>CM075960.1:10004496-10345977 GCA_038048745.1 Coluber constrictor foxii
GGCAAAAGGAGTAGAGGATGGCAGAGGATGAGATGGTTAGATGGTCTCATCAACACAATGAACATGAATCTGGGCAAACCACAGGAGACGGCAAAGGACAGGGTAGGGATGGGGCTGACATGCTGTGGTCCATGGGGTCACAAAGACTTAGCGACTGAACAACAATAATTGTCAAAAGATGATGGAAGCTGTAGGCAAATCCCAAAAGGTGGAATTAAGCATTGGCTCATGGTCTCCACCTCAAACACCAAGCTCTGTTCAGAACAGACAAAGAGGTGGACTCCATCCTCATCTAGATGTCTATGAAGATTCTCTGAAGACCCTTCTGTTCTATCAAGTCAATCTGATGCGTCAATAATTTTTAAAGGGTTTTTTTAAACGGTTCTTAGTTGGGTTTTAATTGTGGCGAGATATTGAATCTTTTTAAATGGTTTTTAATTTTTGTCTTGTGATTGTTTTAATACGGCTGTGCACCGCCCTGAGTCCCTTGGGAGAAGGGCGGTATAAAAATATAAATAAATAAATAAATAAATAAGTAAGTAAGTAAGTAAGTAAGTAAGTAAGTAAGTAAGTAAGTCATCCAGGCCATGAAAACCAGCTGTCCAAAATGTGGCCCCTCTTTGTTGAAAGTGGGATTAAAGAGGCCATCCATGTCAAAATTGAACAGCCCCCTCTCAACAGAGCGGGAGGGATACAACATCATCTGTCTCCAGTCTATAACAGGGTCCTTTCAACAGTTCCAAGAAGGCTCCACACTCATTTTCACCACTCGAGTGACCCTGAGGACACAGATAAATCTCCAAGTGGCCTCAATGACTGGCTAAACAGGATGCTAACGACCAGCTGTCTGCAAGGAGTATAAATCCTTCCATTCCCCACCATCCAGTCAGAGCTGAAGAAGCTTCTTGGATGAGAAGCGAAACATCTTCAGAGAAAAACCAGAAAGTCCAGTAGCCTCTTGAAAAAAAGCACATTTGGGACATCCTCATCCAGGTACCATCTCTGAAAACCATCCTCAGAGCAGACCGGCTGTCCTATTCAGGGGTGGGCTTACTGGGGGTTCGCAGGGGTTCGGGAGAACCTCTAGCTAAGATTCTGTGCAGTTTGGAGAACCCCCAAATCCCACTCCTGGCTGGTCCCGCCCAGCCCTGCTTGCCCCTCCCAAGCGGCCATTTTGGATGCAGGTAAGGGCAGGGCTCATGTGGAGGCTCAGGGAGGGTGAAAAACGGGCCTACTCGAACTTTGGAAAGGCCGGAAACGGGCCCGTTTCTGGCCTCCAGAGGGCCTCCGGAGCCTGGGGAGGCCGTTCGCCCTCCCGGAGGTTCAAGGAAAGCCACCGGAGCCCGGGGAGGGAAAACTCCTCCTCCACCATGGTGCAGGAGGTCGATTAGGCCACACCCACCATGGCCACACCCACCCAGTAACCAGGCAGAGAACCCCTTGCTAAAATTTTTGAAGTCCACCCCTGGTCCTATTTGCTAACTGCCTACAGCCCTGAAAATATGCACAGATATCTGTGGAATGTTTGATTCCTGTCCGTGAAGGAAAATCCATCAAGGAAGACTTCAGTTCCTCAGATTTGGGGTTTGACCACTCCACCTACATGATCCGTCAAGGGTAGAAATTCCTTACTCCGATCTGTGTTTACACATGAAGTTCTCAGATACACAGAGAGCTGTTGATCCAAGCTTTTGTTGACTGTTCCTGCTCGGCCCCAGAAAGTCGTGAGGAAATAGCCCACAAAATTTCATATTTGGATTTTGAGCCACCTCCAAATAGTTTGAAGCGTATTTGGAGATGGAGATAGACCCAGGCTTTGTGGAGGGGCCTCTGCCAGATAAATCTTGAAAAGGGGATATTCATCAAGCAGGAAACACCTAAATTTGTTTCCAGTGAGCATTTCTACCTCAATGGTCGACTTCTTCATGGTGGCCTTGTTGAGAAACTGAAGTCCCATCTTCTCTTTTAAAGAAACAAACCTTCATCTCTTCAAGAATTTCCAGCTGTCTGCAAAGAAAACCCTCCTTTCCCAAAAGAACAAGATTTTTTTTAAAAAAATTCTTATTTTACAAGTTTATTCTTGGTTCTTCACTCACAACCTTAAGGACTCAAGGATATGTTCCCCCAATTTATGCTTTTCAGAAAACAAATAATAAAAAGACACGTACAAATCTCTTTAGCAGGAAGAGATTTGTAAGTAATGTAGAAATATAAAGCATTTTATATTTCTTTTGAACACTTTACAAAGAAGATTCAGAAATGCAGACTCCCAAATGATTAGTAAGAATCTGTTGCATTTCACCTAATAAGGAAGTAATTATGGCGCCTATTAGTGTATTTTATTTGGTATTTGTTTATTGTTTTACGAATAATTCAAGGCAGTGAACACACCGAATATACCTTCTTCCTCTTATTTTATCACAACAACCCTGTGAGGTGGGTAGAGCTGAGAGAGAGGGACTGGTCGAAAGTCATTTTTCATGTCTAAGGCAGGACTAGAACTCACAGTCTCCTGGCAACTGGCTCACAGCCACCAAAGCCAGCTCTCATGCCTAAAATGGGAGCAGAATTCAGTCTCCTAGTGATTGGCTCAAAGTCAGCCAGCCCTCTTTCCTGCCTAAAGGAGGACTAGAACTCACAGTCTCCTAGTGATCGACCAAAAGTCAGCCAGGCCACTTTCCTGCCTAAAGCAGGACTAGAACTTAGTCTCCTGGTGATTGATCCAAAGTCACCCAGTCAGCTTTCACAGTCTAGAACTCCCAGTCTCTGGTTTCTAGGTTAAAAATTAATATTGTTATAATAAACCTTGTTAAAAAAGACTGGTGAATGCCTCTTGGTTCACAAATGTTTCAGAGGTATCCTTGGAAAAGGAATATTTTGGGCTTAAATTAATCTTTTTTTTCCCCAAAAAACTTGGGACTCTTCCTTTTGTTTATACCAGTCAATCTCCAGGACTTGTGCCTGATTCAATGGCATTTAATGCAAATATTATTACTCATTCTGTACTTTTATGTTCCTCCCTTTATATTTTTACTGGCCTTTGAGATTATCCTCCTGTTTTGTTAAAAACCCTCCTCTTTCATTACAGGTAGTCCTCGATTTATGACCACAAGGGCAGCCAAAGGGCCAAATGTGGCTGGAGGGGCATAAAAGGCCCCGATTTGGTTTAAGACAGGGATCTCCAACCTTGTCAACTTTAAGGCTTGTGGACTCCAATTCCCAGAATTCCTCAGCCAGCTTTGCTGGCTTAAAGTCTTAAAGTTGACAAGGTTAGAGATCCCTGGTTTAAGAGGACTGCCAGAACATTTGCATAAGGCACTTTCATGTCATTGGGAAAAGTCCTTAAAGGTAACCAGAATTAAGAAGCTCACCAACCGTGGTGAAGAATGTCATGGTCCATGAGCTTCTGCATCAGCCGGATGCCTGTCTCACGGTCAGGGGCCTCTTTGTGGTCAATCAACCAGTCGATGAGCTCCTTGGCCACGAAGCAATTCGGGTAGGTGCGGAGGTGATAACGGCGATCCTTTATAAGCTTGCCGTCATGAAGACGAAGCCTAGGAGGGAAAAATAGCAATAGCAATAGTACTTAGACTTACGTAGCGCTTCATAGTCCTTTACAGCCCTTCCTAAGTGGTTTACAGAGTCAGCCTATGGCGCCCCAACAATCTGGGTCCTCATTTTACCAACCTCGGAAGGATGGAAGGCTGCCAGGTCAGGTCCGAACTCATGGCTGTGAGCAGAGTTAGCCTGCAACGCTGCATTCTAACCATAAGGAAGGAAGGAAGGAAGGAAGAAGGAAGGAAGGAAGGAAGGAAGGAAGGAAGGAAGGAAGGAAGGAAGGAAGGAAGGAAGGAAAATAATAAAGGGGGGATATGAATGAATGAATGAATGAATGAATGAAAAAATAAATAAATAAAATGAAAAACCCATCAGCCAATTACTGATGAAGAAGATGGACTGTTCATTTTAAAATTCCACCATGAAGCAAAGTTTAACTGAAACTTAAACTAGGCAACCTAACCCCAAACTCTCCAGATTTATGGCTCCAGAATCCTGGGTGGAACCTAGGAGCAATGGAGTGGAGCATCTCCAGGGAACAGGTTCTTCTCCAAAACTTGGCCTAAGGCCCAGAACGTCCCAAGCGATGGCTTTGCTTTGTCAAGGTCTCTCTGAGGACAGAAGAACAGCCCTGACTTGCGGTGAGAACATTAAACAAAAATAAATCACGCAATATCTGATTCCACCAAGTTTCTCCAGGGCCATTTTTTCAAATTCTGTTTTGGTTTAAACCAGAGGTCTTCGAACTTGGCAGCTTTAAGACTTGTGGACTTCAACTCCCAGAATTCTCCAGCCAGCTGTCTGGAGAATTCTGGGAGTTGAAGTCCACAAGTCTTAAAGCTGCCAAGTTTGAAGACCTCTGGTTTAAACAAAGACCGATGCTTCAGAGACTCAGACGTCTCTCGGCCTAGTGGGCTAAAATCTCATTTTGATATTTTTGACCAGAATTTAATCCTCTACGCCAGGGATAGGCAACAATGGCCCTTTTACGTCTTGTGGACTTCAACTCCCAGAATTCCTGAGCCAGCCATGTTAGCTCAGGAATTCTGGGAATTGAAGTCCACAAGTCATAAAAGGGCCATAATTGCCCACCTCTGCTCGACGCCATGTCCAGACTACAAACTCACTCTTATTAACACACCAAAATATTTATCCTTCTTTGCTTCACTGGGAAAAGTGAGGAGTAGGTGAAAAGAGAAGGACAGTGGTGGTTCAGACAGGTTCGCAAGAACTGGTAGTAAAACCGGCTGGAAGCCCCGCCCACCGCTCCGGATGTTGTCATCGGTGATCTGTGCATGCGCAGAATCCCATTGCGAAGTAGTAGTAGTTCCGGGGTGGGTTTCACATATTCTTGCCACCCCTGGTCCTTCTCACTCTCTCTCTTTTTTTTAACAGTTTATTTATATATTTTCACATTACATACCTAAGTGCTTAGTGAACAGTGTATTGTCTGGATCAATTTATTTATTTATTTATTTATTTAAATTTTTTATTGAATTAAAAATACACAAACAAAAACATACATACATACAGTACACAACATAAACAAACTATACATTTAAATCAAGTTTTACAACTTGGGCATTAAAAGGAAAGAGAGTTATAATGAAAGATGTAAATACGTATATAGAGAAATATAGAATACCGAAGTGACTCTCTTTCCTGGATCAATGTATTTATATATAGTAATACGTTTACCACTCCTAATTTCTACCTCTGACATCCAATCATTTGTAAAACAAGCCCCATGTTCTAAAATACTCTCTGTATCTTCTTTTTTCCTTTATTTTTAGTGTCAAATCTGTCCATTTCTGCACAATCTTAATTTTTTTAAAATTACATCGTCCTCTGTAGGTGCTCCCTCATTTTTCCAGTACTCTGCAAATACAATTCTTGCTGCTCAGCAGTGGGTTTCACATTATGCTACTAACAATTCGCCCCGCACGCAGTCACTTCATGCTCACGCCTGCCTTCCGTGCATGCGTTTTGCTCACGGGCATGCCTTTTGCGCATGCGCCCAGCCTCAAAAACTTGCCTAAATAGGATGGTATAGAGCCGGGACGGGTGGGCGGACTGGCCCCGCCCACATCTATTCTCTGTCTCCCGAGTCCCAGCTGATCGAGAAGAAATGGGGATTTTGCAGTACGCTTCCCCTGGATTGGGGAGGGAATGGAGATTTTACAGTATCCTTCCCCTGCCACACCCACCAAGCCACACCCACCAAGCCATGCCACGCCCACCAAGCCACACCCATGGAACTGGTAGTAAAAAAATTTGAAACCCACCACTGGTCAAAACACTGATCAAAACAAAACAAAAGGAGCCTCAGATAGCTTGACGGGCTAGATAGCCTGTTATTAACATTCAGCTGTCTGCAATTATTGCAAGTTCGAGGCTCAAGGTTGACTCAGCCTTCCATCCTTTCTAAGGTAGGTAAATTGAGGACCCAGTTTGTGGGGGCAATAAGCTGACTTTGTATTAAAAAAATATACAAATGTATGAAGGCTATTGCTTAACGCATTGTAAGCCGTCCTGAGTCTCTGGAGAAGGGCGGCATATAGATCTAATTTTTAAAAAAAAACATGTAATATTAAGTATAGGTTACCTTTATCATACTTTTCAGGTGTTATGCCTATCAAAAATATTTCTGGCTTCTAATCTATATGTTGATTTAACATTTTTTCCAACCATGTATCTATTTTTGTCTGCTCCTAGTCCTTCCCTTCATTAAGCTAGACATACCCAGTTGCTGCAACACATTTTCGCATCTTGCTTCATTCTGTAGAATCTCAACCAGGAACTATAAATGTTCTTTGTAAAGGACAAATATAACCAACTAAGGAATCTGGTTTGACAAGAACTGGTTTTTCTCTCAGAAAAAACCCATTTAAACCAAAAGTGACCGGTAATTTACAATGAACCCCGATTAGCCTCAAATCCAGATTGTCAGAGATAAAATCCAATGGGTTGGCAAAAGAGAAAAAGTGTTTTATGCGAAAAAGAGTTCAGCGGAATTCATCAAAATGTCAAACTGAAGGTCGTTGATCCACAGATTCCCCTATGGAAAACAAAGAGAAAGATTCAAAGAAAATCCCACTTATATATAGTCCCTGGGAATTCCTATAGAGGTAGCCCTCGATGTTCAACCAGAATTGAGACCAGAATTTCCATTGGTAAGCAAAGTGGTTGTTGTTGTTTTGTTTTGTTTTGTTTTGAAAAAATAGTTTTTATTAAACATTTTTCACCTTTAAAAACAAAAAACAGCAGAAGAAAAAAAAACAAGAGAAAACAAGACAAGCGTAACAATGTAAGTAGTTTTACAGCCTTTGGTATCAGCATATATGTTCTGTTTTTATAATTTGTACTTCTACATTGCCTTCCCATCGGTTATAAAAACTATAATGATGTAATAGCAATTATAACAATATTAATTACTCATACCTACATTATACTTACATTATAATCAGTAATTGAGATTTAATAATAATTGATGATTTTGGTTAATATTTAATCAATACTAATTTAAAACTCCTATTTCTTGTTTTGGCTTCTGTTCTCTAATCACTTATAGATTCTATTCCAAACTTTAGAATAATCCGATTCTTCTCTTTCTTTTAACTCCATGATTATTTTGTCCATTTCTGCACACTTGAGTATCTTTCTATTTACTATTTCATCTGAGGCAGGGGTGAAATGTAAAATTTGTTACTACCGGTTCAGTGGGCGTGGCTTGGTGGGGGGGGGGTGATAATGTGACTGGGTGGGCGTGGCCAACTTTTTTTTTTTAACTTTTCAAAGCATTTTTTCCAATGCTTTGAAAAGCCTCTGCCGATCAGGCAACTCAGCTGGGATCGTCAGAGATTTTTCAAAGCATTTTTTTTACCACCTCTTTGGCCAAGAGGTTGCAGAAAAAAATGCTTTGAAAAGTAAAAAAAAAAGCCTCTGATGATCATGCGACTCAGCTGGGGGTGGGGGGGTGGGGAGAGCAGAGGGATTTTTGCTACCAGTTCTCTGAACCACCCGCAGCCATCACTACTGGATCAGATGATCCGGTCCGAACCGGGAACATTTCACCCCTGATCTGAGGATATATTATTCTGTTTCCAATTTTGCGCGAAGGCGAACCTAGCAGCAGTTAGTATATGTACTGTTATATATTGAAAACTTTTATCCATTTTCGGATCTAATATTCCTATTAAAACCATTCCGGTTTCAATTCTATCTTTTGTTCCATAATTTCTTCCAGCCATTTCTTGATTTTGCACCAGTATTTCCTTGTTCTACATATGGTAGAATGTTAGGTGAGTCACTCCTGATCGCCCAAAATTTTACCACGGTCATTAAGGGAATCATTGAAATTGTTAAATGAATCGTGCAGTCATTAAGCGAATCCGGCTTCCCCCATTGCTTGCGGGAAGCTGGCTGGGAAGCTCGCCCAGGGTGAATCATCTCACATGACCCTGGGATGCTTCAATCACATTTGGATCCCATGGTCATGGGGATGCTGCAACGGTCGTAAGTCACTTTTTTTCAGAGCCGTTGTAACTTCGGTCACTAAACGAACGGTTGTAACCCGAGGACTCCCTGTATATGTGTTCCTTCTGCAGGCAAAAATTCTTTAGTGCAAGAAATGGAAGAGGCATGAAGACCGTACATAATGAAACTATGCACAGTCTTCGTTTCATAAAATGAAATTTGGTGGTGAAAAAAGGAAGGTTCTACATTGTGGCAAGAAAAACCAAATGCCCAGGTATAGTATAGGTCAGTGACGGCTAACCTATTTGCCATCGCGTGCCAGGAAGGGGGAGGTTTGCGCACGCATGTGCCCACACACATAATTCTATGCACCCCACCCTGCGAATGCCCCCCTCTGCCCCCCACCACTCCTAGCACGCGATGGCCCAGTAGAGCCATTTTTCTTTCTCATCTGGCTCCAGATCCTCTCTATGCATCTGGGGAGGGCGAAAACAGCCTTCCCAGGCCCTCCGGAGGCCCAAAATAGCCCGTTTCCCGACTTCCGGTTGGACAGGAAGTGACTTTTTTTGTTGTCCCCAGCCTCCAGAGACTCCTAGAGAGGCTGAGCTGGCGTGCCAGGCGACATGGCTCCACGTCCCACCTGTGGCACATGTGCCATAAGTTTGCCATCACAGGTATAAGTGGTACCTGGCTCAATAGTAGTAACTGTGTGAGAGATCTTGGAATCCTAGTGGACAACCATTTGAATATGAGCCAGCCTTGTGATGCAGCTGCCAAAAAGGCCAACACAGTTCTAGGCTGCATCAACAGAGGGATAGAATCAAGATCACATGAAGTGTTCATACCACTTTATAAAGGCCACACTTGGAATCCTGCATCCAGTTTTGGTTGCCACGGTGTAAAAAAGATGTGGAGACTCTAGAAAGAGCGCAGAGAAGAGCAACAAAGATGATGAGGGGACTGGAGGCTAAAACATATGAAGAACGGTTGCTGGAACTGCATATGTCTAGTCTTATAAAAGAAGGACTAGGAGATGATACGTGATAGCGGTGTTCCAGTATCTCAGGGGCTGCCGCAAAGAAGCCATTCTCCAAAGCATTTGAAAGCAGGACAAGAAGCAACAGATGGAAACTGATCAAGGAGAGAAGCAACCTGGAACTAAGAAGAAATTCCCTGACAGTGAGAACAATTAACTAGTGGAACAACTTGCCTCCAGAAGTTGTGAAAGCTCCAACACTGGAAGTTTTTAAGAAGAGACTAAACAGTCATTTGTCTAAAATAATATAGGATTTCCTGCCTAAGCAGGGGGTTGGACTAGTATAAACCATGGTATAACACTGGTATAAACCATGTTCATTATTTACAGTAGGTAGAATGTTCTTCTGTTATTACCTTTGTACGATTACTTTTGCTGCTTAGGCTGGGCTGAGGGAACAAACTAAATCCATTTTCCCTGGCTGCATGCCCAAGCAATATTGGCAGAGCTTTTCGCACCCTGCCCCAATCAGGAAGATAAGCTTGGCTAAGACACCTGTTCTCAAACAAGAGGTGACCTTCTACAGCTGGCAGCTCCTTATCAGAATCTGAATTAATTGTCCATTCATTGGCTCACTTGTGCCTTTATCTTTGGATGAAAGAACAGGGCATGTGAGATCAACGGTGGGACCCTGGATGGCTTTAGGGAAGGCGGCAATTCATAGGGCCTGAACCAGGGATGAAATGTAAAATTTGTTACTACCTATTCTGTGGGCGTGGCTTGGGGGGGGTAATGTGACGGTGGGCGTGGCCAACTTTTTTTTTTTAAACTTTTCAAAGCATTTTTTCTAATGCTTTGAAAAGCCTCTGCCGATCAGGCAACTCAGCTGGGATCCTCAGAGAGGCTTTTAAAAAAATACCTCCCTGCCGATCAGGCAGCTCGGCTGGGATCGTCAGAGACTTTTCAAAGCATTTTTTTTTACCACCTCTTCGGCCAAGAGGTTGCAGAAAAAAAATGCTTTGAAAAGCCTCTGACAATCCCAGCTGAGCCGCGTGATCATCAGAGCCTTTTTTTTAACTTTTAAAAGCATTTTTTCGTTGGAAGAGGTTGTAGAAAAAATGCTTTTAAAAGTAAAAAAAAAAGCCTCTGATGATCCTGTGCCTCAGCTGGGCATTGCGGGGGAGGGTGGGGGGGGAGGGATTTTTGCTACCGGTTCTCCGAGTAACCTACCACCATCGCTACTGAACCGGGAGCATTTCACCCCTGCTCTGAACCATACGGAATTGGGTACACCACATCTGCATTAACACCTTTGGCCTCCATAGGGGGCACCTGTTATACATTTGTGGTGTCATAAAAATATCCCAAAAAAGGAAACAGAAGACAGTAATACAACAAATAATTCTTACTTTAAGATTCAGAGGTTTATTTCATGAGCAATTTGGAACATGAATAGCCATCATAACAAAACTTACATTAATTTGTTGTTGCTAGTTGCCAAGTCGCGACCCCAGGCCTTCCTGTCCTCTACCATCCTCTGGAGTCCATTTAGGCTCACACCGACTGCTTCAGTGACTCTATCCAGCCACCTCGTTCTCTGCCGTCCCCTTCTTCTTTGGCCCTCATTTGTTCCCAGTATTAGGCTCTTCTCCAGTGAATCCTTCCTTCTCATTAGGTGGCCAAAGGATTTGAGTTTCATCTTCAGGATCTGGCCTTGTAAAGAGCAGTCAGGGTTGATCTCCTCTAGGACTGACTGGTTGGATCGCCTTGCAATCCAAGGGACTCGTAGGAGGCTTCTCCAGCACCAGACTTCAAAGGCCTCAATTCTTTGATGCTCAGCCAAACATTGCATTAATAACCCATTGCAATGAGGTCCAGAGACGATAGCTAGGTCCAGCAAGGAATAGCTACAGCCAGTGGCCCCTAAACTCATCCCAGGACATTCTTTTTATACTTTTCTGCACACATTTTACAACTTACTTCCTTGTACTTTCTTACTGACAGTCTCCACATATATCCATGTACATCTTAAACTACTTTCAGTCCCCTATTTCTCGCAGTTTCAATGTTCTGATTCCAAATATATTTCAAAACTACGTACTTTGAAAAATTCCATTTCACAGCAACAGCTCAGCAGGATTCCAAATAGTTCTGATACACTTTGAAATCTTTCTATCTAAAACTTTGGTTCATGTACCTTTTTAGAGCCTGCTATATCCTTCTGAGACCTATGGATTTTGGTAGGCCAATAGGCTATTTGTCCGTTTCTTATAGTGGACTCCTTTCAGATCCAAAGAGAAAGGTACGGGGCCAGGTGATTTGATGGATCACCTCTCCCCAATTACATCAACCTGGCCCTTCAGAGCCAAAAAGCAGGGGAAGTTGAGGGTGGCCACCATTAAGGAAGGAACATCTGGTGGGATTGAGGCCTTCTCTGTGGTGGTTCCTTACCATAGAGTTCTCTACATTTTTGGATTTAGCCTGATCTAGGATGCTCAGAGTTTCCCATTTGAAACTATGGTGAAGAATGTCCAAAAATCGAGCTCACAGTATAGCGAGGACCCCACCATTCAACCCTGAGCTACAAATATTCTCTCCTATCAGTACTATCGCCTGTACTGGTGATTCATGAAGGGACCCGTGGGCCTTCCATATCTGGTTGCTCGAGGACACGAACATTTAGACTAACTTCTAAGGTCAGAGGAATTTTTATGGCCTCCGTTGCTGAGTGCCTTGACTTGCACAGTCATAAAATGGAGATGTCAGGAGGGGTGGGAGGGAAAAACCCCAAGGCTTCCATAAGGACAGAGATAATCGTAAGTCTGCATATTCAAAAAACTAAATGTATTTGGTGATTGTGGGATGCTGAACATTAGAAAGCCAGCTGGGGAGAATGTTTATTTTTATTTATTTTATTTATTTTGTCAAGCACATATGAGATTACAGATAAAAGTATAAACATGGTTGTGAATACATGAAATGTATAAACATGATTATGAACACATGAGATGGTTGCGAATAAATGGGGACAGTAGGACAGGGACGGAAGGCACGCTGGTGCGCTTATGCACACCCCTTACAGACCTCTTAGGAATGGGGTGAGGTCAACTGTAGACAGTCTAAGGTTAAAGTTTTGGGGGTTTGGGGAAGAAACTACAGAGTCAGGTAGTGCATTTCAGGCATCGACCACTCTGTTGCTGAAGTCGTATTTTCTACAATTGAGTTTGGAGCGGTTGCATAACATTCTCAGAGACTCTTCCCATCCTGCTTACCATCTTTTTGGACTGTTGCCTTCTGGCAGAAGATACAGAACAATTAAAACTCGGACCACATGTTTTCTGAATAGTTTTTATCCCAGAGCTATAATTGCACTCAACAATGAACTAAAGGGCCACCATCAGTGAGCTGTTAGACAGTATTACATGGTCTGTTGTGTGGATGTTTGGGTGTTTTAGGAGTGGGGAATTGTGGGTGGGAGTGTGTTTGGGGATTGTTGTGTGTTGGACCTGGTCTTTGGGTGTTAAGTGAATTTCGTTGTATGGGTATACTGTGTATACACGTACAATAGCAATGAAGTTATTATTATTATTACCTTAAGTTTGTATCTATTGTGTGTTTGTGTACTGTTGGGGTTGAAGCTGAAAAAGTCATTGACAAATAGGACGTTGTGGCAGATAATTTTATGTACTTTATTTGTTTGTTTGTTTATGTTTGATTTGGTTTGGTTTGGTATCTTTACTATGTTATAGGTAACTCAAGGTGGCAAATATACATAGTACTCCTTCCTCTTTGTCTTTTCTCCACCAAACCAGCCTGGTGAAATGGGATGGTCTGAGAGAGAAGGACTAGGCCAAAGTCTCCCAGCCAGCTTCCATGCCTAAGGCAGTACTAGAATTCACCATCTCCTGGTGATTGGTCCAAATCACATAGCCAACTTTCATGCCTAAAGTGGGAATCGAACTAAAACTCACCATTTGCTGGTGATTGGCCCTTGTCACCCAGCTGGCTTTGATGCCTAAGGCGGTACTAGAACTCACTATCTCCTGGTTTCTAATCTTGTGTCTTCACTACAGAGACCAAACCAGCTCTTATTATGAGTCATTAATCATATAAGAATATGCAAAACAGAGGCTCAAAATCCTAACAGTGTTTGCCCTTCCCTCCTTCTCATATGAAAGTGAGTAAAGGAAGGTGGCTCAGTGAATAAAATGCTGAGCTTGTCGATCAAAAGGTCAGCAGTTTGAATCCCTAGTGCCACGTAACGGGGTGAGTTCCTGTGACTTGTCCCAGCTTCTGCCAACCTAGCATTTCGAAAGCACGTAAAAAATACAAGTAGAAAAAAAGGGACCACCTTTGGTGGGAAGGGAACAGCGTTCTGTGCGCCTTTGGCATTTAGTCATGCTGGCTACATGACCACGGAGATGTCTTCAGACAGCGCTGGCACTTTGGCTTTGAAACAGAGATGAGCACTGCCCCCTAGAGTCGGGAACAACTAGCATATATGTGCGGGGGGAACCTTTACCTTTAAAGGAAGAGCAATTTCTTTTTTTAGTCAAATCTTTCTTGTTTTCCCAAACTGAGCTCATATTTTGCTCCTGGTCTTGAGCTGATTTTGATAATGGTCCCACATAACTTCTTCAAGGACATTTCAGAATAGTTGGGAGGGACCTTGGAGGTCTTCTAGCCCAACCCCCAGTGTTAGAGCACCCACAGTTTCTGAAGGCAACCCGTTCCACTGATTAATAGTTGTTCCACTAGTTAATTGTTCTCACTGTCGGGAAATTTCTCCTTAGTTCTAGGTTGCTTCTCTCCTTGATGAGTTTCCATCCGTTGCTTCTTCTCCTACCTTCAGGTGCTTTGGAGAATAGCTGGATTCCCTCTTCTTTGTGGCAGCCCCTAAGATATAGCTGCATAGCAGAGAGCTTCTGGGCGTTGGGCTCTGATCTTCCTTTGGAAGAAAAAAATGGAACCTGGAATCTTTCTCAGCTAGTTCCGAAAACGTAGGTTTCAAATTCCACCAAGTCTGGAATTTGAAATGGAGCTTTCATTGAAGACATTAAACAGGCTTTTTTTGGGTCTTTGACTCTCTGGTTGAATGAGTAGACTTGGAGACTTCCCTTGCAAAAGGCAGCACAGAGGATTGCTTGTTCAGAATTAATAGCTGTTAAGAATTAAGTATTCGGTAGACGCTGTCTACAAGGTATGAAAACGATGGAACTTCTAAAGGAACTTCTTTGATTAGAGAAAAAAACTATTTACATGTATGGTGTAATTTATGGTATAGGGTCTCCTGTTTGAGCAGGGGGTTGGACTAGAAGACCTCCAAGGCCCCTTCCAGCTCTATTCTGATTCTGATTCTTATCCTGCCCTCAATGCTCTCTTCCCTGTGATAGCCCTTAAGTATTGAAAAATTGCTATTGTATCTCCCCTGAGCTTTCTCTTCACTGGGCTAGACGTACTTCGTTCCCTTAACCGGGCATCAAACGGTTGAGCCTCTAAACCCCTGATATCTTGGCTGCTCTTCTCTGCACTCTTTCTAAGGTCTCAGCATTTTTGTACTGTGGTGACCAGAACTGGATGAGTGTTCCAGATGTGATCTGAACCAGTGCAGTATAAAGCAATATTATCGCTTCCCATAATCTTGAAACTCTCCTTCTATAGATGCAACCTAGGATTGCGTTGGGCTTTTTGGCAGCTGCACCACACAGCTGGCTCATACCTAAGGGGTGGTTTCACAGGACACTTCGATCCTTTCTCACAGGAAGTAATATTGAGCCAGGTACCGTCTACTCTGGAATTTTCAGATCTGTGCAAACAGCAGAACCAAGAAGGGAAGGGAAGGGAAGGGAAGGGAAGGGAAGGGAAGGGAAGGGAAGGGAAGGGAAGGGAAGAGAAGAGAAGAGAAGAGAAGAGAAGAGAAGAGAAGAGAAGAGAAGAGAAGAGAAGAGAAGAGAAGAGAAGAGAAGAGAAGAGAAGAGAAGAGAAGAGAAGAGAAGAGGGAGTGGAGTGGAGTGGAGTGGAGTGGAGTGGAGTGGAGTGGAGTGGAGTGGAGTAGAGTAGAGTAGAGTAGAGTAGAGTAGAGTAGAATAGAATAGAATAGAATAGAATAGAATAGAATAGAATAGAATAGAATAGAATAGAATAGAATAGAACAGAACAGAACAGAACAGAACAGAACAGAACAGAGAGTGGAATGGAATGGAATGGAATGGAATGGAATGGAATGGAATGGAATAGAATAGAATAGAATAGAATAGAATAGAATAGAATAGAATAGAATAGAAATCACGAAGTTGGAAGGGACCTTGGAGGTCTTCTAGTCCATCCCCCTGCTTAGGCAGGAAACCCTACACCACTTCAGTCAAATAGTTATCCAACATCATCTTAAAAACTTCCAGTGTTGGAGCATTCACAACTTCTGGAGGCAAGTTGTTCCACTGATCAATTGTTCTCACTGTTAGGAAATTTCTCCTTAGTTCTAGGTTGCTTCTCTCCTTGATTATGGATCAAGGAGATCCATAATTCTTGATTTCCATCCATTGCTTCTTGTCCTACCCACAGGTGCTTTGGAGAGCCTGGGTTTGATTTCTCCTGCCTAAGTGCCCTTATTTCATTCTTTTTGCACATAAACCTTCATGAAAGTATAATGTGGAGCCATTCTGCATGACAAAACGCTGGACTTGGAACAATTCCAATGGCTATGCCCAAATCTTGTTAAACCGGCACTGTTCTCAAACGTAGGACTCATGTTTAATTGCAGTAAGAAGTAAGAACATTGTTACACAACTTGGATAGGTAAATATCCAAGTTTTCCTTCTTTTTCGGCTCTTTTGTGTTTCTCTTAATGGGGCTTCTGGCTTCCCATGTTAACTTCAACATCCTAGCTAGGAAAAGGAAATTTTTGGGGAACATGTTAATCAGCAAATTAACTTTTATCACTCCCCAGATTTATCTATCCTGCAAGACACTTGAACCCAGAGCTAAATGCATCATGTGGCAGATGTCCAGCGATTCATTATAGAAACACAATTTTCTTAAAAAATTACTTTGCCAAATAATAAATGAACAGGATGCTTTACATAAGATTTTTTTTTTTTAAATCAACAGCATATCTCTTTTGGAGTCTGAATGCCAGGTCAACTACACTAGGAATATTATTAACACTGTTTTCTCCCACTCTGAGTAGATCTACTTTTAGACTTACTCAAACTTTAAACAGCGTTCCCCAGTCAGTTGGATGCCAACTACGCTAGAAATTCAACTTCTGACATTCCTGAGCATGGTTAGCCAATGCTCTTGGGAGCACCAAATTGAAAAAAAAACTGCCTCTAAAAAGAGAAGCCCTTCTTTTCATTGTCAAATTGACTTTGGCATCCCCACAATCTCTTGCAAAATTGAGTAAATTACTTGAATGAAAACAATCACAGTAGCCTCACGCCAGAGAGAGGGAGAGAGGGAGAGAGAGGGAGGGAGAGGGAGAGGGAGAGATAGATGGATGGATGGACGGACAGACAGATAGATGGATGGATGATGGATGATGGATAGATAGATATTGATAGATTTTATATATATATAATCTTATGTGGGAAGAACCTGGCTAAAGAGAAATGCACATAAAGCCTATGAAAAGGAAAGAAAACAAATACTGTACCTTTACAGGGAGGATACATGGGATGAGGGTGTGGCTAACTGATGAGGGCTTATAAGCCTGAAATAGATCTATCTTAGCCTCCCAAAGGGCAGCAGAGGGTCTGCTGGCTGCCAGAGAAAAAGCCTAGAAACTAGTGGATTGTGATTTCACTGAACTAGGGCTGCATAAAAATCTTGGTTTACGTAGGAAGAACCTGGCTAAAGAGAAATACATACATACATACATACATACATACATACATACATACATACATACATACATACATACATACATACATACATACAGGTAGAGATAGATAGATAGATGATAGATAGATAGATAGATAGAGAGAGAGAGAGAGAGAGAGAGAGAGAGAGATAATAGAGATATAGAGATGATATATAGAGATATAGAGATATAGAGATATACAGAGCGAGTGGGAGCCAATCATCCTTAAAGCATAAATTAGAGAAGTTTGCAATTCCCCCCCCTTCTTTAAGCAAGGAGTTTTAAACTTGGAAAGTCCTTTGCTTGATGTTGCTAAAGTTGGACCTTTTCCAAAAGGAAAACGGGAGAAAAAGCAAAAGCAAACCTTGATCAGAATAAAAGCACAACAGAGTTGGAATTTAATATAAATCCTTCCATTCCCCACTATCAGGTCAGAGCTGAAGAAGTTTCTTGGCTGAGAAGAGAAACATCTTCAAAAGAAAAAAACAAACAAGAAAGTCCAGTTGCCTCCTGAAAAAAAAAAAGCACTTTGGGGACAACCACGACCTGGATGACTGAGAACCTCTACAGAAGGGAGTTGGAAGGGACCTCGGAGGTCTTCTAGTCGAGCCCCTCTCAAGCAGGGGGCCCTATGCCATGCCAGACAAATGGTTGTCCTATCACCCGACGTACCTGAGCTGTTCTCCTGCGATCATGACCTCCGCTCTGTGATGCTGCTCAGTGGCCTTTTGCTTGAAGAGGTTACTCAAGTTCTCCATCCCAGCCTGTCGGTAAAGCCCAGCTCTGGTGCAGAGAAACAGCTGTGCGTTGCGAGCCACGAGGCAGCTACGTCTGGCTTTTCACCAGCGTGTTTGCCTTTCTGGACAGAACGGGGCGCTGTGCCAGAAATGTCTTGTTAGCACTTTTAACAGGCGATAAGGGGCAGGCTGCTTATTTTGCCTGGGAGGGTGGAGGAAAGACGGAGAGGTAAGCGAAGAGGGTGGGAGAAAAGGGCCGTCCTTACGCCAAGAGGTGGAACTGGTTCTTCCTCTTGCCTTCCAGGGCTGCTCCGCCTTTGCTGGAAGCCACTAGAACTGAGGGTCAAGGGTAGATTCCCTCTGAAGGAGAAGGACGAGCTCGAGATCAGTTGTGTTGGAACATGTTGGATCATCTCACCATTCGACACAGATAGTCCTTGTCTTACAACCACGATCGATCCGAAAATTTCCATTGCTAGTCTGATGAAAAGAAGGACTAGGAGAGACATGATAGCAGTCTTCCAACATCTCAAGGGCTGCCCCAAAGAAGAGGGAGTCGAGCTATTCTCCAAAACTCCTGAAGGCAGGATGAGAAGCAATGAGTGGAAACTAATCAAGGAGAGAAGCAACTTAGAATTAAGGAGAATTTTCCTAAGTGAGAACAATTAACCAGTGGAACAACTTGCCTCCAGAAGTTGTGGGTGCTCCAACACTGGAAGTTTTTAAGAAGAGATTGGCCTATTTGTCTGAAATAGTATAGAGTTTCTTGCCTGAGCAGGGGGTTGGACTAGAAGATCTCCAAGGTCCCTTCCAATTCTATTCTATTCTATTCTATTCTATTCTATTCTATTCTATTCTATTCTATTCTATTCTATTCTATTCTATTCTACTCTACTCTACTCTACTCTACTCTACTCTACTCTACTCTACCCTACCTACCCTACCCTACCCTACCCTACCCTACCCTACCCTACCCTACCCTACCCTACCCTACCTATTCTATTCTATTCTATTCTATTCTATTCTATTCTATTCTTTCTATTCTACTCTACTCTACTCTACTCTACTCTACTCTACTCTACTCTACTCTACTCTACTCTACCCTACCTACCTACCCTACCCTACCCTACCTATTCTATTCTATTCTATTCTATTCTATTCTATTCTATTCTATTCTATTCTATTCTATTCTATTCTATTCTATTCTATTCTATTCTATTCTATTCTATTCTATTGCCATGGTGGCACAGTGGTTAGATTGCAGTATTGCAGGCAAATACTGCCCACTGCCAGCAGTTCGATTCTCACTGGCTCAAGGTCAACTCAGCCTTCCATCCTTCCAAGGTTGGTAAAATGAGGACCAAGGTTGTTGGGGGCATTATGCTGATTCTGTATTCCACTTTGAGAGGGCTGTAAAGTAGAGATCTCCAAGCTTTCCAGGTTGGCAGCTGGACAGGGGCTCGCATGTGAGTGGCAAGTGCATTTGTGTATGCATAGCTCGATTTGTGAATCACAAGAATGGAGCTTCGTGTGCAAGCGGAGGGAGGGTGCTTATGCTTGCACACAAAGCTCCAATCATGGAAGCAGCAGGCATTTGCGCAAGTGGAGGGTACTTGAGTGGAGGGGGCTTGTGCTCGTGTGCGAAGCTCCACTCACGTAACTGATAAAAGTCCACTTGCTGATGTTCCCCTAAATCTCTTGTTTTTCCTAGCTGTTTCGAATGGTGTGTAAATGTTGCTTATCTCTATGTGCCTGTTGATAGAAATACCAATTTAGGCAAACATCAAGCAGAAAACAGCCAAATCAAGGAAAAAAACAATTTCCCACCAACACTGACAGAGTAAGCTATTGTATATAAGTAAGGAGCACACCCCCACATACATTATCATTGATGATGTTACCTAGTCGGGTACCGAAACATCTGCAAATAATCAAGCTCAGAGAGCACCAAGGATTCCATGTATCTTCTAAACATTGAAGGGTGGACTTCATAGTGGGATGGGTAAGTTCAGGAAAGCTTTGGCTCAAACTCAGACCATTAGGAGCCAATGTGTATGTTGTTGTGATAGCAAGAGCCAAAACAGCCTAAAACAGTAGCAACAAATGAGATGATGAATGCACTAATTACGTTAAGGGCGGTAGCTGTCAAAGCCAGCAGGATCTTGTTGGTGTGATCCTTGCCAGAACAATAATATTAACAGATCACAGGCCTCCACCAGTAATGGCAAAACCACACTTTTTATCCAAGCAACACAAAATACGGATGAACCGGAAACTAAAACGCAGGAATCGGAATATGCAATGAAAAATAGTTGTCCCTCATCCTTCAGTTTGATAAAGCACAGCTGTGAGTCAACCAGGTGCCACAGCTACAAAGACCGCAGTTCGGATGACCGTGGTGGGTGGAAGCCACGTAGTGGATGATGGTCCATTTGGCCTAGTGGTGAAGGCACCAGGCTAGAAAGTGGGAGACTGGGAGTTCTAGTCTCGCCTTAGCCCAGGGTGATTTTGGGCCACTCACCAGGAGGCTGGGAGTTCTAGTCCTGCCTTAGTCATGAAAGCTAGCTGGGTGACTTTTGGCCAGTCACACTGGTCTCAGCTGAACTCACCTCACAGGGTTGTTGTTGTTTTGGAAAAATAGGAGACAACGTATGTTGGATATGTTCGCCATCTTATTTGTAAAATAAAGGTGGGATGGATGGATGGATGGATGGATGGATGGATGGATGGATGGATAGATGATAGATAGATAGATAGATAGATAGATAGATAGATAGATAGATAGATAGATAGATAGATAGATAGATAGATAGAGTACATAACTGCCAAGGCCCTTCTGTGCCGTTTGAGTGAAACTTAAGTTATCATGATTCTACCACCCACCGTGATTTTATCCTCAGCCTCATTTTTAAAAGGATTGGCTTATTCCACTTAACTGGTCGGCCTCCATGTGTTTCTAAAAGTAAAGACAAATTTAAAACAATTTATGATTCCCCTGATGTGAACCTAGAATAGTAGGGCTGGAACAGACCTTGGAGGTCTTCCAGTACAACCCCCTTCTCAAGCAGTAGACCCACTACCACTCCATGGATGTCCAGTCTCTTTTTGAAAACCATCAGTGATGGGAGCACCCACAACTTCTGGAGACAAGCCATTCCACTGATTGTTTTGACTCGAGTTCAGGGGTCTTACTTGAAAATTCCAAACATGCATCAAAAGATTTTTATGCAGCCCTAGTTCAGTGAAATCACAATCCACTAGTTTCTAGGCTTTTTTCCTGGCAGCCAGCAGACCCTCTGCTGCCCATTGGGAGACTAAGATAGATCTATTTCGGGTTTATAAGCCCTCATCAGTTAGCCACACCCTCATCCCATGTATCCTCCCTGTAAAGGTACAGTATTTGTTTTCTTTCCTTTTGGTTTACGTAGGAAGAACCTGGCTACATAAATCTTGGTTTACGTAGGAAGAACCTGGCTAAAGAGAAATACATATAAAGCCTACAAAAAGGAACTTAGACCAGGGGTCTCCAACTTTGGCCACTTTAAGACTTGTGGACTTCAGTTCCCAGAATTCCTCAGCCAGCTTTGCTGGGTTGAATTCTGGGATTTTAAAGTCCACAAGTCAAGGTTGGAGACCCCTGACATAGTCTTATGTGATTTAAGACTAGAGGAAGTGTTAGGATGGTAAAGAGACACCCTCTTGTGGCTAGAGGAAAAATTAAGTTTGTTTCTTTCCAGAAAAACCTTCAATAATGGAGCACCCGCCACTTCTGGAGGCAAGTTGTGTTCATTGTAAATTGGTTGATTGTTCTCACTGTTAGGAAATCCTAACCGTTATAGATTGCTTCTCTCCTTCATTATTTTCCATCAATTACCTCTTGTTCTCCCTTCAGGTGCTTTGGAAAATAGGTCGTCCTCTCTTCTTTGTGGCAGACACTCAAATACCGGAATATTACTATCATGTGTGCTCTAGTTAATTTTATTACTTTTCTTTCACAACTCTATCTTATTTCACAAATTAGGATCACTACTTTTTATGGCCTTCTCTACAATTAAAAATAAGCACTCTCTAGTCCACCAAATGTTTATTGAATATAATCTGGGGAAATGTGTTTGTTTTCACAAAGTTTAGTCTAAGCCAACATTTCTCTACCTTGTTTGGATATCTACTCCCAGAAGTCCAGACTAGCAAGTCCGCACATCTTATAGTATAGCCTTTATTGTCATTGTACATCATCTATACAACAAAATTGGTTTTAGCCTCACTGCTGCGATCCATGACAAAAAATACAAACCACATAAATAGTATAAAGAATATTCCCTATGCAAGTCATTAGGGAAAAAAGAAAAAGAAAAACTAGTCATACATTTCTGCGTGTGCGTGGAGTGATTGTGGTTGTGTTTATGAGTCTGACAGCCCAAGGATAGATACTACTATTAAACCTATTTGTTTGGCTGGCTATGCTTCAATGTCTTCTGCCTGATGATAGAAGTGCGAAGAGACACAGACCAGGGTGTGAGTCATCTCTGAGTATCTTCCTTAGTCTGCTAAAGCAGCGAGACCTGGCGATGTCGTTGAGTGGTGTGTTACGACGGTAACCAATGGTCTCTTGTGCTGAATTGATCACCCTCTGTGGTGCCTTCCTGCTCCGCAGCAGTTAAACCAGCGTACCATACTTCAATGCAGCACGTGAGGATGCTTTCTATCGCGGACCGATAGAAAGAGGTCATCACCTGATTTTTTTCGCAGGACTCTTAAGGAAATGAAGTCTCTGTTGAGCCTTGCCAATCACCAAGGGACATGTTGTTTTTCCAGGTGAGATCTTGACTAATAAGCATCCCCAAGAATTTAAAAGAGGAAACCTTCTTCACACAGCCCCCCTCGATATACAGTGGGGCAGGTTCATCTTATCTTATAAGTTGGTCTAAATCAGTGTTTCTCAACCTTGGCAACTTGAAGATGAATGGACTTCAAGTCCCAGAATTCCCCAGCCAGCATAGCTGGCTGGGGAATTCTGGGACTTGAAGTCCATTCATCTTCAAGTTGCCAAGGTTGAGAAACACTAATCTAAATTTTCAGAACAAATTATCCCTCCACCAACTTGGTATTTGACAGTGGGAGGCGTATCGTCACCCTGTGATTTTATTATTATTTTTTTAGTGGATTTTTTTTCCAAATTCTCTTCATAAGCCGATCTTCTAGTCTCCTCAGTTTATGGTCTGCAAAATCTCCCAGAGACTGTCCTCAACTTGGCATACAACCAACACTACATCTTGTAAAGTGGTTTTGAAGTTATTTTTTTCCACTGCAAAACAATTGTTTTATTGGAGAACCCCTTCCTTCTCAAGTGGAGACCCTGTTTGGTCAAGTGATTAATGCCAGAAAGTGGGGAGACAGTGAATTCTAGTCCCACCTTAGCCATGAAAGCCATCTGGGTGACTTTGGACCAATCACCAGGAGACAATGAGTTCTAGTCCCCGCTTTTGTCATGAAAACCAATTGGTTGATTTTGGGCCAATCACTTGGAGAGTGCAAGTTCTAATCCCGCCTTAGGCATGAAAGCCGGCTGGGTGACTTTGGGCCAGTCATTCTCTCTCAGCCCCAACCCACCTCACAGGGTTGTTGTGTGGAGCAAACAGAAAGGGGAAGGTGTGCTGGATACGTTTGCCACCTTGAGTTATTTAGAAAAACAATAAAGTCGATACCCAAAAAACAAACAAACAAAGGCCTAATGCAATAACCAAGATTGAGGTTAGGGACAAGATAAAGGTAAAGGTTCTCCTTGCACATATGTGCTAGTCGTTCCCGACTCTAGGGGGCGGTGCTCATCTCCATTTCAAAGCCGAAGAGCCAGCGCTGTCCGAAGACGTCTCTGTGGTCATGTGGCCGGCATGACTCAATGCCAAAGGCGCACGGAATACTGTTCCCTTCCCACCAAAGGTGGTCCCTATTTTTCTACTTGCATTTTTTACATGCTTTCAAACTGCTAGGTTGGCAGAAGCTGAGACAAGTCACGGGAGCTCACCCCGTTCCGCGGCACTAGGGATTCGAACCGCTGAACTTCCGATCGACAAGCTCAGCATCTTAGCCACTGAGCCACTGCATCCCTGCTTAGAGACAAACCCAAACCAAAAAGAACAAGACGCAACTCACATTTCTGTGCAAAATGCAAACGTGAATGTCAACGCAACGTGAAGCCACTTATGAGGCTGTCGGAACGGCTTTGTTCCATTTCTCTGACTTTATTGTTTCTCTTTGAGATGACACTGTCGGCTCAGATTCAGTACCGTTTTGCAAAACAAAGGAACGTAACTCAACAGCCCTTTGCGAAGCACTGTCAAAATTGTACAGTCGGAAAGAATCGCATATATCCCACTACCCAGCTTTCTTCTGAAAAAGAAAAAGAACAAAACAAAACAAGACCTATTGACCAGTTATTCCAACCAGGAGAGGAAGGTGGTTAAGATCCAGTTACATTTCTCCAGAGCTTTGACCCTTGAACATCCTGCATCTTCTAGAGATGGAGGCCTACCATTTGTATTCATTTAAACCAGAGAATTCAAACTTGGCAGCTTTAAGACTTGTGGCCTTCAACTCCCAGAATTCGCCAGCCAGCTGGAGATTTAAACCTTAGTGCGGAAAATAGGTTTGCCACCACTGTGCCTCTATGAAGCATTTCCGTTTTCCCAATCGAGCCCACAGCCGTGATATTCCCCTGCAGGTCTCCCTTCCGAATATAGCTTGGGTTTGACCCTGCTTAGCTTCAGTATCTTCCTTTCGGGATTCAATTAAGTGGAGGACGCTCCCTGACACGGGGAGTTATTGGACGAATGACTACAGCCATACATATAAATGCCTACCATGGAAGACAGGGAAAAGATGGGAGAGTTTTAAGGGAAATTAAAGAGACCGCAGCAAGAGTATAAACGAGAGATCTCAAGTCATTAATTCTAGCGCTATGTACAGGGTTGCATTCTCAGCAACGTGCAATGGAAGAAAACGGTTCGGAAATATCCCGATGTCGGGTTTTGGTTTCAGCCGAGTTCGACGGAGCCTTCTGGCGGAGTTAAACCAATTTCCGCTACAGCCCAACGAACACCGGATAGCTATCTGGAGGGCGTGAGGCCGGGGAAGGCTGAATCAGAGTTTCCTTATTGTACTAAACTGAAGATATAAATCACAAACCATGCAGAAGGACTCCGCAGCGTCTGTTTCTTAACTCCAAGGTAGCTGATCCTACTTAAATTGCTCTCTTTACTATATAGCAGGGGTCTGCAACCTTAAACCCTCAAAGAGCCATTTGGACCTGTTTCCCACAGAAAACACAATGAGCCACAAAACCTGGGTGGGTGTGGCCAACTCAGTGTCATTCATTTCCACCAGTCACATGACTGCCCCTAGCCACGCCTACCCAGCTTGTCATTAGGGCAGAGAACTGGTTGTTAGAAAACGCCGAGAACCACATCTCTCTCTCTCTCCCCCTCTCTCTGTATCTCTGTCTCTGCCTCGCCTGCTTCTCCATCCCCTGCCATCGCCCTTACTTCAGGCCAGGCGAGGAGTGACTGGGAGGGGAGGGGCCAGCCAGTGGTGGGATCACCCAATAGGGAGCCACAGCAGATGGCCCAAAGAGCCGCATGCGGCTCTGGAGCCACAGGTTGCTGACACCCGCTATATAGTATTATAGTAGCAAAAATCTCTGGGGGGGTTTTCCCCCCTCTCCTCCAATAATGTCACAAAATAAATAAGTAAAAAAGATACATGTCACTTGGTTATGTAGGCCACTTGGGAAATCCCGTACGATTGAATTTGAAATTTGATAGCTCTGATCTCTGGTTTATCTATTTATAACTCAATTTCTTAAAAAGATTTTGTTGATCGAAGTGTTGCTATGGTAGGTGGCTATGAAAAAGAACTATCTTGGAAACTTATGATGCATTTCTTATGAGATCAAGAGTGGTGCCTTTTCTTCCATAGAGGCAGCAAGCTACAGAACTGAGAAAGCGCTAGCTGTAACCCAGAATTGGGTCCTTTAAAAATAATTATGTTTTTATGCTAAGAGTTTCTCAATGTTTTATGACAGTGTTTCTCAACCGTGGCAAGTTTAAGATGGGTGGACTTCAACTGCCAGAATTCCCCAGCCAGCTCTGCTTTCCTGGGAGTTGAAGTCGACACCCATCTTAAACTTGCCAAGGTTGAGAAATGCTGGTTTAAAGAGACGAAGAAATCTTCTGTGAGGTAAAATATACATTAAGAGAGACAGAGAGTTCAAGTATGTTCCCATCTCCTTGAATTCCAGAGCTCAATGATTTTTAAACAGCACATAGAGTGAAAAGAGCAGATGAGCAAAATTAAGGTAGAACCCGATGCTCGCTCTCCCACGCAAAAAACACGATGAAGTTTCTAAGAGAAATCCAGGGAATTAAAATAAAAACTCACGGGCCGCTAGGAAAAACGGACAAATTAGCCAAAGAAATCGCCAACTCTATGCTGAGACACATTTTTTTAAAAAAAGAAAAAAAAAAGTAAGGTATGGTTTTTATGAGGTCACAAAATCCCAGAAGTTTGGCAGAAAAAAAAGAAAGCATATTCTTGAAAAGAGAGGCACAAACAACCTAACCACCTTACTCTGATTAGAAAGCCCAAAGGGAGTGAAAACTGGGACCAGGGAAGAGGAGAAATTTTGCTAGCAATTAAAAAAAAAATCAGCAAAAAGTACCACACAAGCAGCTCAAGTACTTCATATTTCTTCACAAGATAAGATACTGACATATTGAACAATACATAAAAATTGTAGGAAACTATTAATACTTCATGATCTCTTGTGTGTTTATCCATGTGCCCTGATATACACACACACACACAGTTATTATACAGCAGACGATTTCAGCTAAATTCTGAGAAACTGGACGTTCCAAGTATCCAGCTGCTCAGACATCACACAATTCATTAGCCAAGCCAAAGGTTTTTCTTAGATAAAGACACCAGATTTTCACCCTGGTTCCTGAAAAGCCTCGTTGTGACATCCAGCCAATTATACCACGATTCAGTGTTTCCTGCGTCTTAGTGGTCTAACACTGCAGTATTTAAATACACATAGATTATTTTAAAAAAAAAAGGCAATCTAACTGATCACAAGCACCAAAAACAGAATTGACATCGGACCTCGTAGAAAAGGATACTGGATATTTTTTTTTTCTTCTTCTTCTTCTCAAATTCATGCAGCATAGCTCAGAATGATAAACATCGCAATTGGGTTATTTTTCAGTAGTCTCCTTCCGAGCACCGGGAGAGTGGAAGGGAAAGAGTAAGCTGGAAATCTAACGCGGAATCTTAGAAACGAAATTTTATAAGAGCGAAGTTCCAAATTATTTGTTTGGTTGTAAAAAAATGTTCGCTTTTGACATTGGCGTGTCCCGTTTTGAAAAAACTGTCACCTATCCTGTCTGTTTTTCCATCAATTGCTGTATCCAGCAATTATGCAAAAATTGAGGAATGTATGGAATCTTAAATGGAGAAAAAAAAATACAGGAGGTTTAATTTAATGTATAAGGGTGGGGGGGGGGAGGGGGAAAGAAGAAGAAAGGACGAGGAATCTTACACACACCTGTTGAAAGCAACCAAAGCTAAGAACGGGATTTTAAAAAAAAGAAAAGCTTTTAGAAATGCTGTTTGTTTCCTTCTAAGTAACTGAAGTTATTAAGCGGACAGCGTCCTTAAAAACAAACAAACAAAAAAACATCCTTAAATAAACTTGGATCCATCTACAATGTCTTCTACAATATCTTAAATAATATATTTTGGCTCGATTGCAAGCCATCCCATCTCCGTCACAATATGTTACTTGGCTAAAGTCCTCCAAAACATCAGCCGAAGTCCGTCCCGTCCCCGTCCCCCCAAAGGAAGTTGTGCGAGTATGCCGAACGACACATGCGAACGTTGTGCTGGGATGGTAGGCTGGCATGAAGTTGCTTCTTCCAGAAGATTCGCGGGTTTAAGGAAGCTGGGCAAACCCCACAGCGAGGATATAACTGATGTGACGGTCATTTCCGTGACGGTGACTTGGCTCTTTGTATGGTAATTACAAGAATCCGCAAATCCACGTGGTTTTGTTTTTTTTTTGATACGACGGTGGTTGTAAACAGGAAGTGGAAAGAAAATGGAACAGCAGGCGCAGGGTTTAAAGAGGCTCCCATCGAAGGATGTTGGTTAGTCCAGTTATGTGGGAGATTCTTCCATCAGAGGTGTGATATTTCCCTCCCCCTACCCCGACTTCTGCTATACTGGTGAGAGAACGAGTCCTACCAGTTGTGATTGTCCCATTCTTCTTCAGGAGCGGAAGTGGGTTCTTTTGCGGTCTTCTTGGCAGTCTTTTTGGCTTTGCCCTCCCCGGCGGCGTTCTCCCAGTTGGTCTCCCAGTTTTCCCAGCTGTCACCATTACTGTTCTTGTTGTTGGAAACGGTGCCTGACCCCCAAACATCCCAGCTGTCGGAGCTCTTCTTCTCCGTCGAATTGTCCACGTACGTCCAGCTATCGCTGCTTGGAGACTTGTGGGTTTTGGGTGGGTCTGAATTGCCGAAGGTCTCCCAAAAGCTCTGATCCGCGGTGTTGTTCTGGTAGCCATCGCTTTTGCTGTTCTGGTAGCTCTCTGTATCTGGGGGCCTTTCGGAAAAGGAGAGGAGAGAAAAATAGGGACTTAGGTTAGTTTAATGGAAAGTCATCAAGGAGAGAAGCAACCTAGAAATAAGGAGAATTTTCCTGACAGTGAGAAGAATTAATCAGTGGAACGACTTGCCTCCAGAAGTTGTGAATGCTCCAACACTGGAAGTTTTTAAGAAGAGACCTGGCAGCCATTTATCTGAAATGGTACAGGTAGTCCTTGACTACAATTGAGCTCAAAATTGACGTTGCTGAGACATTTGTTAAGTGAGACATTCGTTAAGCGGGTTTTGACCCATTTTGCCAGCTTTCTTGCTACAGTTGCTAAGTGAATCACGGCAGTTGGTCACACGGTTGTTAAGTGAATCTGGCTTCTCTACTGACTTTGCTTGAAGGAAAAGGTTGCAAAAGGGGAATCACATAACCCCGGGACATTGCAAGCGTCATAAATATGAGTCAGTGGCCAAACTTCTGAATTTTGATCCCGTGACCACTGGGGATGCTGCAATGGTTATAAGTGAGACAAATGGTCCTAACTTACTTTTTTCAGGGCCGTTGCAACTTCGAACAGTCACTAAACAAATGGTTGTAAGTCGAGGACTACCTGTACAGATATTTCTTGATTTTACGATCACAACTAGGTGTGGTGTTATTGTTATCTCAGAGATCGGCAAACCGTCGCTGAGTAAACAATATCAACACATGGCCTTAATCTCATCAGGACAGTAAGAAAAGGATATCTGGCAGAAACCCTAAACCTTATCTCAAATATGCAAGACCCTGAGCACTGTCTGTTACAGGAAGGACATGAGGACCCTCACGTAAGCATTATTTGTTACAGGAAACATGAGGGGGACACGAGGGGTCCACGTGAAAATCATGAGCTTTCTTTAGCCAATAAGAATGAGTACCGTATTTTCCGGCGTATAAGACGACTGGGCGTATAAGACGACCCCCAACTTTTCCTGTAAAAATATAGGGTTTGGGCTATACTTGCTATATAAGACGACCCCTCTTCCAACGCACACCAAATAAAAATTAAAAAACATCAACTGGCTCACCCACAATGTAAAAGCAGCTGTGATAGACCCAAAATGGCCCCTGCAACAAGCAGGAACCTCACACAGCCACAAAAAGCCCCCAAAAACAACTTTTACATTGTGGGTTTACACACACAAAATTCCACATACAGCTTTGTGAGATTTTGTGTGTTTGTGTAGAGTGAAACACTACAGAAACACACTAAATCTCAGAAAGTTGCACAAATTTTATTTTTATTTTTATATGAAAGCTAAATTTAAAACTTCCTAGCCTAAAACTTAGACCTAGCCTTTAAATGGCTAGGTCTAAAAAAGAACAACTAAAAAACCCCCCAATTAACTATTTTTTTAAAGCTCCCAAAGGGGGAAAAAACTTACCCAATAGAACAGGGGTCTCCAATGTTGGCAACTTTAAGACTTGTAGACTTCAACTCCCAGAATTCCTCAGCCAGCTTTGCTTTGCTGGCTGAGTAATTCTGGGAGTTGAAGTCCACAACTTGCTTGCATCAGCAAGCATCTAAATCTCCCTGCCTGCAATCAAGCCTGCAATCAAGCAGGCAGGGAGATTTAGTTGCTTGCTGATGCAATGGATTGCAGGCAAGGCAAGGCAAGCCCTGCGGCTAGCAGCTAAGGTAAGCAAGCTGGAGGTGGGGGGGATTTTTGCTACGTACCAATTAGCAGGCAAAAATTAGCAGCTGGGATGGCCAGCGTTGTGTAAAAGAAAAGTTTTTCCCTTTTACACAGCGCTTGGCCATCCAAGCTCTGGTGATCCCAGCTGCACCAGCGTTGTGTAAAAGGAAAGTTTTTCCCTTTTACATGGGGCCTGCGTGTAACTCAGCTGATTAGCGGCAACTCAGTAGGCAATTCAGCTTGGCTTCTTAGAGCCATTTGAGGCTCGTCAAAGCCTTTCGGGCTGGTCTGCCTGGTTACAGGAGACCGACACCCGGCGTATAAGACGACCCCCGACTTTTGAGAAGATTTTTGTGTGTTAGAAAGTTGTCTTAGACGCCGGAAAATACGGTAAATGTTTTGCCATACAGTTGTAAAATGACAATAAAAGGGAGCCTTCTGGATGGAGTCAGGGTGCCTTCACCAAGGTACCTTTCACCAGGGTGCCTTCCCACCAAGGCGCCCTCCTACCAAGGGGCCTTCCCATGAACCATCGTTCCTGCCTACGCGTCTTTGTTCATCGAATCAAGAACTAGGATTAGAATTTACTCTGGTAACCGAGATAGTGACTCAAACCCTATGTCACAGCCTCTTTTTTTTGCCATTGTTATTAAGTGAAAAAATGTTGTTAAGTGAATTCAAGTTCACCCCATGACTTTGCTTGTTGGAAGGCCACAAACAGTGATCGAATTATGCTGGGACGTTGCAACCGTTTTAAATATGTGTTGTTTGCCAAGCCGCTACCCAAATTTTGATTACATGACCGTGGGGGTTGCTGTAATGGTCAGAAGTGCGAGGACCAGTCACTTTTTTCAGTGGTATTGTAACTTTGAGTGGTCACTAAATGAAAAACATTAAGTCAAGGACTACCTCTATTTGGAGATAAAGCTTGTGAAAGTAATCTGGATGTTTTTTAAAAAAAAACCTGCATTTTTTAAAAAAGTAATATTTATAAAAATGTGAACCCAGGAGATTTTAGGTTGTTATCAGATTTGCTAATCTCCTCCCTAAATGGTTCTGTCTCCAACATGGCTAAGGGTTTGCACAGCTTCAAAATCTGATTAAGAAATGAACCAGTTTTTAATGGTATCTAAATCAGTTTTTAATGGTATCTTAGCTGGAAACCTTATCCTCTAGAACACGGGTGTCAAACTCGTTGCGTCACGTAGCAGTCATGTGATGTTTCGGGACGTTTTCCCCATTCACAGAGCTGAAGTGGGCATCATGACAACCTTAGAGTGAAATCATTTCTGTGACATTGAAGGAGACGAGCACGCAGAACCGAGGGCAGCTTCAAACACATCATTAGTTCGGTGTCACTATGTTCCCACCAGAAACCCACGTTCAGTCTCCCATGAATTCCATTGACTCTGATCTTAGCACCAATTTGGTTTCATAAGATCAGATTCTTATGTACAGGTTGCACGTAATAAACTTTTGATTAGTGCCAGGTGTCAAGGGAAATCAGGAGATTTAGGCAGATCAAATGGGTATAAAGACTTATTGCAAACTTAAGCTCTCTACAAGAATCTGACCAACTAGAAGTCAAGGGAAATGAGCGGGAGATAAGAAGGCATTCAAGGGGAACTGGACTTAGATTGATTGCAGATGCGCATGGACTCATGACGCGTTTGACCTCTCCCTCAGGCTCAGCCTGGTTATTTCCTATATCAGGCATAAGTAACCAAGAACAGGAGTTCAAAGCACTAAAAGTTTATTTTTAAAACCTAGGGAATTCTGGGAGCTGAAGTCCACCGATCTTCAATTGGCCAGAAACACTGACCTAGGTTCATGAGGGAAGATATTCTTTTTGAGATCGCCTGGACCTTATTTACAAGTTATATGTCAGAGAGTTGTGTGTCTAGTACAAAACCTGAGTGGACACATCCACCATACCTTTCAGAGGACCCATCTGGTTTTCCAGAAAAAAAAGTGGTCATATCTCGCCAGCTTTTAGTACTTACTCCCTGGACCTGTGGGGTGGAGGAAAGATAATAAGGCAAAGAGAAAAATTACAAAGAGAAAGAACAACGGTGCACAGATAAGAACCCTTTCCTTTATCTGTCTTTGACGCAAGAAAACAAAATGGGATTTAGCAAGCAGCTATATCCTTACACAAGAATATAAGCAGTGCCCTGCTGGATTGGCCTGCTGGCCCATGTAATTCAGCAGCCTTTTCTCTTAGTGGCCGGCCAATTGTCCAACATTGTCCCCCAGCAGACTGCCTGCAAAGGGAGTCCTCGAGACTTAACCACCAATCCCCATGATTTTCACAAAACAGAAGGCTGATTGACTTCTTCACCAACACAAACTGAAACAATAGGAGCAAGCCCATGTTGTGGCTGTAATGATTACAGCAACAACAACTATTATGCTCCGTTTGCATTTTTGTTCTAGGTTTCAACATACAATTTAAACATATGTAGGAGGAGTTGGTTTGCCTCACTGAACTACTCTCTTAGGTTATCCCAAAGCCACTTCTCAAGAAAAGGAGTGGACCATATTTCTATGGAGTTAGCAAACCTTTAAGGTAAAGGTAAAGGTTCCCCTTGCACATATGTACTAGTTGTTCCTGACTCTAGGGGGCGGTGCTCATCTCTGATTCAAAGCTGAAGAGCCAGCGCTGTCCGAAGACGTCTCCATGGTCATGTGGCCGGCATGACACAACGCCAAAGGCGCACGGAACGCTGTTCCCTTCCCACCAAAGGTGGTCCCTATTTTTCTACTTGCATTTTTTACCTGCTTTCGGACTGCTAGGTTGGCAGAAGCTGGGACAAGTAACGGGAGCTCACCCCGTTACACGGCACTAGGGATTCGAACCACTGCACTGCCAACCTTTCGATCGACAAGCTCAGCGTCTTAGCCACTGAGCCACCATGTCCCTCTAAAGCAAACCTTTATATGCATGCAAATACATTTAATAAAATAGACAAGGCTCTCCCCTTCCCTCCCCTCCCCTCTCCCCTTTCCTTTCCCTAATTTTCCTTTCTTCTTTATTTCCTTCCCTTGCTTTTCTTCCTTTCCTTTCCTTCCCTTTCCCTCCCCCTTAAAGAAACCTGATCAAATGATCAGGCTGCTTTTGAAAAAAATATATATACACATTTAAACCTACAACCATTTGACTAAAACATATTTAAAACTACGAAGATATTAGCACTTACCAGTTTTATTGAATAATGGCAGCAAGAAACAGGAGGAGAGGGAGAAGACACAATTAGCGTTTTCAAAGGATTTGTGCTCATATTAAGCTGTTTCCATATTCCTTTGCAACACGGCTCCTCAATTGTTCTGCTCTATAGTTTTTTTTTCTTAAGAGGCAATAAAGATAGTAATCCAGACTATTTTAGAAGACAGCAGAAAAGATTATTTCGGTTCTCACATCAATGGCATGGAGGCCGACTTTTTAATTAGTTTTATGAAACACTGGCTTGGAGAGTCACTTGATAGAAGGCCCAAATCTGATTACAGGTAGTCCTCAAGTTACAACAGTTTGCTTAACGACTGTTCAAAGTTACAACAGCACTGAAAAAAAGTGACGTGACCGTTTTTCACAGTTATGGCCTTTGTAGCATCCCCAAGATCATGTGATCAAAATGCAGATGCTTGGCAACTGCTTCATATTTATGACTTGCTGCCGTATCCCAGGGTCACTTAATCCCTTTTAGCGTCCTTCTGACAAGCGAAGTCGATGGGGATGCCGGATTCACCTAACATCCAGGTGACTAACTTATCCACCGCAGTGATTTGATTAACAACTGAGGCAAGAATGGTTGTAAAATGAGGCAAAACTCACTTAACGAGTTTTGGGGCTCAATTGTGGTCGTAAGTCGAGGACTACCTGTAATATTAAATAGTGATAGAAGTCTGGACATGTCTCAATACCTATTTTTTCATAATCTTTCACGACTGAGTGAAACATGACAGTTCCAGTAGCTATTGCTACATTAAAGGAATTTTTAGGTTTATTTGCCGTGTAAAACAGATGTGACTTTGGAGTTAGACATAAGAGATGAACTGGGATTCCAGTGATTGGGGGGGAAGGGGGAGAACCATAGAGAGAGCTGCCTAGAAAGGCTGCCTTGCCGCCAGAGAAGCCATCCTTGTGCTGGAGCTCCGTGTGCCAAACCGGAATATGGAAACTGGCTTAACGCAGGGCCTCCTGATTGCCAGGCAGGCCGCTCCATACCTTGGAAGCAAAATGCGAGACTCCCTGGGAAACGTCGTCCAAAATTTTTCCATCTTTCACCTACGTGAATCAAGTGGTCCAGAGTTAGAGGTAGATCAAGGCAGCCTGTGAGAAACGCTCATCACGCAAACGTCAAAGAAAGGGTTTCTCCGGCAATGCAGCCGGGTTGGGAGAGAGGGGGGCAAAAAAACACCACTGCCCAGTCTTAAGGAGGGCTTTTCACCGTACTGCCAGGGGAATGCCAAGATTTGGGATCCAACCCACTAAAAGTATCCGGAGGCATTTACTAAATTAGATAGATAGATAGATAGATAGATAGATGGATGGATGGATGGATGGATGGATGGATGGATGGATGGATGGATGGATGGATGGATGGATGGATGGATGGATGCGTGGGTGGGTGGGTGGGTGGGTGGGTGGGTATGTATATATAGCAATAGCATTTAGACTTATATACCACTTCACAGTGCTTTTATAGCCCTCTGTAAGCGGTTTACAGAGTCAGCCTATTGCCCCCAAGAATCTGGGTCCTCATTTTACCCACCTTGGAAGGAGGGAAGGCTGAGTCAACCTGGAGCCTGGTGAGATTTGAACTGCCGAACTGCAGCTAGCAGTCAGCTGAAGTAGCCTGCAGTACGGCACTCTAACCACTGCGCCACCTCGGCTGCAGATAGATAGATAGATAGATAGATAGATAGATAGATAGATAGATAGATAGATAGATAGATAGATAGATAGATAGATAGATAGATAGATAGATAGATATATCACGAGAGAGAGATGGATGGATGGATGGATGGATGGATGGATGGATGGATGGATGGATGGATATCTAGATATAGATATCTAGATATAGATACCGAGAGAGAGAGAGATGGATGGGTGTGTGTGTGTATTGAGAAAGAGGGAGGGAGAGAGAGTGTGAGTGAGTGAGTGAGGAGAGAGAGAGAGAGAGAGAGAGAGAGAGATGGATGGATATCTAGATACAGATATCTAGATATAGATACTGAGAGAGAGAGATGGATGTGTGTGTGTGTGTATTGAGAAAGAGGGAGGGAGTGTGTGTGTGTGTGTGTGTGTGTGTGTGTGAGAGAGAGAGATATGGATGGATTTCTCTCTCTCTCTCGCTCGCTCGCTCTCTCTCTCTCTCTCTGTGTGTGTGTGTGTGTGTGTGTCTGTATCTCAAGAAAGAGAAAGAGAAAGAGGAAGAGAGAGAGATTTGCTTCATGGAACGGAACTCTTTATTAAAGAATTGAGACCAATATAAAGCAGGAGGCTGTGTCTCTTAAGAGTGTCCCTACGTAGTTCATTGTATTCTCTTTGGTATCCTGATGTCCAGATTTCACCCTCAAACACACAAACTGAATGGGACGATTCATTCTGTATCTAATTTAGACATACTGTCTTTCTAGAGGGCATCGGTCATATTCAGTTATTTCCCATTGACCAAAGACTGAACATTCTTCTTGAGTTTTTTTTAGGGATATGGAAAGGGGACACAATCCTCGGAGAAGAGTACAATCATCTAAATGCGCTTTTATCATGAAAATTTGCAAAGCCCTCCGGCCAAGTAAATAAGCTTCCAACTTGAAGGGTTGCAAAGGGATGCGATAAACCGGCAGTTCCCTGCATACATTCATTCTCCAGTAATAGTCATGCAACCCAGCGGCATCCTAAGAGAAACGACATACTGCCCTTTGCTTTTAATCCATACTACAGAATCCTTGTCTATGGAGATTCTCAGTCATCCAGGTCATGGTTATCCCAAAGGTGCTTTTTTTCAAGAGACAACTGGACTTTCTGGTTTTTCCTTGAAAGTGTTTCGCTTCTTGGATGAGAAGAGCAAAACCTGGGCCTGGTGGCTCAGCAGACTAAAGCATTGTGATTAAGACCAGCTGTCTGCAATTACTGTAAGTTCGAATCTCACCAGGCTCAAGGTTGACTCAGCCTTCCATCCTTTCTAAGGTAGGTAAATTGAGGACCCAGTTTGTGGGGGCAATAAGCTGACTTTGTATATATATACAAAAGTATGAAGGCTATTGCTTAACACATTGTAAGCCGCCCTGAGTCTCCGGAGAAGGGCGGCATATAAATCAATTTTTTAAAAAACCAGTCCAGTTGCCTCTTGAAAAATACAGAACCATTGAGATGCTCATTGATGGTTCTACAATAAAAATTATTCTTTGTTTCACTTGGGCACAGGGTCATAATTTGCTGATGGGGACATACGCCAATTGGCAAAAGAGGGTTGGATGGAGCTATTAGGAGTGACTAGGGAAGTCAAACCAAGGTACAAGCTGGTTTAACCCAAATGTCATTGGATGGACCTTGGCTAAACTCGGGCTATGGAGGGAGAAGGAAAGGGGAGACTAGATTCCACGCTGAGTTTCTTTCTAGAAAAATCGACATCCTGGTGCAATAAATGAATCAGGAATTTGAGACAGAAGGGCTGAACAGGAGGGAAAGACGAATGGGAAAAGCAACGTAGCCCAATGACCTGAATCAGCAAGTCAGAATGTTGGCTATAAATTTACTGGGGTGCTCTCTAAACTTGGTTCTTTTCCTGCAGACATTTCATTACTCATCTAGGTTAACATCATCAGCGCTAGAAGGAAGTACCATCAACACTGACAGGGCAAGCAGCTTGCATATAAGCAGAAAGCAAACCCCACTCCTTTTGGCACTGATGATGTTACCTAGCTGGGTCATGAAATGTTTGCAAGGAAAAAACCCCACCAAACTCAAAAGAGCAACAAGGACCCTCACAGTTCAACCCTGAGCTAAAATATTCTCTTCTATTGGTAGATACTGTATCTTGAAATATAACTCGGGAAGGTTTGGACAGGATCTATAAAGCGACAAGATTTGGGATCGTAGGTTTACACAAATACACATAATTCATACTGCGTAAGCTTCCTAGGTTCAGAAGGAAAGTTGCATTTTAAAAGGCATGAGTCATGTACTTAGTTGCAAAGTTACCTTTTCCTGTGCAGGTTTGAGAACATTTTCATTTAAACTCTGACCTAACTCTGAAGCCTAGTTAAAAGCAAACAGAACAAAAATCAGTTAACACTTCTTGTTTTTTTCTTTCCCCGCAGGTCACACCTGACACGTACCACTGCACAAAATATCCCGTAGAGATTCATATTAAAAAGAAGACCAAGTCCTAAGCATTGTCCAAGACAAGCAACAGAGTCAGCCTGAAGCACAAGACACGAGAACACAAAGGGACAGGACACTGAAATACACAAGACAAGAGGGCTGTTGTTACTTATCGTTGGGTTGGGGCTTTCAACTGATAGTCAAAGGGTAGACATACAGATAGTCCTCGACTTACAATCGTAATGGAGCCTGGCCGTTAAACGAGGCGTCCACACTAAGGGACCAGTTGTAAATCAAGGACTATCTTTATATTCAGGAGCCTTATTCTGAATCAACTACAATTGAAAAGAGGATTACTGAGTCCCTGGCGAATGAAAGGGAAGATTATTAACTGAAATTGTAAACTGGGGGGGGGGGGGGGATGGAGTTACTTGCACCTTGATTTTCTAGAAGATACCAGGTAGTCCTCGACCTACAACCATAATTGGGAACAGAATTTCTGTTATAGAAAGCGAAGTTGCCGTGGTTAAGTGAATCACTCATTTAAGTTAATGTAATGGTCCGCCAGCTGCCAGCAGAGTTGGCGGCAGACTCGGACGATGAGGAGGTTGGGGAGAAACTTGGGCCAGGTGCTGGAGTCCGGGGAAGGCTCTGATGGATGCTCTGCGTCGGACGCAGAGATAGACCCAGGGCTGTCCGACATCTCCCAGCCACTGGAGCGGCAGCTGCCTTTGGAGGCTGAGATGAGTGAGGAGGAGGAAGAACAGCTGGGGCCTGTTCCAGATGAACGTATGCGCAGAGCGGTTAGGAGAGGTGAGCAACGGAGGACAAGGAGTCGACTTGGGAAGCAAAACACACGTGGATACTAAATGGCCCCTCCCTGGCTGGGGAATAAATAGAAGGAAAGGGGAGCGGTGGTCGTAGGTGAGAACCGTTCGTATTTCTGGAGATTTTGCTCATGGTGTTTCGTGCCGCAAAGACTGCTTGCCAGAACTTAATTTGCAACCTTTGGGATGGGAGCTCACGGCCTGGCAATTATCGCAAGGGACCGATAAGGACTGTTACCATAGTTGACTCCTTGAAGGGCTCTTGCCTGGACTTTGCAGTGGGTGAATGCCATTAATTCACAAGTGGTAAATAAAGAGGGGTTTTTCGTGACCAGGAGTCTGTTTCTTGCTCCTGCTAAGACTGAGTTAGAACAGTTAACCATGCGGTCATTAAGCATCTCTTGCTTTCCCTCCGTTATTTTGCTTCTCTGAAGCTGGCTGGAAAGGTCGTAAATGGTCATCACATGAGCCCAGGATGCTTCAACCATCGTAAATACAGATAGTCCTCGATTTACAACAGTTCATTTCGTGACCGTTCAAAGTTACGATGCCATGGGCTTCCGCTGGCACTGCCGGCGCTGCTGCAGCGCCTTTGTGAGCTCTTACCCCCGGATCTGTAAAATCGCCAAAAGAGCGTAAATCAGTTGTTTTGGCGGCTGGAACTCCCCTCATGGGCATAGAGGGGGGGTGAGTGCTCAGGCATATAGGGTAGAGCCCCCCCAAAACCTCCAGGATTAACCCTGGAGGTGTAAAGGGTGAGGGCTCCCCAAACGCCTGGAAAGCAGCTCCAGACTCGGGAGGATTCCGTCTCTGACGGAACAAGATGCTGCAACCATCCCTGCGAAACAATTGACTTCAAGGATCAATCTTCACGCAGGTGGAACAAAACAGGAGAGCTTCTCTCAAGTACTTTTTTTATCCTTTAACTCTGTTGAAGAATGAGTCCTTTCAGATTCGAGTGAAAGTTTTAAAGAGACCCAAAATAGCGCTGATTGAGAACGGACGTCTGAGAAGAAAGTGATTGTTAAAACCTGTTTGCGCTTGTTAAGGTCGTTATAGCTGTCAGTGTTTTGAAGCTTTGCTGAACGAAGTGGGATTGTTCAGAGACTGAGAAATAGAATTTTACTGTCTTTGCTGAGAAGTTGAAGGAGTTCTTCTTTGGAAATGGCAGAGGCAAAGATTTTTGAAGAGAATGGAGGTTTCTCAGCACATCTCTATAAGTGTACAAACACTGACAGTGGATAGTTTGGAAGCATGGCAAAAATCATTTGAGGAAAGGCTGGATGAGACTTTTGAGAAATTCTTTGCTCAAATTGATAATAATGATGTAATGCTGGAAGAGGAGGAAGAAGAAGTAACTCAAGTAAAAGCACCTGAATATGGAAAGGATGTTTCCCAAATTATGAAAAAGCTGATGGGCTTGATGGAGGTTAATCCGGAGATATGGAGAGAGATCTATCCAGAGGTTCTGATGCAGATGAAGGGGAAAGTGCCGGGAGAAGTTTGGATTTTCAAGATATGAAGAAGAATTAGAAATGGAACATTGCAATTTCTTTATAAAAATGGACTTTTAATCCTAATAAAAGAGGTGTGCTTTTTAAAAGGAATTACCTTGCGAGCTGCACAGGATTGGAAGATAAAATTACAGTTGAATACACAAAAGCTTGTAAGAATAAAAGATGGTGGATCAAAGCAGAAGAAGAAGGCTCGAAAAAAAACTAGGGGGAAATGGAAATGGAAGAATTTTATTTCTTTATGTTAGGCAGGATTACATGGTGAATGATTGTATCGGTACTCAAGACATGACTAGTTTTTATTAAGGATTTGATTTGTTTGGTTTTGGATTTTAAGTAATGGATATATTTAAGGTTGTTAAGACTTTTGGTTTTGAAAATTTTTTTATATAAATGTGAATTTTTATAATTGTATTGGTATTCAAGGGTATTCAAGACATGATTAATTTCTATTATAAGTGTGAATTTCTATAATTGATTTAGCATTTAAGACATTATTAATTTTTACTAAGAATATAAAAAATGGATTTTTATGATTTAAAGTTATTTTAAGTAATGGATATATTTAAGGTTTTTAAGATGTATATTATTAAACTGTAATTTTTAATCTTAGGTCAATAGATCTCTCAATATATATCTAAAAGTTATTTTAAAAAGAAACTTTCTTTTGGATGTTAAACTTAAGGTTATAGATCTTTCAATATATTTTCAAGGGTTTTAAATTGTATATTTTGTTTTACATTAATGTTATTCTGTGGAGAACCAAGCTGGCTTTGTTTATTGTTGAATTAATTGGGATTGACTACCTTTAAGCAAAAAAAAAAAGTTATATTTTGTTTTGAACAAGGAGAGTTAAAGTACAAGTGATAGATAAATCTATAGATTGTTAGTTTGTGGGGGTTTTTTTATTAAGGTTTTCTAACTGTTATTACCCTGTATTTGTTCTGGGAAGTCCGGGGAGAGGGGTGGAGGTTGGGATAGGAGGGGGGGAGGAAATAAAAATATGATTTTTGTTTAATTGTATATGCTGTTTGTTGATTATGAAATAGAATTTGTTTTTAAAAAAACAAACAAAGTTACGACGCTACTGAAAAATGTGACTTATGGCCATCTTTCATACTTACAATCCTTACAGCATCCCCATGGTCACATGATCAAAATGAAGATGCCTGGCAAACTAACTCACGTTTATGACGGTTGCAGCGTCTCCGAGTCATGCGATCCCCCTTTTGCGACCTTCTGACAAGCAAAGTCAATGGAGAAGCCAGACTCACTTAACAACCGGGTTATTCATTTACCAACTGCAGTGATTCCCTTAACAATTCTGGCAAGAAAAGTTTTAAAGTAGGGCTTAGCAATACGTCTGTTCCGGTGGTGAAATGTTCCCGGTTCGGACCGGATCGCCTGATCCAGTAGCGATGGAGGCGGGTGGTTCAGAGAACCAGTAGCAAAAATCCCTGCCCCCCCCCCATGCCCAGCTGAGCCGCACAATCATCAGAGGCTTTTTAAAAATATTTTTAAAAGCATTTTTTCTACAACCTCTTTGTTTGAAGGGGTTATAGAAAAAATGTTTTTAAAAGAAAAAAAAGCCTCTGCCGATCAGGCAAGTCAGCTGGGATCGTCAGAGGCTTTTAAAAGCATTTTTTTTACAACCTCTTCAGCTGAAAAGGTTGTAGAAAAAATGGTTTTAAAAGTTAAAAAAAAAAAGTTGGCCACGCCCACTCAGTCATATTTTCCTCCCCCCACCAAGCCACGCCCACAGAACTGGTAGTAACAAATTTTACATTTCACCACTGGTCTGTTCCTAAGCAACAGAAATTTTGGACCCGATTGTGCTTGCAATTCGAGGACCATCTGTATTGAGTCCCTGGCGAAGGGAAGATTATTAACCAAAGTTGTAAAGAGAAAAAAAAAGAAATAGAGTGGCTCACATCTTGATTTTCTAGAAGATATCAGCAGTTCTCAACCTACGACCATAATTGGGACCAGAATTTTGGGTTATTAAGCAAAATGGCTGTTAAAGAAAGTCGTGCCTGATTTTATGACTTCTGCCGTAGTTGTTGAGAAAATCATTCCATTAAGTGGATCACATGGTTGTTAAGCAAATCCAGCTTCCCTCAATGATTATGCTTATCGGAAACTGGCGGTAAGATTTGAATGGTGCGGTGGCCTAGAGGTGGAACTCTCGCCTCACAATCAGGAGGCTGTGAGTTCGATCCTAGGTAGAGGCAGATATTTCTCTTTCGGCACAATGAGAATATATCTGCTGAACAAAACTCCGCACTGGCGACAGGAAGGGCATCTGGCCAGTAAACACTCTGCTAGCTCCATACAGTTGCCCAGACTCCACTCCGCAAGGGATTATGAGGTCGTTAAAAGATGATGATGATGAAACTGGCGGGAAGATTGCAAGTGTGGCAATCACGTGACTCTAGGATACTGGCACTGTCATACATACATGCCAGTTGTCAAGCACCTGAATTTGACCGTAGGGATGCTGCAAAGGTTGCGAGGACGGACTGCAAGTTCCTTTTTTCAATGCTGTTGTAGCTATGAATGGTCAGAAATGTTGGGCACAATTGTGATCATACGCTGAGGGCTACCTGTATGCCCACCTTAATCAGTGTCCTTAATTAGGGCAAACATGCCCACTGCTGATAAAATACAAGAATTTCTTGTCTGAGAAATGTTAAATGTTGCAATCCCTGATCTACAAAAGAGAAGGCACCCTGAAGTCCAGCAGAAGTTTGACTGTGGCTCCTGTTGTGGCCCGCCAGCAGCCAGCAGAGCTGGTGGCGGACTCAAGACAGTGAGGAGGTTGGGGAGGAACATGGGCCAGTCCTGGAGTCTGGGGAGGGCTCTGATGTGGGCTCTGCCTCAGAGGCAGAGATTGTTGTGGCTCCGTTGCCTGAGCCTGTGTCATCAGCAGGGGAGGACTCTGAGAGTGAGGGAGAGGAGTTGGCAAGGCCTCCTTCTGCAGGACTCTCCTCTCTGGCAATGCCTCCGGAGGACACCGAAGGGCAGGAGATAGGCCCAGAGCCAAGCTCGTCCCCGCAGCCACAGGAGGACATTGATGAGGGGAGTGAGTTTTGGTTGGATCCTCACCAGCGTCGGAGAGACAGGAGAGCCCAGCAGAGGAAAAGGCGTGGTCGTGATTAGCTGGTGGACCACGCCTCCCAGACTATATAAGAGAGGGATTGCAGACGTATCTTTGTGACGAACAAAACAAAGATTCATGGATCGGGCCTGCGTCTCAGCTTTGGTGGTGTGTATGTGACTGACCTATTAATAAAGACGTTGGCAAGCAGCTGCGGATTGCTGCCGACCTTTGTTATCAGCTTACTTGGTTGCCTGCCAGTTCATTAGACTCTGATTGTCTGAGGGGAGGTTATTTCTGGGCATGGGGCCAAAACAGAGATGGAGCCGGGGCCATATGCCAGTTATCACCTGCCTTCAGTTAGACATCAGTGAGGCAGACAAACAGCTGGAGCCTGTTCCCAGTGTGTGCATGCGCAATTGCCAGACGAAGGGAAAAACTAAAGAACAAGGGTCGACTAGGGAGTAAGGCCACAGGTGGACGATGAATGGCCCGTCCCAGAGGGAAGAAAAGCGGAGCGAAAGGGGAGTGGAGTTCGCAGGAGACAATTAGTTCATTTTTGCATTCTTGCCAATTATTACGGCGTCTGAAAGATATCGGCCTGGCCACTCTCCAAGCCTGATAAAGGTCGGTAATTGTGAACTATCTTGAAAGACTGTGGGAGAGAAAAGACTTTGCTGGAGAGGAATTCACTGTAAATTAAATAAAAGGGGTTTATCCGGATGAGGACTCGGTTTCGTACTGCTGTGAAAGCCTAGGTCAGAACAGCTCCTGCCACCTTTTCTCTCCCACTAAGGTGGTCTTATATTATATTCTCGGTGAGAAATATTCCTCACCGAGCCCAAATCAGAAGCTTCAATAAACCTGGCTGCAATTCACTTGTAATCCTACTCGCCACTCGCATGACAAATGAATTCCGGGTTTTCAATGTGAACAAAAACACTGTTGGGTTTAAATATATATAAATAAATATAAATGTTTTCTGAGGTTTTCGCGGGTGTTTGTATGTAGGTCTTTGGTTATTCGGGTCTTGTCCCGCGTAAAATTGGAAGTGTCTTGGCGACGTTTCGACGAAGTCTCATTCGTCATCTTCAGGCTGGTGTTCTCGGCTTCGTGCTTCCAGGAGCATGCTGAACCACCAGCCTGAAGATGACGAATGAGACTTCGTCGAAACGTCGCCAAGACACTTCCAATTTTACGCGGGACAAGACCCGAATAACCAAAGACCTACATAAATATAAATGTATGTATATTTAAGACTCCGGCAAAAGGCAGCCGATTTGAAGCAAGCTGACGGTACAGAAAAATGGAGACGATGCCGTTGGACAAAAAAAATGGCAGTGGCTTTGCCCAGGGTGTGTTCGGAGGAGGAGAAAAGGGGAAAGGGGGAAACACAGCTAGCAGCAAGAATGTACAAATTCAGCACAGTTACGAAGCACCCATGCATGAGGAAGATATGGCTTTACCGGCTCTGCCTGCTGTTTCTGGCCCCAAAACTTTACACACCCGGGCAGCACAAGAACGGCAGCAGAGGAAGTAGAAGAACCAACTTTTAGCAAAAGATCTAAAAGCACTCAGTTTATCCTAGATACATATTGTCCCACGTACTAGTGCTTGGCTAACCGAAGTGGCAATTTTTTTCATCTAACGTGCCAACTTGCCACATACATGTCACCGCCGAAGTGAAAGCAACAGCTCAGCTTGCTAATTGGACAAACTGGTTTTTTGTCATTTAGGATATATAACCCAATCTGAAAAAGAAAGAACGACGGGTTGTGGCTTGTGAGGAAAGCTGATAATGGGAGAATTGCCGTTGAAATGCTTGCTCATGGAGTGCGAACGGTTTCAACCTGGAGGGTTTAAAAATTCAAAACGCTTTGTTTCAGGCACGGAATGGCACCCTTCTCTTAATGTATAAAATAGACAAAGATGATGGGGAGGGGGTGGAAAAAAACAATTACACACTTCAAGTGCTTGTTCCTCTTTCAAAACTAAATGGCTTATGTTGAAGACATGGCGTTTTGAATTCAAATCGGTTGGATTCGAAACGTTGTGAATGCCTCTAGTGCAGCGTTTTTCAACCTTGGCAAGTCTAAGATGTGTGGACTTCAACTCCCAGAATTCTCCAGCGGGCATGCTGACTGGGGAACGCTGGGAGCCGAAATCCATGCATCGTAGACTTCCTGAGGTTGAGAGTTTTGAATAAATACAAGCATAACTACTAATATTACTTAACAAGGTTTTAAAATAGCAGCCATGGAGGCAACTATGACTTGTTAGAAAGCACAAAAGAAAAAAAAACCAAGTTAATACTGTAACAATCCTATTCTGTTTAAGAAAAGATCTTCTTTAAATTCAGAGAAAGGTTTTAGGCGTGGGTTGCAATTTTTTCTGGCCTTGGGTTGGAGCTTGCATTGGAGCCCAAATATTTCCTTCGCCAAAAGCAAGCACTGTATGTGATTATGGTGTGCTTACTGTCAAAAGCTTATCTTACTACCCTGTCTTCATTGTCAACTTCTGGCTTAAGATCTCCCAGAGTTTATTATATTTATGTAAAGCCTGAACATGATGTATAGTGAAACCGATTTATTTTTTACAGGATTCCTGCTTGTTTCCAAATTAAACACAGATCTCAAAAAGATTCTAAATTTTCTTTTGCAGTTTGGGAGAAATTTATACCAGCTTCGTACCAAACAGGAAATTCTAGCAAAAGAGCATTACATATTATCGGCACGAATATGGCCCCAGGTAGCTGAGCTTTTCACTTATGATGAACATATCATAATGTACTGAATATAAACAGTCGTCCTGGGAGAGAAGCTAAACAGAAGTGACACTTATATGAACAGATTCTCCGCACATAACCTCCAACACAACACCCACTTGAAGGAAGATCTACACAATCACAATGTGGAGTGTGCACTGTTCATCTGTGCCACTCCGTATGTGGACAAGTCAGCTCCTACGAACGGTACCATGAAGGTATGACACTTTCTCCTTCTGGGACTCCAACATAATATCCCTAAGCATCAAGGAACAATATTCCGATAATCTTCTTTAAGATGCTATTTCATAAACTGAATATTCACGTGGAGCTGGCACGTGATAATAATACAAAAACCCTCACATGGCAATAATACATTCAGTAGTTGTCAGATAAAACATAAAGTACGCATTAAACATGTGATGTACAAGAAGACTATAAACTGAACGTAGGTCTTGTGTAATCGTTTCACACAATTATCACCCTACATAATCTACCTCTATCTATCTATCTATCTATCTATCTATCTATCTATCTATCTATCTATCTATCTATCTATCTATCTATCTATCTCTTTCCTTTCTTTCTTTCTTTCTTTCTTTCTTTCTTTCTTTCTTTCTTTCTTTCTTTCTTTCTTTCTTTCTTTCTTTCTTTCTTTCTTTCTATTATCTATCTATATTCTATCATCTATCTATCTATCTATCTATCTATCTATCTATCTATCTATATCTTCTATCTATCATCTATCTATCTATCTATCTATCTATCTATCTATCTATCTATCTATCTATCTATCTATCATCTATCTATCTATCTTTCTATCTATCTATCTATCTATCTATCTATCTATCTATCTATCTATCTATCTATCTATCTATCTATCTATCATACATACATACATACATACATACATACATACATACATACAACCTGTCTGCCTGCCTGCCTGCCTATCCATCCACATATGCAATGATTGCTTTTGCGTAAGATGTAGGTTCAATGGATAATACCAAACTACACAGCTTACAAACTGTGTCCAGACTTACAACTGCTATGTAAATGCAGGGGTTAGAAATACAACACGGCATATCTTCCAACCTGTTGTACTCTAGACAGTTATTTCCAACTGCATTTGGAAAGGATAAGAAATAGGATGTGCCTTGCTGGCTTATTTCAGCAGCCTGAAATTGGAGTGTACAATTTACTGCTAATACAAGCTGATGCCAAGGACAAAAACAACAGGGTTTCATTGTTCAACACTGCAGTAAATAACTAATTAAGCAACTAAAGAGTCAATGGGTTAACCCCTTGCTTTCATCTGTAACAGTTAAATAACACTACTCGCTAAGTGCTATTTCTAAGATTCAGGAAAGCAAGTTGCAAGGAAAAGAGAACCAAAGAGATATTTTTAGAGTTCAGTAGTTTGCAAGGGTTACCTTTTGAGTTGCTTGAGATCCAAACTTGCTAGCCTGTTGACAAAAGCAAAATTGGCTTATTTCGATTCCATGATTTCTTTTAAAAATCAAAAATTCAAACACACTGCAAATTCTACAATTCTTTTTATTTTTTTTTTAAGTAGGCCTACCTCCTACCATCTTAAGGAACTGGCAACAATTATGCCCCTGCATCCCAAATTATGTGTACCACCCAAGAGGTTTTTAATACTACCTAAACATATTCCATTCCTTTCTTCCTTCTGAATGAGTCTAACCATCTTTCATACTTCTCTAGAACAATATTACAAATCTATGAGTCAGAACGCTATAGAAAAAAACACAAACAGATGCACAGACAAGAAAAGGCAGGGTACAATGACAAGTATAAATGCTATTATTACAGACACGCTCTCAATCATAGCATTCTTAGTGGGTAACAACAATTTATAGAGCTTTGCTTGGTAAGCCTTCGCGTTTAACAGCCTGAGCAATATTTTTATACATTTGTAAGAACCGTGCTAACTTAATACGAGAATAAGGAAATACCAGAGCCATTTTACATTTAAACAGCAGATGGTCTAGAACAGGGGTGTCAAACTCAAGGCCCGCGGGCCAGATCCGGCCCACAGGGTGCTTAGATCTGGCCCACCTGGAAACAGCGAAGTACTGGCCTGCAGCGACTTTGCCAGTTAAAACGGAGCACGGGAGAGCTGCGTGCAATCCTTCCGAGCTCGGTTTCACTGGCAGAGGATTGCAGGAGGCCTTTGCAATTGAAAACGGAGCTCAGGAGCCCGTTTTCGCTGCCAGAGCACTCGGACCTCCCCAGGTGCCCCCAATACGAGTGACGCTGAGCTGGCCACACCCACCCTGCCTCCCCAAGGTCAAACATAACCCTGATGCCACCCTCAATGAAATAGAGTTTGACACCCCTGCTCTAGATCCAGTCAGAATATTTACTTACACCTTCTTTAGCTGCCGAAGCGAACTTGCTTGCTCCAGATGTAAAACTACTCCAGCCCTGGGGGGGAAAAATGATGGAAGGTCAGAGGTCCTGCTTTGTAGAGATACTTCAGTGTCTAAAAATACCAATCTTACATATTTGGGTATGAGCCTAGGCCTGAAATGCGCACAACATAGCCACCGCTATTCACCAGTGCAGAGTCCATATACGCGTTGAGAGAGACGTGGGGAATTGGCAAATAGAGCAAAGGGAATTTGAAAGAGATTCTCTACGTTTCAGGTCTTGGGTTATCTGCCGCTTTCAGATCCTCAAGTCTACTATCAAGTAAAATGTGACTCTTATTATTTATACAGAATGAAACCTGGAGGAAAAGTTGGTTTCACTCCTGCTTCGTTTTAGATCAGCTTCAGGAAGTAAGGTTTTGCAGCCTGACCCTTTCACCCAAAGCTTCACAGCAATATTTTTGTCCAAACATGGCTCTGTGAAGATGTGTGGACTTCAATAAGAAGCCTGGTGGCGCAGTGGACTAAGTGCTGTTAAAATAGCACTTAGCTGCCAGCTGCCTGCAATTACTGCAAGTTCAAATCTCACCAGGCTCAAGGTTGACTCAGCCTTCCATCCTTTCTAAGGTAGGTAAAATGAGGACCCAGATTGTGGGGGCAACAAGCTGACTTTGTATAAAATAGAACACCCCTTGGAGGGGGGGCGGGGAAAGCCCTAATAAGCAGGTATATACAAAAGTATGAAGACTATTGCTTAATGCATTGTAAGCCGCCCTGAGTCTTCGGAGAAGGGCGGCATATAAATCAAACTAATAAATAAATAATTTAAAACTGTAAATCTGTTGTGGCCTGTTGTCTGCTGGCCCCTCCAGCAGCTGAATCAGAGGAGGAGGAGGCGTGGGAGTCAGGGTCAGCATCAAGGCAACCTGAGAGCTATGAGGGGGAAGAGGGAATGGAGCTGTCAGAGAGAGAGAGAGACAGAGGCAGAGCCTGGGCTGTCCATCAGCCCTCAGATGGAGAGTCAACAAACCCCAGGTCTGGAGGTGGCTGGTGAGGAAGAGGAGGAACAGTTGTGTCCAGTGCCTGATGCACGGATGTGCAGAAGGCAGAGGAGAGGAGAGCAATGGAAATCCATGGGCCGATCCTGGGGAAGAGAAGCCCCACCTTAGCTCTGGGGATAAAAGGCAGGGGGCAGAGATGAATAAATGTGGCAGACAACTATTCATCTCCCTGCCAAACAGATTTGTTAGCCTGTGGTAAAAGAGAAACTTTTTGCCGGGGCTGTTGGCGCTCCTAATAAAGGAATCATTGCTTCGACTACAGAGGATTTGTCGTGTCTAGGGAGCTGGGTCAGAACAAAATCCTTTAATTACTACTCCAGACAGGAGTGAAATCATCCAATCCTATTGGAATTCCTAATTTTATTCTTTAAAAAAAATAAATTTAGAAATGACAGGACAGCAATGCGACGTCTTGAATTAGCACGCCTCCAAACAATTTCGACTTACCGAGTAGAGAGAAGACATGGCGTTGTTCAGGAAGTCATCTTCCTTTTTTGGAGGAGTGACTGTGTTCCCAAACCCGACATAACGATTTTCTTGGCCGCTGAATTGGAACCCAAAAAGAAAGGAGGATTAAGCTATTTATAATCAAAATACATTTGCTGGTCTTTAAAGTACTGCAAGAGCCACTTAGCACCATACAATGTTGCCCAACCTGGGCAACTTTAAGCTGTGGTGACTTCGCCTCCCAGAATTCCCCAGCCAGCCATGCTGGCTGGGGAATTCTGGGAGTTGAAGTCCCACGCAGCTTAAGGTTGCCGAGGTTGAAAAACATTGATATAGTGGCTAAAGGCAACAGATTAGAAACTGGGAGAGCTGAGTTCTAGTCCCACCTCGAGCCAGTTACTGTTTCTTGGCCCTAGGAAGGAGGCAATGGCTAACCACATCCAAAAAAGTTGCCACGGAAACTGCAGGGACTTCTCCTGGAAGTTATTCTGAGTTAAAACTGATTTGAAGGCATTAAAAAAAGGCTGAATTCCATCTAAAATGCTTACCTTTGATAGGAACCAACGTCGTCGTTCAACCAGTCTTCAAATGCTTTATCAGAAGTGGGGCCGGCATTTTGCGGTTGCCCTCCAGAGCTTCTGGGGAAAAAAAACGCACACACACACACACACACACATATCAAAAATGAAACCACAGAAAGACAACATCTATTACCCTGTTTCCCTGAAAATAAGACCTACCCTAAAAATAAGCCCTAGCATAGTTTTTATGTGCCTAATATAAGTCCTACCCCCCAAAACTAAGCACCGTAATTAACATCCAGCTGTCTGCAATTACACCAGTTCGAATCTCACCAGGCTCAAGGTCGACTCAGCCTTCCACCCTTTCTAAGGTAGGTAAATTGAGGACCCAGTTTGTGGGGGCAATAAGCTGACTTTGTATAAAAAATATACAAAAGTATGAAGGCTATTGCTTAACGCATTGTAAGCCTCCCTGAGTCTTAAGAGAAGGGCGGCATATAAATCAAATTAAAAAAAAAATATAAGCCCTAATTAAAGAGCTTGCACAGCCTGACTCTTGCCCCACCGTGAGCAAACAGAAGTGGGCCTCCTGTACATGGGAGTGGGGGGGGGGGGGATAAAATACCCCCTGAAAATAAGCTCTAGTGCAGAGGTCTTCAAACTTGGGAGCTTTAAGACTTGTGGACTTCAACTCCCAGAATTCTCCAGCCAGCTATGCTAGCGCCTATTTTGGGACCAAAAGAAAATAAGACCCAGTCTTATTTTCGGGGAAACACAGTAAATTACAAACATAGTGGATTGTTTTTTTTGTTTGGTCTTACATTACAACACACAACATGCCAAAGTTGGGCCCAAATGCAATCTCTCTCTGAGCCGACATTGCAAATCCGCCCTTTGCTCACAAACGCATTCATATTTTTTTTTAAAGTTAATTGGCTTCTTTTTCTCTTTTGCCAGATTTATATTCTGTTCTTTCTGTTCAGGAGGAACAAGTGACGCGTGTTCTCGCGGACACGTGCACGGACGTTCTCGAAATGTTCAGCTGCATTCCTCGAACGACTGTGCTTTTGGGAGTAAAAAAAAAAAAATGAAAGCTTTAAATTAGAACCCAAGCCAAGGAATGTTTACCGATGAGCTGAGGACAAAGCAACTTTAGGCTGCGGAGGACTCCAATTCCGAGCAGGGGAAGTTTCAATGGACCACTCTTTACCTTCAGCTAAGACGGCCACCTAAAGAAAGAAAGGACTTTAAACAAAGAAATTCTTTAGCGCGGAGACGGCCCCCTTTATGACTTGCGGACTTCAACTCCCAGAATTCCTGAGCACATGTGGCTGGCTCAGGAATTCTGGCAGCTGAAGTTCACAAATCATTAAAAAGCCGTAGGTCCCTATCACTTGCTTTAGCACAACAAGAATAGGGCAGGTTGAACACGATTGGATTCTTAAGGTCTATAAAATGTTTCAGACTCTTGTTCTGAGATAGAGAGAGACAGGTTTTCTTACTCTTGAGTTGATATTTCCTCTTTCTATCTTGATTGATTATTCACATTGCCTTGTATTCTTGTATGGACTGCCACCAGTAGAGGCTAAACCAATTTTGTTGTATACATGATGTACAATGACAATAAATGTTTTGAACTTTGAACTGGGACTCTGGCCAGTGACAAGAAAAGAATAGAATAAGAGCCTGGATAGCTCTGCAGACTAAGCACCGTAATTAACATCCAGCTGTCTGCAATTACTCCATGTTTGAATCTCCCCAGGCTCAAGGTTGACTCAGCCTTCCATCCTTTCTAAGGTAGGTAAATTGAGGACCCAGTTTGTGGGGGCAATAAGTTGTCTTTGTATAAATATACAGAAGTATGAAGGGTATTGCTTAACGCATTGTAAGCCGCCCTGAGCCTTCAGAGAAAGGCAGCATATAAATCAAATAAAAAAGAAAAGAAAAGAAAAGAAAAGAAAAGAAAAGAAAAGAAAAGAAAAGAAAAGAATAGAATAGAATAGAATAGAATAGAATAGAATAGAATAGAATAGAATAGAATAGAATAGAATAGAATAGAATAGAATAGAATAGAACAGAACAGAACAGAACAGAACAGAACAGAACAGAACAACAGAGTTGGAAGGGACCTTGGAGATCTTCCAGTCAAACCCCTGCTTAGGCAGGAAACCCTACACCATTTCAGACAAATGGTTGTCCAACATCTTAAAAACATCCAGTGTTCATAACTTCTGGAGGCAAGTTGTTCCACTGGTTAATTGTTCTGTCAGGAAATTCCTCCTCAGTTCTAGGTTGCTTCTCCCCTTGATTAGTTTCCACCCATTGCTTCTTGTCCAGCCTTCAGGTGCTTTGGAAAATAGCTTGACTCCCTCTTCTTTGGGGCAGCCCCTCAAATATTGGAAGACTGCTATCATGTCACTCCTAGCATTAAGCATTAAGATGTTATCAATGCTATCAGAGATAGTGAGATGGGTGGCAAGCCGAATGAATGAATGAATGAATGAATGAATGAATGAATGAATGAATGAATGAATGAATGAAACGCTCTCTCGCTCTCTAAGTGACAAAATGCATCCACTCCTTAGATCTCAATGAGACTACTAGGCCAATTTGGGGGGAACCGTTCTTACATTTACTACTTGGGACAAGGCTTTTCTGTTTATTGTTATATATTTCTTCCGTACAGGGTAGTAAGTACCTTGACACGCAACCATAACAGAGCCTGTCGTAACAGTCGTAAAATGGGTCGGTCCTGTGACCAAGCCGATTTTACAAACTTTTTTTTCCCCAGTGGTCATTCAGCAAGGCCTGCAGACATTAATCAAACTGATGTTTTGCTATGGGTGCAGTTTGCCCAAATCTGGTTCTCAGCAAACATGTTGTAAAATGTAGCCATAGCAAATGGTTGTATATGCGGCCAAGTGGCTTGAAATTCGGGCATCTTCAAACTTTGATTCCGGATGGTAAGTAACTCCAAGGTAGCTCCATTGTAATTAAGTGGCCAGTTTTATGTTGAGGACTAGCTGAGAGAGAGTGTGTGTCAGCTTCTATTTAATACTCCTTGCTTCCTATTTTCCCCACAATGACAACAACAAGCCCAAGGTGGAGTAGGCTGAGAGGATGTGACTGGCTCAAAGTTATCCATCCAGCTTTCCTGCCTAAGGTAGGACTAGAACTCACACTCTCCTGGTGGCCCAAAGTCACCCAAGCAGCTTTCATGCGTAAAGCGGGACTCGAACTCCTGGTTTCTAGATGAACACATTCAGCAAATGGGCTCTTCAGGCACTCATTTGCCCCTCATCCTTCTACCGTCTCCCAAAAACAGATCTAACATGTTCAAATCGGTTTATGCTTAGAGGTTCTTGGGCCACAAAGGATGTTCCAGGGGGAATGTATGCCTCACAAACCACCCACACTGTTTCTGGGAGCTTGGACGACCAGCTACACAGGGTGTAGAGAGAATTGCAAGGATGCACAGAGTTCTGTCTCAAGGCCTTAAATTAGGGAAACGGCCATGGGCTTGCTGACAACTCATAAAAAGAGGGGAACCACAGTCATCAGTTAAGACAGCCCGAGAGAGAAAAATAAAAATAAACAGCCAGCGCCAGTAAGGAACCTCAGTGCTAATGGCAATGACGGCTGGGTGAATTTCAAGAAGAGAAAGTTTCTGACAATTTCGGATCAGCCACAAGGAATGCTGATCTCAGCAGGTCCTTTCCACATAGCCTCTTACTATTTTTGTGGTTCAAGGAATGGCACACGGCTTATTGGGGCAGGTGATGGGAATTTGCAGAACCGCAAAAATTGAGCAAGTGCAGACAAAACACATCCATGTTCACTTTTCTGCTAAAAAAACAACAACACTCCACTACTTCCCTGAAAAAGAGGCCCTCTTCAATTATAGCTCAACTAAAGGTTCCTCTTGCACATATGTAATAGTCGTTCCCGATTCTAGGGGGTGGTGCTCATCTCCATTTCAAAGCTGAAGAGAGCCAATGCTGTCTGAAAACATCTCCGTGGTCATGTGGCCGGCATGACTCAACGCCAAAGGTGCATGGAACACTGTTCCCTTCCCACCAAAGGCGGTCCCTATTTTTTCTACTTGCATTTTTTACATGCTTTCGAACTGCTAGGTTGGCAGAAGCTGTAATGGGAGTTCACTCCATTACACAGCACTAGGGATTCGAACGGCTGAACCGCTGACCTTTTGATCGACAAGCTCAGCGTCTCAGCCACTGAGCCACCGCGTCCCTCAATAATAGCTAGGGATACACAAAACGTTGTGGCTGTTAAGTATGGTGAGTGCAAAACAATCAAACTTGTTTTGATGGTTCTGAGAATGAAATGGAACATCTGCATTTGGCTGAGAGTTTTTATTCTGGCATGAGCCAAATCTTGGCTGTTTTTGAGTGGTGCAGATTTAAGTAGGGATGGGCAAATTATTCCTCCTTCAAACGGTTTCAGTCGAAAAGGGTGCAGTTGGAACGTTTCAAGTGTGAAAGTCGAACTGTGGAGTGTGGAAAACAATACACTTTTTTTCCTGTTTCCTGCATGGCATTCATAACACCTTAAACTACAGGGGGTCTTAGATTACAACCACGACTGAGCCCAAAATTTCTCTTGCTAAAAGTGAGACATTGTTAAGTGATTTTTTCCCCATTTTACAACCTTCCTTGCCACAGTTATTAAGTGAATCGCTGCAGCTGTTAAGTCCATAGCACGGTTGTTAAGTGATTCTGGCTTGCCCATTGACTTTGCTTGTCAGAAGATCGCAAAAGGGGATCACATGACTCCGGGACACTGCAACCGTCATAAATATGAGTCACTTGCCAGGCATCAGAATTTTGATCCCCGGACCGTGAGGATGCTGCAACGGTCATAAGTGTGAAAAACAATTGTAAGTCACTTTTTTCAGTGCTGATGTAATTTTGAGCTGTCACTAAACAATTGTGAGTCGAGGACTACCTGTATAAACTCAATTGTTTGTCAAAAATGACATGCTGCAGAAGCCAAAGCAAAGAGATACCGATGCTGTCAATCAGACTCTTTCCAATCTTGACAGGTTAATTAATATTCACAGAAATGCAGAATCATAGGTGGAGTGTCAGCCCTGGAGGCCAACTTTTTCTTTGGATCTTCAGGACTGCCACACTTAGTGCTGTAGGAAACGGGGAGGGGGGATTGCATGGAGTTGTAGAGATATCTAGCCATAACAACATTCTTTTCTCTGGGAGTCAAGGACATTCTGCCTCTGCCTGGAGTGACTGGGAGGGATCTCCAATTAGGACAATGCATTGATTGGACCATGTGATGGATATGTGGGTGCAGGGGAAGGGACTTCGACTTTCCTTTGGGTGGGGAAATTTTTGGTTTTGGTTTACCCAGATGTGCCTATATGACATCTCTAATAAAATGGAACTTTGAGGAACTTCTAGCCTCAGAGGATTTTTTCGTTGGGGATGTTACTTGGAATCCTGACATGGAGTTTTCAAAAAAATAAAATAAAAATCTCGGTCCAAGAATGTTGAAATCATGCTGAATCGGATTTACCTTATCTCTGAAGAGTGCTGCAGCTCTGCTGTTGTACTTCTCTTGCAACGACCAGCAAGGATCATAATCATCTTGAGACTCTAAAAACTCTCGGTATTTAAGGTTCCCGCCGACCTTCATTTTCTCCAGTTCGATGTCTTTCCATTTGTCCATTGTGACAGAGCGCACAAAACTGTAAATGACAATTCAGCGGCTTCTCAGTATGCCGGTATGGCCATCAGCGTTGAAACAAAGATGTATTTATTGAGAAATTTTATTTATTTAGATTTATTGGCCGCCCATCTTACATCAGGGTAACTCTGAGCAGCTTATAATTGTTAAAAAAAACTGTATAAAGATAAAAGCATAAATAAAATACTATGCACAGCCAAATATAAGTAAAAGGTGGCCCAATTAAAGGCCCAATGAAAAGATGGAGGGTGGGAGAAGGATTGGGGGAGGTGGTGTCTGTTGTTCATCAATCAATTATTTCCCCCTACCTGAGAATTTCCAAAATTCTTGGAGCAAACATAGCAAAAATGAATTTGCGCTCAAACAAAATTTAACACTTAAAATCCTGACTCTGCCGGTTGGCGTGGGGGTCCTGATGGAGAAACTGGAAGCTGTAGGTGATTGGAGCAGTAACAAAGATGGTGTCAAATCCCAGGGGAATCAGGAAATCCAGGCAATTCAAGAGAGTATAAAGATTTATTGCAAGCTTAAATTCTCTACAAGAACCCGAACTACTAATGGTCCAAGGTAATTGGCGGTAAATAAGAGTCAATGAAACTCATGGCGGGATGGACTTAGATCTCGAAGGGACTCGAGACTGATGACACATTTGACTCCTCCCTTGGGCTCAGCCCGGTCGTCTCCTACAGAAGGCATCACTGCCACTCTGCTCTAAACTCATGGTCTTTTACTCTTATATTTAATACTAGCTCGATACCTGTGCTCTGCTACGAAACTGTGTGATTGGGCTTGATAAATCAACACTTACAGCTTGAAAATTAATGAGCAGTTACAATCAGCCTCTCCTCTCCCCTTCTCTCCCTCACGCTTGCCCCACAAAGGCCTCTCCTATCTTATCCCCTTCTCTCCCTCAGGCTGGCCCCACAGAGGCCTCTCCTACTTTATCCCCTTCTCTCCCTCAGGTTGGCCCCACAGAAGCCTCTCCTATCTTATTCCCCTTTTCTCCCTTTCAGGCGGTGAGTAGAATGTCTAAACTCCCAACCCGCAGGCCGGATGAGTCACACGCTGGCCACGCCCACACCCAAGTGGCAGTTGGAACAGAGTTCTTTTCAGGTGGGGAGGGGGAGTAGAATGTCTAACTCCTTAGCATCAGAGTGTGTTAATAATAAGATAAGAAATACTAATGATCTGATGGTCATTTCGAAAAACCCTTTCTTAGTGAGCACCTAGAAGCCAAGAGGAACATACATGCCAAATTTCAAGTTTGTAGGCTTTACAGTTCTGGAGATTTCGTGATGATGCGTGAGTGGTATTTTGCTTTTATATATATAGATTTTGCCATTTTAATCCGTTTTTATATCTATTATATATTTATTTTTTATTATATTGGAAGCCGCCCACCCTCACCCCAAACAGCGAGATGGGTGGTACGTACATTTAATACATACATAAATAAAGAATTTACATAAATCAAAATCTATCCAGGATAGAAAGTATAGGAGGGAAGAGAGGCACCTGTCCTTCAGAAACACCTTTTATCCCGAGATCCGGCAGGCCATTTTTAGAAAAGCCTTGAAAACCTGGGTTTTCCCACAAGCCTTGGCTAGCATGAAGTTGAAGAGCAATGAAATTGCTTGGACATGTAAGGGGCATGTTTTGTTTGGGGGGGGGGGGGGCGGGGGATGCCTGAAATTTTGAGGCTGGTTTTATGGTTTTTATTATTGTTTCTAATCCAACAAGGGCTACATTATAGAAGATGGGCAGCTGTATAAATCTGTTCGGTCAATAAATATAAACAAGGAAATTAATAGGGTGCAACCATTTCTTGTATTATTAATGCATAATCAATGACCAACCTCAGGTGAACTCCCAAGCCTCTATGTTTTCCCGAGCACTCCAGACAGATCCAAATTCCATAGGTCACACTCACCCACTGGGGGTTAAATGCACCACACTCAAAACAAACCTGTAAAGAGAAGTGGGGGGCGGGAGAGATAATTATGAGTTTTCCACAGTAAATCTAGGGCTTTTAGTCCCACCTTGAAAGTCAGCTGAGTGACTTAGAGTCAATCACTAGGAGATGGAGAGTTCTAATCCCGCCCTAAGTATGAAAGCCAGCTGGGTGACTTTGGGCCAATCACCAGGAGACTGAGAGTTCTAATCCCGCCCTAAGTATGAAAGCCAACTGAGTGACTTTGGGCCAATCACCAGGAGACTGAGAGTTCTAATCCCGCCCTAAGTATGAAAGCCAACTGAGTGACTTTGGGCCAATCACCAGGAGACTGAGAGTTCTAATCCCGCCCTAAGTATGAAAGCCAACTGAGTGACTTTGGGCCAATCACCAGGAGACTGAGAGTTCTAATTCCGCCCTAAGTATGAAAGCCAACTGAGTGACTTTGGGCCAATCACCAGGAGACTTGAGAGTTCTAGTCCTCCTTTAGGCATGAAAGCCAGCTGGGTGACTTTGGGCCAATCACTAGGAGATGGAGAGTTCTAATCCTGCCTTAAGCTTGAAAGCCAGCTGGGTGACTTTGGACCAATCGCTGTTTCTCAGCCCAACCTACCTCAAAAAAGATTGTTGTTGTGGGAAAATTAAGGGGAGGAAGGAGTATTAGATGTGTTTGCCACACTGATAAAGCAACAACGGCAGGATAAAAATCCAATAAAAATGAAATAAAAATAAAAATAACAAGCAGCGTTCATAAAAATGCTATTAGGCGAAATCAAGCTTAGGTCTGCCTATTTAACATAAAGGCTCTCCCAGGTGATCATCACTTTGAAATAATGAATCACAAGAAGGTACGGAGGGAGAGACAGACAATTTGGTATAACAGTGAAAGTAGTGGGACTGGAAAACCAGGATTTCCGATCCATCCTCAGCCACCGAAGCTGAGTGGGTGGCTATGGCGATCTCTCAGTCCAATCTACCTCTCAAGGTTGAGTTCTGACTTAAGCTTCCCCAAACCACAAAGCAGACTCCTTGTCCCGACAAAAACCCCTTTTATTTAATTTACAGTGAATTCTTCTCCAGCAAAGTCTTTCCTCTCCCACAGTCTTTCAAGATAGTTCACAATTACCGACCTTTATCAGGCTTGGAGAGTGGTCACGCCGATATCTTTCAGACACCGCAATACTTGGCAAAAATGCAGTAATGAACTAATTGTCTCCTGTAAATTCCACTCCCATTTCATTCCTCTTTTATTCCCTCTGGGAGGGGCCATTCATTGTCCACCTGTCGCCTTACTCCCAAATTGACCCTTGTTCTTTAGCTGTTCCCTTCATCTGGCAACACTGGGAACAGGCTCCAGCTGTTCATCTGCCTCACTGATGACTGATTCCAAAGGCAGGTGATAACTGGCATACGGCTCTGGCTCCATCTCTGCCCCTGAGGCAGAGCCCACATCAGAGCCTTCTCCAGACTCCAGGACTGGCCCATGTTCCTCCCCAACCTCCTCACTGTCCGAATCTGCTGGCAGATGCGCTGGCTGCTGGCAAGCCACAACAGGTTGTTGCTGTGGTAGGAAAAATGGGGGTTATGCTCATTTTTGTAGGCTACCTTGAGTGGTACAAAGCATAGCTGGGAAATAATACTGAAAATGATGATGTTTGGAAGGAAGTTTGGATAGATGCAATGATGAAAGAAATAGATTTTGTAAAGACAATTCAGTGTTTATAGTGGAAAACTGCTTTCAACAACATAAGAACGGGCACTACATCTGGACCCCATCTGAATCAAACTGACAATTTAACGGGAAATAGAAGATGGAAAATCTAATCCAATCAGCCATCACACATACAGATTCTGAAACAGGCTATATGCATTATTAATATGGGATAAAACCAGACAATTGAAGACAACGGGCAAGATTTTGAATTAGAAATCATACAGTCAGAGAAGAAGATCAATCCAAAAACATTATATATATATATATATATATATATATATATATATATATATATATATATATATATATATATATATATATATATATATATATATATATATATATATTTGCCTGAAAAAGAATCCGAAGAACTATAGAGAAAAAAAAGAGAGGCTGTAAAACCAAAACCAAAATAAAACAAAACACTATAATGATTAAGAAGTGGGATTAGGACTGGAGAAATTCTGGTTGAAGCCCATCTTCTACCTTCCTTAATGGCTTTGGACCACTCACTCAACTCACACTCAGCCCTTTGAAAGATAAGAAAGATTTAAGTGGTTTTTTTTCCAAAGAAATTATCACAATGGTTAGGAAAAGATGGAAGACGAAAGCTTTGGGACAATAAGAGAGAGAACTTAGTTTAACACCTAGGAGGAAAACAGCATGGAAAGATTATTTCAGTAAGAATATTGGGAAAGCGAAGAAGGCAACAAAGATGGGTAAAAATAAGTTTTGAAAGAAGACGGAGAGATCAGAAGAAAATTTACAGCTGGGGCAATCACGAAAGAGATTTAAGGGAGGCATAATATGTTCCACGAAGGTACAAAAAAAAAGAGGTTATATTGAACTTTTAATAAGCAGGATTAAAGAATAATGAAAATGTCTGTAGAGAGAGAGAGACTGCACTGGAAAGTGAAAAGAGGAAAAACACAAGCAGCTGTCAAACAGCAAACTGCCAAGGGCAGACAAAATAATCACATAAAAGTGTTTAAAGCTTCAGGAGAATAGGCAGTTAAAGCCCAAACTGTTCTGTATCAGCAGGGCACGAGGCTATGTGGCCAGGAGACTGAAAAAGGTGTGTATGACCATACTGACGGGAAAAAAAGAACACAATTACAGCTAGTCCTCGATTTACAGCAGTTGGCTTAGTGACCGTTCAAAGTTAGAACGGCACTGAAAAAAAAATGAGCTAATGGCCATTTTGCACACTTGGGGATGCTGCAACGGGGATTTACATTGGGATGCTTGACAATTGATTCACATTTATGACGGTTGCAGTGTCCCAAAGTCTTGTGATCCCCTTTTGCGACCTTTTAACAAGCAAAGTCCATGGGGAAGCCAGATTCACTTAGCAACCGTATTACTAACTTAACAACTGCAGGGATTCACTTAACAAATGTGGCAACAAAGGCTGTAAAATGGGGGCAAAGATCACTTTACAAATGTCTTACTTAACGACATGTTGGACTCAATTGCGGTCGTAAACTGAGGACTTGCAGTCGTAAACTGAGGACTGTATAAAAATCTTACCCAAAAAATACAGCCACGCATGGAAAAAGAAATGTTAAAACAAATACGGATAATCTTCAGCTTGTAATAATTGGTTTAGTTCAAAGTTACAACGGCACTGAACAAAGTGACTTATGACCGTTTTTCACACTTGCGACCACTGCAGCATCCCCATGATCGCATGACCAAAATCTGGGTCCTTTAGCAACCCAGCATTTATGATAATCTGCACTGTCCCAGGGTCCTACGATCCCCATTTGTAACTTTCCCAGCCGGCTTCCAAGAAGCAAAGTCAATAGGTGAAGCCCTTCGCTTCATGACTGCATGACTCACTTAGTGACTGCCGTGATTTGCTTAACCCCTGTGGCCAAAAAAAGTCGCAAAATGGGGCAAAGCTCATTTAAACAAACTGCCTTCTTAGCAATGGAAATGTTGGGCTAAATTGTAGTCGTAAGTTGAGGACTACCTATATGATATGACCGTTCTCTTCTCCCCGCCCCCCCCAAGCCCACAGCTTCAAGAGAGATGCTCATGGAACAGCGAGAGAAGAAAGAAATGAGCCGAGGTGGCACAGTGGTCAGAGTGCAATACTGCAGGCTACTTCTGCTGACTTCCAGCTGTCAGCAATTTGGCAGTTCGAATCTCACCAGGCTGACTTGTCGACTGGTTGACTTGTCCTTTCATCCTTCTGAGGCTGGTAAAATGAAGACCCAAATTATTGGGGGTAATAGACTGACTCTGTAAACTGCTTAGAGAAGGCTGTAAAATACTGTGAAGCGGTATATAAGTCTAAGTGCTATTGCTATCCCCTCAGCCAGCCAGATCAACTCCGGAGTGACAGATATGGCAGTCAAACCACCCTCATGCCCTGGAAATCAGCTCCAGGCCAGTTAAAATTATGGAAACACGAGATGGATGCTCAAGCCAGAGAAAAGGACAGACACAAGGCCACTGCACTGAAAGGGCAAATGACCACAATCTACGATTTAAAACCCGGGAGTTATTTAGCTGTATCAAATCCTGGAATCTTCCAATGCTTTTCAACTGTGAGTTGAGTTTCTGGGGAATCAATGCCATGCCTGCTTTGTCTGTATATTAATAACAATTCTGGAAAGGGTTTTAAGGAAGCATCTGTGGAAATCAATTTGACATTTCAGAAAAAAAATAGAAGAAAAACCACAATTAATGGTAGACGAGAGGAGGAGAAACATAAAGGAATTGTTCAACTGATTAGCAGGAAGATTAATCCTCCTGCAAGGAAGTATTAACTTTCCATTAACATTCTCAGAACCGGTAAACACTCCTCAGGAAATTCAATGACATATTATCAAAAGCTAACTTCTAGACTGCATGTAAAGGTAAAGGTTCCCCTCGCACATATGTACTAGTCGTTTCCAACTCTAGGGGGCAGTGCTCATCTCTGTTTCAAAGCCGAAGAGCCAGCGCTGTCCGAAGACGTCTCTGTGGTCATGTGGCCGGCATGACTAAATGCCAAAGTCACACGGAATGCTGTTCCCTTCCCACCAAAGGTGGTCCCTATTTTTCTACTCCCATTTTTTACGTGCTTTCAAACTGCTAGGTTGGCAGAAGCTGGGACAAGTCACGGGAGCTCACCCCGTTACGCAGCACTAGGGATTCAAACTGCCGACTTTTCGATCAACAAGCTCAGCATCTTAGCCACTGAGCCACCGCATCCCAGGCATCAAATGTAGTATAGTATTAACTCAAGCCACCCACAAAAATATTATTTCCACTCTTGCTATTCTTCGGTAATTTTAAAGAGCCTCTAGATTAGCCACAGGTATGCTCACCAATCAAAATTGTTTTCTTTGGAGTAGTGCCAGGAGGTTATTCAGTTAAATACAGTGAATAAGTGATTCATATTTAAAAATGGAAAGTAAGCTATACTTATACCCGTTCAAGACCGCACATTCCTAAACAAATCTTGCTGAAGGATCAAATGTTTTGACGGGATGTATAAAAAAACACTTCACTCAGAGATACTTTTCTGAAGATTGAAACTTGCTTCAGGAGCATTTTTCCCACCTCACGGTATGGGCGGCCATGTTGTGATGCTGCACACAAACGCCACCCATTGTAAGAAGCAAAACCTGCATAATTGTGTCAAGATAGGTCTATGGAGATTCTCAGCCATCCAAGTCATGGTTGTCCCAAAGGTGCTTTTTCAAAAAGGTAACAGGGCTTTGTTTTTCCTTGAAGACGTTTCACCTCTCATCCAAGAAGCTTCTTCAGTTCTGACTGAATGGTGGAGGATGGAAGGATTTATATTCCTTGCAGTCGTCTGGTCGTTAACACTCTTTCTAAGAGTCGTTGAGGCCAGCTGGAGGTTTGTCTATGTGCCCTCAGGGTCACCTGAATAGTGCAAATGTGTGTGGAAGTTCTTCTAGCAGTTCCAAGGTGGCCCCACACCCATTTGCACTATTCAGGTGACCCTGAGGGCACAGATAAACCTCCAAGTGGACTCTCAGTGAGGACTGCCTGTGTTTATAAACAAGAAATATTTGGCGTTTTCAGGAACAGTCTTGCAAACAATGCGAGTCATACCATTTAGTTAGAAAGACTGACACTTTCCAGCAAATTGGTCCAGTAATTTGCATGCGTAATATAATAACCACATGCGTTCATTATCTAACATGAGCTGGAGCTGATTCATGGCCACTTAATCCTATGGGACTGAGAAGTTAATCCAAGCTACTTACATTGTTTTCATCTTGCACTCTGACTTCTTTAAGGACTTTCCTTGTTCTTGGACTTGCCATGGTCCTGCAGAAGAAAAACAATCGATGCAAACAAAATTCAGACAACGGAGGAGTTTATGTCAGGAGCAAAGAAGTCAGGACCACACATTAAGTTAAGGTGATTTATTGCTCCTGCCTACAAAGATTTAGTCAGCTAAGGGTCAGCACTAAATTGACTGTAGATAAGAGTCAACGGCTGTCAACGGTCCCATTGGTGTGTACAACAAAAGAAACTCTAGGTTATTTTTTATTACCAAGAGTAAAACTTTACTGACAGACCTCTTCAGACACAGAAGAAGCAAAGCCAGTTCTGAGGTTTTGCCACGGCACGAAGCACGGTATAATCAAACCCTGGGCCACCCAGTGTCCACTGTCCACCAATCCATGTTAGGCATTTTGTTTTGGGAAAAGTCTTCACCTTTCAAAAGTCTTCAGCTTATGACCTTGATTTACCAAGATTTTTTAGGCAGCAAACAGCTCATGTAGATTCCTTCTCTCCCTCTCCAATCACACACCTCCCCCTTCCCTTAATTTCTTTGTCAAGATGCAAGTAGAAAGAGGTAGATTGTGAGTCACCCTTGATGTGGACCTTCAAGAAGGGTTGGACTCTTAGACCATTTGTGAGAACATAAGGATTCCAGGCTGATTCCTCACTTGACTCCTCCCCCACAGGCTCTGCCTCTCCTCCTACAGTTTAGCAGAAAATGTTACTGGGATTCCTTGGTTTGTCCAATCTGAAAGCAGCTGGGAGATCAAATATAAACTCTTTCCCATTTATTTATTTATTTTATTCAATTTGTATACCACCCTTCTCCTGCTAGACTCAGGGCGGTGAACAGCCAAGAATAAAAATATACCAATACAAAATCTAAAAATTATTAAAAGAATTACACAACTTTGGCCCAAAATTTATTTTATTTTATTTTATTTATTTTATTATTTTATTTTATTATTTTATTTTATTTATTTATTTTATTTATATTATTTATTTTATTTATATTATTTATTTTATTTATTTTATTTTATTTATTTATTTTATTTATTTTATTTTATTTATTTATTTTATTTATTTTATTTATTTTATTTTATTTTATTTTCTTGTTTGTTTGTTTATTTATTTAATATCACAGCATTAATATCAATAAGGTTACCCACTATCGCAGCTTGAAGTAGTACTTTTGACCATGAGCTACCTGCAGTGACAAAACACAATTAATGCCAGATAGGGAGGGGGGGGGGGTGGGGGGAAACAGGCCACGTTCTCTAGCTTGGATCACAGTCTGCAAACCATGCTTTGAAAGGGAACCAACATTTAATAAATATTGTCAGGGAAATGTTATTTTTCCGCAATGAAAAAGATGAAGAGAATAATTCTAGTGGAACATTATGAGAAATGCTTGAAGCATGAACAGTTTTTATAGCTGCCTTTGCGTTTTTAAAAAAGAATGGACTTTTATTTAACAGACACCATTGTGAAGAATGCATAGTCACAACTGGGAAAATCCAAAATATTTTAAGCATTAGCTGGTAATTCAACAAAATATTATTTTTTAAAAAAACCCATATGCTTTTCTGGCTTTTATCATTTTTAGTCGATAAAAAACCAGAGTTGCAGCAAACGTTTTAAAGAAAACCAGAACATCTGTTGGAGACTTCTACCCCACATGAGAAAAGGTGAGAGGAGACTTGAAGGCAAGCATTTTCTTTGAAGATTCCCATCTGGTGGAACTGATAGAAGTCCATTCCTAATATTTAGGAAATTAAAAAACCTGGTTTTTGAAATTGTGGCGTGAGAAGTGATTGCTTTTGAGGTGACCGGTTGCACTATTTATCTACTATATTAATAATGATGTGATGAGGAGGTTCCTGTGGAATTGAGGTTATTAAGATGTGCTTATTTATTCACATGTCAATTTAGATGCTGCTGATTAATGTTGCTATTTTTTGCTGCAGGCTGCTTAGAATTGCCCCAACTGAAGCTGCAGAAACCGAAAATCAAAATAAACCTGGGCAGTCAATCGGTATTTCACAAGGAAACCTGTACAATCTGAAAGAACAGGCGATGGGGTGAGTTCAGAAAGGTGACTTCTTGGCACAACTTGTCCATGTTTCTGATTTGAAGCCGTCACTTCTTTTAAATGACTGCTATAATCACAGCACTGTCAAGGTGCTAAGCTTTGTGGAATACATGGAGGCTTGCCAAAAACAGAGAAAGAAAAAGAACAGAGAGGACAAGATGAAGAGAATTAAACTGCATTATTTTTGGCCACCCCTCAGGGGTATCTTTCTTCTTTTAACGAAACAAAGCAATTAAAACTTTGCAAAGCAGACTGCAGTGAAATGAAAGGGGAAGCCCAAATCTTTATGAGGAACGTGTACTTGCAGTAATTAAATCTCTTACAGGTTTAACACCTAGGTAGCTTAAACAGAAACGTGGTTACTGTACCTCTGTGAAAGGTGAAAAGGTAACACAGATAATCCTCGATTTATGGCCGTTTAATAAATTTTCAGAGTTACGAAAAAAATGACCAGTCCTTGCATTTATGACCACGAAAGTGACCCAGCAAGAAGGTGATAAAAATTTGGGCATGTGATAATCAGCATTTATTTGTGACAATTGCAGCATTCCAGGCAATCAGAATTTCACTTTTTGATGTGTGCTAGTATGTACACAGAAAAAGTGATAATGAAGGTTACCTTATCTCTCTCTCTTATCTTTAAGAATGCTGAAAGATGGACATGAATTGAACATTTAATAGGCCTGAAATTAATAGAACAAAAGAAAATACATTAACTATTCCAATAATAAATTACAGTTCATAAAAAATATCTATGGTTGATTAAATCCAAGTTAGGATCTACATACTGTATCATACATTACAAGGGCAATTTGAAATTGCACGCTTGAAGGAACTCTGTGGGTGGGTTGCTAAGCTGCTCTTACCAGATGCCCGAAGACAGTGAAGCATAAAAGTAGAGCGGAAAGAGAATTTTGGCGATGGGGTTAAAAGGAGAATCTTAAATAAAATAAAAATCCTATTTCTAAGCAGTGTGTGAGGTGAATTTACAAGATGTTTAATTAACGCCACGATACCGTACAATAACAAAGGTTCCTAAAAACCGATTCCAGATCAAAAGACACTGATAGCTAATCCAGAAAAATGCACAGAGTTTGGACTACAGTAACGCTATTTTTAGTTAAAACGCTCTTTGTCAGTTTTTCCTGAATACAGGTAATCCTCAATTTATGACAATATTCATGTTGCTAAGTGAGAAATTTGATAGGTGAATTAGCCCCCTTTTACAGTTTTTCTCACCACATTGTTAAGTGAATCACTGCAATTCTTAAATTAGTAACACAGTTTTTAGTGAACCTGGTAACTTTGCTTGTCAGAAGATTGCAAAAGGGGGTCATATAACTCCAGGACACTGCAACCGTCATAAATGTGAGTCAGTTGTTAAGCATCCGAATGTAAATCACGTAACCACAGGGATGCCGCCATGGTCTGTATGACGTATGAAAAATGGCCGTAGGTCACTTTTTTTCAGTGCCGGTATAACTTTGAAGGGTCACCAAATGAACTCTTGTAAGTGGAGGACGATCTGTATTTAGTCCAGTGTGAAAATAATTTATTCTCACATTTTTTAAGAAGGAAGAATATGCAGTAGAAATAGTACTCACCTTACAACTACAACTGGGAGCCAGCATTTCCATTGCTAAGGTAGGTGGTTGTTAAACGAATTGTGCCCAAGTTTACACTTTTGTGCCACGATTGCTAACCAAATCCCGGCAGTTCTTAAGTGAATTACATGGCTGCTAAGTGAGTCTGGCTTCCCCCATCAATTTGCTTGGTGGAAGGTGACTGGGAAGGTCACTAATGGAGATCATATGATCCCAGGATGCTGCAAGCATGGTAAATACATGCCAGGAGTCACGTGCCCGAATTTTGATGACGTGACTGAGGTGAAGCTGTGACGGTTGTATGAGGACTGCTTGTAAGTCACTTTTTTCAGGGACATTATCACTTCAAACAGTTGTTAAATGAAAGGTTTCAAATCAAGGACTTCTTCAAGGTTTTGGTTACTACCTTCAAAGCGCTCCATGGCTTAGGACCTGGGTACTTGCAGGACCGCCTACTACCACCAATAGCCTCCCACCGGCCGGTACGCTCTCATAGAGAGGGGCTCCTCCGGGTGCCGTCAGCCAAACAATGTCGGCTGGCGGCCCCCAGGGGGAGAGCTTTCTCTGTGGGGGCACCTACTATCTGGAACGAGCTCCCCCCGGAGATACGGAGGATCCCGGATCTGCCCACCTTCCGCCGCGCTCTTAAGACTTTTCTATTTCGCCAGGCGGGCCTGGCCTAACCACTCTCTGTTTTTAGTGTTAAATTTTAAAAATTTTTAAATTATTTGGGGTGTTTTAATTCTGTCTGGGCCAAATTCATTTAATCTGTTTTTAGTTGGTTTTAAATTTTGTACTTATGTATTTTTATTGTTGGCTGTACACCGCTCTGAGTCCTTCGGGAGTAGGGCAGTATATAAATCCAATAAAACTAAACTAAACTAAACTAAACTTGTACTTTCAGAATAGTTTGTGCTTTTTCTATGAAGTACCTTCCCAAACCTAACTGGAAAGGGTTAATTTCACTTTTAGTTAGCTTAAGGCTTCTGTTGATCTCCACTGAATGTGACTTAATAGCAATAGCACTTATATACCGCTTCACAGTGCTTTACAGCCCGCTCTAAGCGGTTTACAGAGTCAGCCTATGGCCCCCAACAATCTGGGTCCTCATTTTACCGACCTCGGAAGGATGGAAGGCTGAGTCAACCTTGAGAAGGTGAGATTCGAACTGCCAAACTGCTGGCAATTGGCAGTCAGCAGAAGTAGCCTGCAGTACTGCATTCTAAGCACGGCACCACCACAGCCATCCCGGAGTCCTGCCAAATTTAAAAATGATAATCAATTGCAGTCTGCTAGTTTAGAATTGCTCATCCGTGTTCTATGAGACTGCCAATCATGCTACTTGGTGCTAATTACTCTCAATTTAAGAACCATTGTTCTACAGCAACAGAAATCTAAAGTTAGCCATAGCAATATCTGCTGGCAGACATCCCAAAGATGCTTTTTCAAGAGGCAACTGGTTTTTTCTTTGAAGATGTTTTGCTTCTCATCCAAGAAGCTTCTTCAGCTCTGACTGAAGGATAGTAGGGAATGGAGGGATGTATACTCCTCGCAGTCAGCTGGTCATTTGCATTCTTTTAGAGAGTCATTGAGATTATTTCAAGATTTGCAATAGTGTGGTCAATGCCTGGAATGCACTACCTGACTCTGTGGTTTCTTCCCCAAGCCCCAAAAACTTTAACCTTAGACTGTCTACTGTTGACCTCACCCTATTCCTAAGAGGTCTGTAAGGGGCGTGCATAAGAGCACCAGCGTGCCTACCATCCCTGTCCCACTGTCCCCATTTATTCGTAATCATTTCATGTATTCATAATCATGTTTATACTTATATCTGTTATCTTATACATGCTTGACAAAATAAATAACTAAATGAATATATATAGCTCGGGTGTAGAATGAGGGGGAAGGTTCGTTCTCTGAGCTTGTGGGTTGGTTTACGAATATTTCGTAACCAAGCTAATGGTAAACAGTGTCAGTGTTCTTCTGTTTATAAGGGCTTCAGGTGTGAGTGTGTCAAGTGAGAGTCTTGGAGGTTTATCTGTGTCCTCAGGGTCACCTGAGTGGTGCAAATGGGCGTGGGGCCTTCGTGGAACTTCTGAAAGGACCGTGTTGTAGACTGGAGACAGATGATGTCATATCCGGCTGATTATGGGCACAGCTCGTTGTGCCCATGTAATACCTCTCCTGCATGAGCTGCACTGGCTCCCAGTGTTCTTCTGGGTGCGATTCACGGTGTTGGTCACCACCTTTAAAGCGCTCCATGGCTTAGGATCTAGGTACCTACGAGACCGCCTTCTGCCACCAATAGCCTCCCATCGACCAGTTCGCTCTCAGAGAGGGACTCCTCAGGGTGCTGTCAGTCAAATTATGCCAACTGGCGACCCCCCAGAAGGAGGGCTTTCTCTGTATGAGCTCAAGCCCTTTGGAATGAACTGCCCCCGGAGATACGTAATATCCCCAACCTTCGTGCTTTCCTCCGTGCCCTCAAGACCCTGATGTTCCAACAGGCGGAGCTAAACATGTGAATAATTTTTAAATTGTTATTTAATTCTGGGTTTTTATTTAATCGGGCCAAACTATGTAATAATTTTAATTAGCAATGTTATGATGTTTGTGTGTCTGTGTTTTTATCTTGGCTATACACCGCCCTGTGTCCTACGGGAGAAGGGCGGTATAGAAATATAATAATAAATAAATAAACAAATAAATAAACAAACAAACAAACAAACAAATAAATAAATATCCCTTCCCCTCTGTTGAGGGAGGGCTGTTCAATTTTGACATAAAAAAACCCCCAGAAAGTCCAGTTGCCTCTTGAACAAAGCATCTTTGGCACAAAAAAGTGACTTATGACAATATTTCACATTTACAACCGTGGCAGCATTCCCATGGTCATGTGATCAAAAGCCAGACATTTGACTACTGACTCACATTTATGACAGCTACAGTGTCCCAGGGTCACCTGATCCCCTTTTGCGACCTTCTCCCAAGCAAAGTCAATGGGGAAGCCGGGTTCACTTAACAGCTGTGGTACTAATTTAACAGCATGATTCACTTAATAGCTGTGGCAAGAAAGGCCGTAAAATGGGGCAAAACTCATTTAACAACCGTCTCGCTTAGCAATTTGAGCTCAATTGCGGTCGTAAGTCGAAGACTACCTGTATACCATTCAGAAGCAAAGTTCTTTATTCTTCACCCTTATCATTCCTGTTTCAAATTAATTGCCAGGTAAACCTGGAGATTAGAATAGAATAGAATAGAATAACAGAGTTGGAGGGGACCTTGGAGGTCTTCTGGTCCAACCCCTGCTTAAGCAGGAAACCCTATACCACTTCAGACAAATCGTTATCCAATATCTTCTTAAAAACTTCCAGTGTTGGAGCATTCACAACTTCTGGAGACAAGTTGTTCCCCTGATTAATTGTTCTGACTGTCGGGAAATTTATCCTTAGTTCTAAATTGCTTGTCTCCTTGATCAGTTTCCACCCATTGCTTCTTGTCCTGCCCGCAGGTGCTTTAGAGAATAGCTGGACTCCCTCTTCTTTGTGGCAGCCCCTGAGATATTGGAACACTGCTATCATGTCTCCCCTAGTCCTTCTTTTCATTAGGTAAGCATGGACTGATTGCGGGAAGCATGTAATTCTGATGCTTCTAAGACTTCAAAGCAGTTATGGCTCTTAAACCACTGACTAGATATATGAGTAGCTTAAAAACCTCTGCTTGCACAGACAGTACTGCTGAAAAATATGGTGTCATGATTAAGGCATCAGGCTGGAAATCCAGGAGACTGGGAGTTCTAGCCTTAGCACAAAACCCACTAGGTGATCTTAGGCCAGTCAAAAGTCTGTAGAGATTCTCAGCCATCCAGGTCATGGTTGTCCCAAAGTGCTTTTTCAGGAGGCAATTTTTAAATTAATTTAATTAATTTTTTAATTGAAATTTTAAATTACCACCTGTCTGCAAGGAATATAAATCTTTCCATTCCCCACTATCCTGTCAGAGCTGAAGAAGCTTCTTGGATGACAAGCAAAACATCTTCAAAGAAGAAAAAACAAGGAAGTCCAATTGCCTCCTGAAAAAGCACTTTTGGGATTTAAGCCAGTCACTTCCTCTCAGCCCTAGGAAGGAGGCAATGGCAAACTACTTCTCAAAAACCTTGCCAAGAAAACTTCAGGGTCCTGTCCAGGTGGTCTCCAAGAACTGAACACGATTGAATGGAAGTTTTTTTTAAAAAAAAATCCACCATGCTATCTATTTCAAAGAAAATTCTTGGTTAAGAAGAATACATGAAAAAAACCCAGCTACAGATACCAGATGGATTATTCACACAATTCCACTGTATATATATATAAAAAATCTGTTCTTTGAGCTTCTACCTTTTTGATCCCTTCAAATGCTCCTTAGAACTGACAAGAGATGGTGTAAATGATTCACACTTATATCTTAAGATTTTGTCAAGAAAGAACGCAGGCACAGATGTATTGATACGATAACTGAACCGGCACCTATTAACTAAACAATGCTGTACCAAACACTTTAGAAAATGCTCGGTATGGGAACTACACGCCTCAGATTTTCAAAAGAATAGAAGTCTGGGTAAAAGTCAATTGTATTCTTTTTGCCTTATTCTTAATACTCAGCATGGGACTCAAGTCTCAAGATATAAAACCAATAAATGGAAACAATTTCATCCTAAAAAATGTTACCAACTTTGAGGATTGAAGTACAATGCCAACCAGACAGAAAAGGCTTGAAAGCCTTAAGATTGATTTACATCAATTTTCTTCCCTCATATCATCTTTGTGTCATAAGTGTCTAAAAAGATAAGTGCACTGACAAATAGTTTGCTTATCTGCAAGGTCATCACATTCCCTTTTAGAAACGTACAACCTGTGTAATAATGAGAAGTTTCTAGGAAATGCAGGCAGGCAGGCCACAAACTTTGGCCCAGTCGCAATCTTTCTCAACCCAACACACCTTACAAGGTTGTGGTGGTGGTGGGGAAAATCAGAGAAAAGAAAAATTAGGTTATGTTTGCTACCTTGAGTTATTTATAAAAATAGTAATGGTGGAATATGAATGCACACCTAAAATTATTCACATACGTAAATAAATAACTTCTAAAAGCGCAAGGTATTAAGTATTTCTAAGGATTTGAACAGTCACTAAGGCAAGTGTTTTTCAATCTTGGGGACTTGATGGTGTGTGGGCTTCAATTCCCAGAATTCCCCAGCCAGCTTGTATTACGTAGTGATAATGTCATATGTATATACATATGTATATGACATATGGTCGCAGTATCTTGACCACGTGTTGTATGTTGCACAAATGCAGATAAGTGTACGGCACAAATACAGCCACTTTTTAGCCAGATCTGCCCAACCTTTTCCAACTGGAGATTTTTTGGAAGCTTTGAATTTCAACTCAAGCCAGCATAAAAGCAAGATCCTGAGTAGATAAGGAGGGTGTCCATTCTGATCTCCATTGCTAAACTCTGGCTGGGAATATGCAGCATTGTAGTGGACACCCCCATAGAATTATAAATGTACCAGTGAAGAAGAATATTTGTAGATCAGGGTTGAAACCCCTCAACTATAAATGTTCCTCACAGTACAGAATAACAGAGCGGAAGGGATCTTGGAGGTCTTCTAGTCTAACCTCCTGTTCAAGCAAAAATCCTATACCATTTCAGACAAATGGTTATCCAGTCTCTTCTTAAAAACTTCCCGTGTTGGAGCATTCGCAACTTCAGGAAGCAAGCCATTCCACTGATTAATTGTTCTAACTGTCAGGAAATTTCTCCTTATTTCTAGGTTGGGTGTCTTGTTATTTGGTTTCCAGCCATTGTTTCTTGTCTTGCTTTCAGGTGCTATGGACAGTAGATTGACCGCCTCTTCTTTGTGACAACCCTTGGAAGACTGTTATCATGTGTCACCTAGTCCTTCTTTTCATCAAACTAGACAAAGCCTATTCCTGCAACTGTTCATCGTATGTTTTAGCCTCCAGTCCCCTAATCATCTTTGTTGCTCTTCTCTGCACTCTTTCCAGAGTCTCAGCATCTTTCCTTTCACCCCAAAATGTGTCTTTTCACCACAAAATCATCAAGAGACATCATTTGAGCCACTGAATTTCACCTCCTGCCTTGTGCAGGAATCCAGATTATCCAATACAGGTAGTCCTCAATTTACGACCACAATTGAGCCCAATTTTTTTGTTGTTAAGTGAATTTTGACCTTTCTTGCTGCAGTTGTTCAGTGAATTGCTGCAGTTAATAAGTTAGTATCACGGTTGTTAAGTGAACCTGGCTTCCCCGTTGATTTTGCTTGTGAGAAGGTCGCAAAAGGGGATCACGTGACAGAGCAGTTGTCAAAAATATGAGTTAGTTGCCAAGCATCTGAATTTTGATCCCATGATCATAGGGATGCTACAAAGGTCATATGTGTGAGAAGCGGTCATAAGTCACTTTTTTCAGTGAAGCTGTAACGTTGAACGGTCACTAAATGAACTGTTGTAAGTCGAGGACTACCTGTATCCAAGATAAATGGTTACCTTGATTTCACTTGGATACATTCAGAGAAGGGATCTGAACCAGTTCTTTTCACTTACAGTTCTGCTCTCAAAGTGCTTCTACTATTAGGATTTATTTCTTCTAAAAGTACCATGAATCAAAATTTACTTTGTTACTTAGATGCATTATTAGTCCATAACTCTGGAAGGAAAGAGCACAGGTCTTGAGCTTCTGTGGGACACCAATTTATTTAAAAGATCTGTATGGCCAGCCATCTTAAAGCCCACGGGTGAGTGGATGGGTGGGGAAGACCTGATACTTTCCCAAAAAGATTATCATATTGCCCCAACATCTTTTTTCCCAAAACTAAACTTCAATTTCTTCCATCTCTCTTCACAAAATGTGGCTACTGCAGGTAGTCCTCGACTTGCAACCGTAGTTAAGACCCAAATTTCCATTGCTAAGCACGACAGTTGTTAAGTGAGTTTTGCTCCATTTTTATCACCTTTCTTGCCACAGTTATTAAGTGAATCACTGCAATTGTTAAGTTAGCAACACTGTTGTTAAGTGAATCTGGCTTCCCCATTGACTCTGCTTGGCAGGGGGTCGGGCAAGGCGATCACATGACCCCAGGACTCCACAACTGTCATAAATACATGCCAGTTGCCAAGCATCCAAATTTTGATCATGTGACCATGGGGATGCTGCAACAATCATACGTGTGAAAAATAATCATAAGGCACCTGTTTTCAGTAGTGTTGCAACTTCAAACGGTCACTAAATGAATGGCTGTAAATTGAGGACTACCGATAGTTTCCTGATCACCTCTGCTACCCCTTCTCAGAAATTGCTGCAATTTCTTTGGATTCCTTTTTAGCTCATGGCGCCCAGAAATTGGCAAGATCCTCAGGGTGGGATCCAAACCGGGAACCCCAATTTCTCATGATTTGGAAATAGAATGCAGGTAGTCCTCGATTTACAACCACAATTGAGCCCAAAATTTCTATTGTTAAGGGAGTTTTGCCCCATTTCACAACATTTCTAGCCACAGTTGTAAAGTGAATCACTGCAGTTAGTGCCTGGTTGTTAAGTGAACCTGGCTTCCCCACTGACATGGCTTGTCAGGCCACCAAAAGTGACCACATGACCCCGGGATGCTGCAACCGTCATAAGTCTGAACCAGTTGCCAAGCATCTGAATTTTGATCATGTGATCACAGGGATGCTGCAAAGTTTGTAAGTGTGAAACACAGGCATCAGTCACTTTTTTTAGTGCCGTTGTAACTTTGAATGGTCTAAATGAACTGTTGTAAGTTGAGGACTCCTTGTAGAATAGAATAGAATTCTTTTATTGGCCAAGTGTGATCGGACACATTCCAGTGCATAAGCTCACAGTGTACATATAAGATAACTTTATTATCATTTTTTTTTACTGTGAGCACACTGGCCCATCTTAAAAATGAAATTCTGCTGCCTGCTCTCAAGAGAAAGCATATTATCTAACCAAACAAACACATTAAGACACCTATACTCATGCTATATATACCATACATAATATACTTGCACCATGTGTGCGTGTGTGCGCGTATATGTATATATATGTGTGCATGTGTGTGTATGTATGTATGTATATAAAACAGAATAACAGAGTTGGAAGGGAGCTTGGAGGTCTTCTAGTCCAACCCTCTGCTTAGGCAGGAAACCCTACACCACTTCAGACAAATGGTTATTATCCAACATCTTCTTTAAGATTTCCAGTATTGGAGCATTTACAATTTCTGGAGGCAAGTTGTTCCACTGATTAATTGTTCTAACTGCCAGGAAATTTCTCCTTAGTTCCAGGTTGCTTCTCTCCTTGATTATTTTCCACCCATTGCTTATTGGCCTTCAAGTGCTTTGGAGAATAGCTGGACTCCCTCTTCCTTGTAGCAACACTGCTATCATGTCTCCCCTAGTTCTTTTTTTCATTAAACTAGACATACCCAGTTCCTGCAACCCTTCTTCATATGTTTTACCCTCCAGTCCCTTAATCATCTTTGTTGCTTTTCTCTGCACTCTTTCTAGAATCTCCACATCTTTTTCACATCTTGGCGACCAAAACTGAATGCAGTATTCCACGTGTGGCCTTACCAAGGCATTATAGAGTGGTATGTATATACACACACACATTAATCACTGTCCATTTTGAATACATGGCGGAAAAGAGGAAACTTCTATAAACCGCAAGTAATAGGTCCCAAATCACAGTTACAATCATGAATCATAAGTTACCAACAACAATGGATAAATCCAATGGAGAAGACGACGGTAGGAAAGATGGGAAAGGATGAGAAACTGAAACTGTCGCTTCCTTCCAGGCATCTTTGAACGGCCCAGCATCTTTTGCCTGCAGCCCCTCCTTCCCATCCAAGCAGGACCTGAATCTGTCACCCACTATTATTCCAAGATCTTTGGGGGGGGGGTCTGTCTGTCTGTCTGTCTGTAGCATGAGCAAGCCAAGGATCTCCCATCTTTCTTCCACCACCCCTTTTTTAATATATATATATATATATATATTTATTAAATTTCCAAAAATTAAAATACACAGTACAAAAAAGAAACAAAATATATAAAACATAAAACAAGGCCCAGAAGAGCCTTGGTGGCGCAGCAGACTAAAGGGCTGTTAATTAGCACTTTAGCTGCCAGCTGCCTGCAATTACTGCGAATTCAAATTTCACCAGGCTCAAAGTTGACTGAGCCTTCCATCCTTCCAAGGTAGATAAAATGAGGACCCAGATTTTGGGGGCAATAAGCTGACTTTGTATTAAAAAAAAAAAAAGAACACCGCTTAGGGTGGGCCGAAAGCCCTACTAAGCAGATATATACAAAAGTTATGAAGGCTATTGCTTAATGTATTGTAAGCCACCCTGAGTCTCCGGAGAAGGGCGGCATATAAAGCAAATCAAATCAATAAATACACAAAAAAGCAAGAAAAAACACACAAACAAAAAAATATAAACAACCAAAAACGAACATATCCAAATTTCAATACTAATAGCAACTTTTCTGCATCGGGATCTCTAGCCTATTTAACCTCTTTACACAAATCCTACTTCTAAATATCTTCCATCTTTCTTCCACCACCACCACCAACCCCCCCCCCCCACTTTTTTAAGGCATTGGTGGCAGATTCATGAAGGCAAAACCTGACATTTGCACCCCCACCCCCCCAAAAAACAAACCCAGGTACTTTCCATTCATTATTTATCCCAGCCTCTTTCTGCAAAGTGGGGGGGGGGGGGAGAAGAGCCCAAATTGGATTTCCTTGTGGCTGTTTTGTGGGGGATTAAACCTTCCACCCAAGTGGGGGGGGAGGGGGGACCCCGGAAACCCCTCCCCCAGCCCCCCCCCGTAAACCATTCGAGCATTATAGATCCCTGGGGGATCCCATTGGGGTGTGTGGGGATCCTTGCCCACCTCTTCCCCCCCTCTAGAGACGCCTGAGGGGAGCCAGGATTCAAAGCGGATTCCCCCATAGGAAAAAGAGGGGGGGGTTAAGGGGGGGAGGGATATGGCCTGAGGGGGAGGGGGGAGGGGAAAACCCACTCGCCCTCCCCCACCTCAGGCTCAGCCATGGGACGTACCCGACTAGGCGAAAGGGCGAAGCGGCTACTCCGGAGTCCTGGCGAGCGAACCACCGTTTGCCGTCAGTCCGTCAACCGGCCGGGGGGGGAAACCTCTCAGCCGGCTCTTTTAATAACGCCTCTCACTGCGCAGGCGCCGCCTTTGCCACGACCGGCTTACGTTGCCACTTCGCAAAGGATGCCGGGTAGTCGGGAGAAAGAGGAGAGAGAGGAGAGGGGAGTGGGGGGGAAAAGAAGAAGGAGGACGAGGAGGGGAGGGGGAAAAAAAAAAGAGACCGCAAGACGCTCTACGCATGCGTCAAGGCAGGGCCCGCCTCCGCTTGGAAAGGACGCCACGATGCGCCTCCGCCGGGTTGACGGACAGGGCCGCGCGCAGGAGTGGGGGGGGGGAGAGGAGGAGGAGGAGGAAGAGCGGTTACGAGGGAAGGAAGGAAGGAGCGGGCGCGCGGATTGGTTGGGCTCCGCCGCGAGCCGGTCCGAAAAAGGCGCTGATTGGTCGGGAAAGCGCCGGGCGCTTTGGCAGGGATGATGGGCGGGCTGTGAGCGCGTGGCAGATTCGCGCGTGCCTAGCTAGAGACGGACGTGGGAATAGCAAGAGTTGGAAGAGCTGGACGTTGAAGGTCATCTAGTCCAGCCGCCCCCCCCCGCCCCCCTGCGGCGCCGGAACTGTAGATGGGGGTGCTGGCTGTGGGTAGCGTAAAGAAAAAGGCAATCAGGACTGGGTCGTGTATATGTAAAGCAGAGGTCTTCAAACCTGGCAGCTTTAAGACTTGTGGACTTCAATTCCCAGAATTCTCCAGCCAGCAAAGCTTGCTGGAGAATTCTGGGAGTTGAAGTCCACAAGCAGAGCTGGCTGGAGAATTCTGGGAGTTCAAGTCCACAAGCAGAGCTGGCTGGAGAATTCTGGGAGTTGAAGTCCACAAGTCCACAAGCAGAGCTGGCTGGAGAATTCTGGGAGTTGAAGTCCACAAGCAGAGCTGGCTGGAGAATTCTGGGAGTTGAAGTCCACAAGCAGAGCTGGCTGGGGAATTCTGGGAGTTGAAGTCCACAAGCAGAGCTGGCTGGAGAATTCTGGGAGTTGAAGTCCACAAGCAGAGCTGGCTGGAGAATTCTGGGAGTTCAAGTCCACAAGCAGAGCTGGCTGGAGAATTCTGGGAGTTGAAGTCCACAAGTCCACAAGCAGAGCTGGCTGGAGAATTCTGGGAGTTCAAGTCCACAAGCAGAGCTGGCTGGAGAATTCTGGGAGTTGAAGTCCACAAGCAGAGCTGGCTGGGGAATTCTGGGAGTTGAAGTCCACAAGCAGAGCTGGCTGGAGAATTCTGGGAGTTGAAGTCCACAAGCAGAGCTGGCTGGGGAATCCTGGGAGTTGAAGTCCACAAGTCTTAAAGCTGCCAGGTTTGAAGGCCTCTCTGACGTAAAGAATTAAAATGATTTAAACCAGGACCCAACTGGTATCTTTCCAGTTTTGCATGAGGGATGCAATATTATCTTACAGTATACCTGCACAGAGAAATGCAAATTGAGCAGGTCGGTTTCAGAAAAGGCTCAGCAAAATGAATCACAGGGGCCCATGCCCGTGGTAGGAGTCCTTATGCCATCTTGGACACACTTGGTTGTCCGGTTTTTTCTTAAAACCCCCTGGCAATGGAGCATTCAGAACTCCGGGAGGCAAACTCTTCCCCTGATTAATGATTCTTACTTGTCGGGGAAATTCCTTCTTATGCAATAGTGACGAATATCTGTGGCTCGGGTGTAGGTTGAAGGTAAAGGTTCATACTCCACGCTTCTGGTTTCTGAATGTTTTGTTACTAAGCTAGGCAACATCTTGGGCAGAGTTTAGGGTAGTGATGGGTAACCTTTTCTGGACCGAGTGCCCAAAGCATGCGCGTGAGTGCTCAACCCACCGCACTTGGGCCCCTGCATGTGCCCTGCCCTCCCTGCACATGCGCGCTTATGGACTTGCATGCGCCATGCACACGTGGCCCCACATGCGTGGCCCATGCATGAATGTGTGCCCTCCCCACATGGGCCTTGCCCCCCCATGCATACGCAGCAGAGACGCAAAGACCAGCTGGCCGGTGAGAGACACACATGCATGCGCAGTAGAACTGAACTGGGGTGATGACTCGCATGCCATCAGAGGGGCTGCTGTGTGCCATAGGTTCTCCATTACGGGGTGTTAGTGTTCTGTTTATAATGGCTTCACACCAGGGGTGAAATGCTCCTGTTTCGGGCTGGATCGCCCAATCCGGTAGTGATGGCGGTGGGTGGTTCGGAGAACCGGTAGCAAAAATCCCTGCGCCCACCCACACCATGCCCAGCTGAGCCGCACCATCATCAGAAGCTTTTTTTTAAACTTTTAGAAGCATTTCGTCCAACGAAAAAATGCTTTTAAAACTTTAAAAAAAAGCCTCTGATGATTGCGCGGCTCAGCTGGGATCGTCAGAGGCTTTTCAAAGCATTTTTTTCCTGCAACCTGTTGGCCGAAGAGGTGGTTAAAAAAATGCTTTGAAAAGTCTCCGACGATCCCAGCTGAGTTGCCTGATCATCAGAGAGGCGTTTCAAAGCATTTGTTAAAAAGCCTCTCTGGCGATCCCAGCTGAGTTGCCTGATCTCAGAGAGCTTTTCAAAGCATTAGAAAAAATGGTTTGAAAAGTTTTTTTTAAAAGTTGGCCACACCCACCCAGTCACATTAACCCCCCAACCAAGCCGCCCCCACAACCGGTAGTAACAAATTTTACATTTCACCCCTGCTTCACACCCATATCTGAAGCCCTCATAAACAGAAGAACACAGACACTGACATCTCCTAAACTCCACTGAAAATGTAATCTAGCTTGGTAACAAAACATTCGGAAATCAACCCACAAGCTCGGAGAATTCCTTACTTCCAGATTGGATCAGAGGAGGAGGAGCGCTGTGACCTGCTATAGCCTTCCAGTATTAAAAAAAACCTTAAAACCAAACTATGGCAAACCTAAGACAGCATATTAAAAAGCAGAGACATCACCTTGCTGGCAAAAACCAGGTTTTCCCAGTGATGTATGGCTGCCAGAGTTGAACTATAAGGACGGCTAAGTCCCGAAGAATGGATGCTTTTGAATTGTGGTGCTGGAGAAGACGGTTGAGGGTCCCTTGGACTGCAACGAGATCCAATCGGTCAATACTAAAGAAAATCAACCCTGGCTGTCCTTTGGAAGGACAAATTCTGAAGCTGAAGCTCAAATACTTCGCTCACCAAATGAGAAGAAAGGACTCTGGAGAAGTCCCTGTTATTGAGAAAGACTGAAAGCAAAACGGGAAATGGATGGCAGATGATGAGAAAGTTAGTGTCACTGACGCAGTGAGCATGAATTCGGGGGAAAATGGAGGACAGAGTGTGTGTGCTGTAGTCCATGGGGTTGCAAAGAGTGGGACACAACTTAGCAACTGCCCCAAAGGAGCTTTTTCAAGAGGCAACCGGACTTACTTGTTTTTTCTTTGAAGACTTTTGCTTCTCATCCAAGAAGCTTCAGCTCTGACTGGATGGTGGAGGATGGGAAGATGTATACTCCTTGCAGACAGCTGGTCATTTGCATTCTTTTTAGAGAGTCATTGAGGCCACTTGGAGGTTTATCTGTGTCCAAGTGGCCTCAACGACTCTCCAAAAGGATGCAAATGATCAGCTGGCTGCAAAATCCTTCCATTCCCCACCATCCAGTCAGAGCTGAAGAAACTTCTTGGATGAGAAGGAAATCCAGTTTCCTCTTGAAAAAGCACCTTTGGGACAACCATGACCTGGATGACTGAGAATGACTGAAGAAAGAAAACTAAAATCTGATAGGGAATGATATAGCTTCATTTAGTAATGTCATACTTAGTAGAATTTATCTCTTCCCACTTATTACTATAACCATGTTGCTTTATCTTTCAATTATATTGTTTGTATTTGTTTCCTAGTACGATTTGGTAGCTTATTAGTAACCTTGACTATCACTAAGTGTTGTATCTTTTTATTCTTGATGAATGTATTTTATTCTCCTTAGGTACACTGAGAGGATATACACCAAAGACAATTCCTTGTGCGTCCAATCACACTTAGCCAATAAAGAATTCTATTCTATTCATGGAACACTTTCTCTAAGTAGCCTCAAGGGGGCACTGTTAGATAGTCCTTATGCAGCACCATCCCTAACCGCTGTTTTGATTTCTTAGTGTGTTTCTGTCTCTATTTCTCACTCAGCCTTGGGTTAATCCCCAATTTAAGAATATTCAAATATGTTCCAGAGCCATATTTTTCAAACTTGGCAAATTTAAAGTGGGTGGACTTCAACTCCCAGAATTCCCCAGCCAGCTGAAGTCTGCACATCTTAAAAGTTGCCAAGTTTGAAATAGACTGCCCCAGAGAATTCAATTGTGTGTAGTATGATCAAATTACCCCAGGCAATTTGCAAGCTTCAGCACTACTTTGATTTACAGGCTGTCCAAAATAAGTGGCATGCCTTGCTCCCCACGTTACACTTAAACTGGATCGATGGAGTTGCAAATGGGGAGGGGGAGTTAATTGACTCAGCAAACTAACTTCAATTTAGCTCAATTTTGCATGGAGTTAAATTTAATGGCCACCCGGTCTGCTGCAGGATGGAAACACCCAAATCGGGGGGATTCTCCCATTGGCTCAGAACTCTAAAGAAAGAGAAGAAAAGAAAAAGAGATGGAGACAAGTAATAGTTTGACAAGCAAATTTATAGAACTTGCTGCCAATGTGTGAGAGCATAAAACATACTGTGCCTCCCAACAGAGGTACAGGTAATATAGCCATTGGGTTTACTATGATTGCTACAACTTACAATTGTAATTCTGTGCACAGCTGCAGTTGTAATTTGAGGACTGACTTTATGCTCCGTGACAGATACATATAGGTCCGTGATGGTGAACCTATTGCGCGCGTGACAGAGGTGGCACACAGTGCCCTCTCTGATGGCACGCAAGCCATCGTCCCAGTTCAGCTCTGCTGTGCATGCACATGCACCTCCTACCTGCCCGCTGGTCTTCGGGTCTCTGCCACGCATGCGCAGAGCCCCGTGCATGTATGCCCACGGGGGCATGCAGGGGACACGTGCATGCACAGGATGAGGCGCATGCAGGGGGCTGAACATGCATGCACAGGGTGGAACGTGTGCAGGGGGACCCGTGCACATACATGGGGAGGTGGGGTGCATACATGGGGGCTGCGTGCACATTGCATTTTAGGGGTGCGGGTGCACTTTGAGTGTGCTTTGGGCACTCGGTCCGGAAAAGGCTAACCATCATTGATATAGGTGGTACGTGACTCAATAGTAGTAACTGCGAAAGGGATCTTGGAGTCCCAGTGGACAACCACTTAGATATGAGCCAGTAGTGTGCAGCAGCAGCAGCCAAAAAAAAAAAGCCAACACGGTCCTAGTTGGTCGGTGGGAGGCTATCGGTGGCAGAAGGCGATCCCGTAAATATCTGGGTCCTAAGCCATGGAGTGCTTTAAAGATGGTTACCAACACCTTGAAGCACACCCGGAAGACCCCCGGGAGCCAGTGCAGCTCGCGCAAGAAAGGTGTTACATGGGAGCGCCGTGTCGCTTTCATAATCACTCGCACGGCCGCATTCTGGACCAGCTGGAGCCTACGGGTGCCCTTCAAGGGGAGCCCCATGTAGAGAGCATTACAGTAGTCCAGACGGGAGGTGACGAGGGCATGAGTGACCGTGTGCAGGGCGTCCTGGTCCAGAAAGGGACACAAGTGGTGAACCAGGCGGACCTGATAAAAAGCCCCCCTGGCCACAGCCATCATGTGGTTTTCTAAAGACAGCCGTGCATCCAGGAGGACACCCAAGTTGCGAGCCCTCTCTGTGGGGGTCAGAGTCTCACCCCCAATAGTCAGCAATGGAGTCAGCTGGCTATACCAGGACGTCGGGGGCCACAGCCACTCGGTCTTGGAGGGGTTCAGTCTGAGTTTGTTTCTCTCCATCCAGATCCTAGAAAGAGGGCAGAGAAGAGCAACAAAGATAAGGGAACTGGTGTCTAAAACATACGAAGAACAATCTCCTGCGAAGAGTTGTGTTGGTTGTCGATTTGCTTCTGGTTGCAATTCAAGGTGCTGGTTGTTACTTTTAAAAGTCCTTCATGGCCTGGGACCAGGTTATCTGAGGGACCATCTCTTGCCGGTCACATTTACCTGACCCATCAGAGCAGAGAGGCAGGGAATGCTGCGGGTCCCATCCCTGGGGGAAATACACCTAGTGGGACCCAGAAGAAAGGCCTTCTCCGTGGTGGCTCCCTCTCTCTGGAACATCATTCCCCCAGAGATTAGAACGGCCCCCACTCTAGCGCTCTTCCAGAAGGCGCTGAAGACCTGGTTCTGCCAGCGGGCCTAGGGAACTCAGAGCGGGATAGAGCCTATTAAATGGCTCATGTGATCTGCTGTTGCTGGGGGGGGAGGTGATTTTATTATATTTTATTCATTTATTTGATTCCTTTTATAAGTTTTATTGTTTTAAATGAGATTTTATATTCCGTAAGCCGCTTTGAGTCGCCATGGGCAAATAGGAGGCAAACTACATTCAATAAATAAATCAATAAATTGCAGGAATTGGGTATGTCTAGTTTAATGCAAAGAAGGACGAGGGGTGACATGATAGCAGTGTCCCAATATCTCAGGGGGCTGCCAGAAAGAAGAGGGAGAAAGGCTATTCTCCAAAGCACCTGAGGGCAGGAGAAGAATCTAGAATTGAGGAGGAATTTCCTAACACTGAGGGCAAAAACACTGTGGAATGACTTGCTTCCAGAAATTGTGGGTGCTCCATCCCTGGAGATTTTTAAGAGACTGGACAGCCACTTGTCTGGAACGGTGTAGGGCAGTGATGGCTAACCTTTTTGCCATCACGTGCCAGGAATGGGGGGGGTGTCACACGTGTGTGTGCCCACACCCATAATTCTATGTGCCCTGCCCCCACGCATGCGCATGTGACCCTCCCATGCTCCCCACGCAATGGCACGGTAGTTCCGTTTTTTGCTCTTTCCAGCCTCCAGAGCCTTACTAGGAGTCTGGGGAGGGTGAAAACAGCATTCTTCACCCTCCCGGAGGCCCTCCAGAGGCAGAAAACGATCCATTTGCCAATTTCCAATAGGACCAGAAGGCCCATTTTTTGCTCTTTCAAGCCTCCAGAGCCTTTCTAGGAATCTGGGGAGGGCGAAAACAGCATTCTTCACCCTCCTGGAGGCCCTCCAGAGGCTGAAAATGATCCATTTGCCAACTTCCGGTAGGACCAGAAGGCCCGTTTTTTGCTCTCCCCAGCCTCCAGATCCTTTCGAGGAGTCTGGGGAGGGCAAAAACGGCCTTCTCTAACCCTCCCCAGAGGCCCTCAGGAGACCGAAAACGACCCATTTGCCAACTTCCGGTGGGACCAGAAGGCCCGTTTTTTGCTCTCCCCAGCCTCCAGATCCTTTCGAGGAGTCTGGGGAGGGCAAAAACGGCCTTCTCTAACCCTCCCCAGAGGCCCTCAGGAGACCGAAAACGACCCATTTGCCAACTTCCGGTGGGACCAGAAGGCCCGTTTTTTGCTCTCCCCAGCCTCCAGATCCTTTCGAGGAGTCTGGGGAGGGCAAAAACGGCCTTCTCTAACCCTCCCCAGAGGCCCTCAGGAGACCGAAAACGACCCATTTGCCAACTTCCGGTGGGACCAGAAGGCCCGTTTTTTGCTCTCCCCAGCCTCCAGATCCTTTCGAGGAGTCTGGGGAGGGCAAAAACGGCCTTCTCTAACCCTCCCCAGAGGCCCTCAGGAGACCGAAAACGACCCATTTGCCAACTTCCGGTGGGACCAGAAGGCCCGTTTTTTGCTTTCCCCAGCCTCCAGAGCCTTTCTAGGAGTCTGGGGAGGGCGAAAACGGCCTTCCCTGCCCACCCCCCAAGGCCCTCCGGAGGCAGGAAACAGCCTGTTTCCCTACTTCTGGTGGGCCCAGAAGGCCTGAAAATCAACTGGCCGAACTGAGCTTACATGCCCACCGATATGGCTACATGTGCCACCTGTGGCACGCCTGCCATAGGTTCGCCATCATGGGTATAGGGTCTCCCGCTTGAAGCAGAGGATTGGATTAGAAAACCTCCAAGCATCCCTTCCAACTCTCTTGTTCTGTTATCGGGACAAAACTCCTGTAATCCAAAAACACCTTCACTTCCAAACTCTAGGCTACAGTACCCGAGCCTTGCCTTCTGGCGCCAGCTAACCAGTGGGGGGAAAGAGCTGATGTTATTATGAAGCCTTGACAGTATATCCTGTCTTATGGGATGCTAGAGAAGGAATTAAATTTAAGCCACTTGTGCCGCTGATGAGCGGTGGGCACACGCACCCCATCTTAGGAGTGTGCTGTGAACGCTGCACGAGTTGAATGCTAATGCTCCCCAGAGGATGTACAGAAATACAAGTAGAAGTAATCCTTCAGTAGAAGAGAATATCTGCAGCTCAAGGTTAAACGGTGGAGCCTTTGCTTTGTTTGCCCGCCTTAGTAATATCATCCGTGCTGGTGAAGGTGGGGCTTACTCCCTGTTAATATATAGTAGCTTGTTCTACCAATGTTGATGGCGGTGTGGTTTTCTCCTTGATTAACATATTGTGTTCTGCTTGATTAGAATAGAATAACAGTGTTGAAAGGGACCTTGGAGGTCTTCTAGTCCAACCCCCTTCCCAAACAAGAGACCCTATACTATTTCCGACTCGCCAATCTCTTTTTAAAAACCTCCAGTATTGGAGCATTCACAACTTCTAGAGGCAAGTTGTTCCACTGATTAATTGGTCTGTCTGGAAATTTCTTAATTCTAGGTTGTTTCTCTCCTTGATTAGTTTCCATCCATTGCTTCTTGTCCTGCCCTCAGGTGCTTTGGAGAATAGCTTGACCTCCTCTTCTTTGTGACAGCCCCTGAGATATTGGGTCTGTCATCTGCACCTCTATAACTGTTTGGTTTGGTTCTGCAACCCAACAAGACAGACACAGGCTTCAGAGGATAATTAGAACTGCAGAAAAAACAATGGTTACCAACCTGCCTTCCAATCAGAACACAGCCAAGCTCCCACCCAGTCAGTTCACTCCCCCACTAGCAGTTAAAAGAAAGAAACAGCTGCGATCACACAGTGCTCCTAGAAGCATGAAGCCGAAAACACCAGCCTGAACATGACGACTTCGTCGAAACGTCGCCAAGACACTTCAAATTTTATGCGGGAGAAAACCCGAATAACCAAAGACCTACACACAAACACCCGCAGAAACCTCAGAAAACATATATAGATATGTATACACACACACATACATACATATACACACATACTGTGTTTCCCCGAAAATAAGGCTGTTTTATATTTTTTTGTATCCCAAAATAAGTGCTTGGCCTTATTTTCAGGGAGGTCTTAATATTTTGGAGTACATGGAGCAAGATGGCGCTCTTCTTGCTGTCTTACCTGATTTCCAGCTCTACGCTTAAATATTTTCTGGGAGGGCTCATTATCAGAGGAGGTCTTATTTTCGGGGAAACAAGATATATATATATATATCTTTTCGCGGGTGTTTGTATGTAGGTCTTTGGTTATTCGGGTCTTCTCCCACGTAGAATTGGAAGTATCTTGGCGACGTTTCGACGAAGTCTCATTCGTCATCTTCAGGCTGGTCTTCATCTTCAGAACGAAGCCGAGAACACCAGCCTGAAGATGACGAATGAGACTTCGTCGAAACGTCACCAAGATACTTCCAATTCTACGCGGGAGAAGACCCGAATAACCAAAGACCTACCTACATACATACATACATACATACATACATACATACATACATACATACATACATATATATATATATATATATATATATATATATATATACATACACACACACACACACACACACACAGTATTGTATATACTATATACACACATACACGTCTATATACAGACATACACATGTTGTACATAGGATTAGACCCTGCTTGAGGATGGACTAAGCTGTCAATTCTCCATTATTTGCACACCTATATTTTAGGGTTCTTATGAAGCATTCACTATAATTTGGAAAAGAAGCGGTTTGTAGGAGACCCTGCCAATTTCCATCCTAATCTCCCATGGGGATTGACTCAAATGTTGCCATCAAATCTCTGAATGCAGCCTAGAGCCGAAAGCCCCTTGTTAAAATGGGTGACTTCATGAACTGATGATACAATAGAATTCATTAATTCGCTGTTGAAAAGCCTGCTCTAAAACCTGCTTATTCTACCGCTAATTTTTTTTTTCTTGGCTCAGCCAATCAGTTTTTGAGAGGGATGCTTCACATGTAATGCAGTGATTATTCAGAGCCAGGTGATAGTAATTGGATGGGTGGCTCTTATCCTGGGCTTTTTGTGTGTGTGTGTGTGTGTGTGTATGTGAATTGGAATTACTACATACTTTGTCCATGCTATTAGGAATTTGCAGGGAATTATCAATCCAGACAAAAGAGAGGATGGCAGAGATCTTTGTGGTGAGATTTTTGAAGATCTTGAATATGGGATCATATCTCAGCAAGTGGGATTTTTGGAACAAAATGCAAACAATTTTTCAGTTCAGCTTTTGTAAACAGTCCAGATTTTTTAAATTTTATTTTGAGAGCAAAACAAAGAAATTATAATTCCTTGCTCCCTCCCTCCCTTCTTTCCTTTCTCTTCTTTCTTTCTTCCCCTTCCTTCCTCTACCCTCCCTCCCTCCATTCTTTCTTTCTTTCTTTCTTTCTTTCTTTCTTTCTTTCTTTCTTTCTTTCTTTCTTTCTTTCTTTCTTTCTTTCTTTCTTTCTTTCTCATTCTTTCCCTTCCTTCCTCCCTCCCTCCCTCCATTTCTTCCTCCCTCTTCCTCCCTTCCCAAAAATCTTTTTTCTTTCTTTCTTTTTCTTCCTTCCTTCCTTCTTCCATCCTTCCTTTCTTTCTTTCTCATTCACTCTCTTTCACTGTCCCTGTCTTTTTCCTTCCTTTTGCAGTTTTTTCTTTTTTTCTTTCTAACCCTAACCCTAACCCTAACCCTAACCCTAACCCTAACCCTAACCCTAACCCTAACCCTAACATCAAAAACATCATCAAAAAAGCATAACAAAGAATGTTCTTTCTGCGCCAACTCAGAAAGCTCAAACTGCCCAAGGAGCTGCTGATCCAGTTCTACAGAAGAATTATTGAGTCTGTCATCTGCACCTCTATAACTGTCTGGTTTGGTTCTGCAACCCAACAAGACAGACACATAAGGAATCTCTCATTTTGAGGATGGGTGTGGGAAATAGGTGCTTTTCCCCGTGAGGCTGCTTCATTTTTGACAGTTGCGTAGCAGGTAGAAGTTCAACAGGTGTGGCCCGGACATGCGGCCAAATGGTACCTGTTGAACTTTGGTGCCTCAAATAGTCCCGAGGAGCGAGGAAAAAAAGGTCGCCTTTTTTCTGGCCTTTATTAAGGAGGACCAGACAATGGTTGAATTCACACAAAGAGCAGAAACCATGGTTTGTAACTCTGAATTATATAACTCTATAACTGTCTGGTTTGGTTCTGCAACTCCACAAGACAAACACAGACTTCAGGGGATAATTAGAACTGCAGAAAAAACAATGGCTACCAACCTGCCTTCCGTGGAGGACCTGTATACTACACGAGTCAAAAAGAGGGCTGGGAAAATATTTACAGACCCCTCACATCCTGGATGTAAACTGTTTTCACTCCTACCACTCGACACTATAGAGCACTGCACACCAGAACAACAAGACACAAGAACAGTTTTTTCCCCAACGCCATCCCTCTGCTAAACAAATAATTCCCTCAACACTGTCAAACTATTTACTAAGTCTGTACTACTATTAATCTTCTCATTGTTCCCACCATCCATCTCCTTCCACTTATGACTATGACTTTACTTTTGTTGCTCGTATCCTTACAATTTATATTGATATTGTTTCCTGATTGCTTATTTGTACCCTACGACTATCATTAAGTGTTGTACCTTATGATTCTTGACGAACATAACACCAAGACAAATTCCTTGTGTGTCCAATCACACTTGGCCAATAAAAAATTCTATTCTATTCTATTCTATTCTATTCTATTCTATTCTATTCTATTCTATTCTATTCTATTCTATTCTATTCTCTTTTGCTCTTTCTTTCTGTTTCCCTTATTGTTTCCCTCCCTCCCTTCCTCTCTCCCTCCTTTGTCTTTATTTCTTTTTCTTTCTCTCTCTCTCTTTCACTTTCTCTTTGTCCTTCCTTTTGCACTTTTTCTTTCTTTTTCTTTTGCTTTTTCTCTCTCTTTCTCTCATTCTTTTCCTTCCTTCCTTCCTTGCTCCCTCTCTCCCACTCTTCTCCAGCTTTTTTTTTTGCATACCTCTGAATTTTCCTACAACAAAGTCTTTTGATCCAGAGACTGCTGAAAAGTTATTGATCTGGGATCATGTGAAGAAATACCGGAGTTCTTTAAATTTAATATTTGTAAACTTCATTCTACTAGAAATAAAAAATGTTGAAAGAAACACCTGCATGCAAAAAGGGCTTACCTATTATTTTCCCATTTTGTTTTAATAACAAGAAAAAGAAAAAAGGAGGAAAAAACATGGTTTAAAAATGTGAAGGTGTATCTGACTCTACCTAAACTACCTAGAAATATGATATAGATTGTTAGTATGATTAATGTATAAATAACGTATAAGGTTAGAGAATTATATTATAATATTAACATTAATATAATTTGTATTAGTTTAAAGTGTTGGAAAATGTTTAGAACCAGTGATGTCATATCTATGTCCGATGTTTTTAATTTTGAATGATTAATAAAAAACTTTTTAAATAAATTAAAAAAAAGAATCTACCTAAAATTCAAAATTCATCAAACTATAACAATTATGGATTTGCACGCTAAGGGCTAGCAAAAAAATAATATTATTATTTTAGAAAGATGGTGTTATCCTGTTTCAGCAATCTTGGATTGATGAGATCTGTTCAATTCCTGCTTATAAACTGGCATTTTATCAGACTGGTCAATATTCTGGGTATGTATCTGTATTTTGTATAAAACAAAGGATTTATTTGAGTTTTTTGGGGTTTTTTTGTTTTTTAATATTTGGAAGTCTGATTCTTTAATGAAAAATTCTTAACACTATGAAATTAGTCCCTCCCCTCAAATGCGCAAATAACACACAAAAACAGCCAGAAAGGAAGAACAAAATACTGAATACAAGTAGGAAACCAAAAAGAGGGAAAGGGAATAAAAGACCTTGGGTAAGGCCTTGGAAAGGCACTAGTGTCAATTTGGACCCCATATTGGGATGCCCATCCTCATCAGCCGTCTCCAAGGGGACAAACAAGAAGTATCTAATTTTGTGCCAAGAAGAGTCATCAAGAGGCAAGCTGGCTGTATGGTTTAGTCTTGGATTAATGGGAATTTTTTCCTCCGCTAGTGAAATAATTTTATGGATCTGACGTAAGATGACTCAAGATCAAAAAGCTGAGATATCTCTCCTACAGTATGTACCACCCCATCCCACAACACTTTGCTGCTCAACCAAAAATGGAGAGAAATACATATTAACAGTTGAAGACTTGAAGCAGCATTCCTCAATTTGCCAAATCGAGGAATGCCAAATATTTGAGTTTTTCTTTCAATGGCTATTGGACAAAAGGCAAGCACAGCAAATGTGATCAGCGCAATAAATCAGGGACAATTGCAGAAGATGTTTGGACAACTTCAAAACTGTGGGTGCTCTGTATCCAAAAACATGGTGAATATGTGAAGAATTAACCTTCTCCAAACAACTACGCTAACTCCTAAACAATTTTCCCTTTCTGTAGCATTTCACAAATTGTGTGTATCTTATACACAAGTGAAGTTATTAAACATTAAAACCGAGCAAGGATTTTTGTGGACACTCTGTATATATAAATGCCAAAATATAATTTAGAAATAGATGGTAAGCACATGTTGACCGCAACCGCATTCATTATATTACCTCCCCTAAAAATGTGAATCCTCTTAAGGGCAAAAACGTTGGAAAAGGTTTTGTTTGCTTAATGGGGCAATCCCTGCATGTCCTAAATATTTACTTACTATGCCGTGATTACAGAAAGTTGGAGAGACATCGGTTTAGGTCCTGTGGACTGAAAAGCCTTGTGGCTTCTCTCTTTGGACAAGGGCCATGGGTTTTGCTTTAAAGGACTTTAAACTTAACATCCTGTTCGAAGAAAAATCTGGTCTACTTCAGGGGTGGACTTCAAAAATTTTAGCAAGGGGTTCTCTGCCCAGTTGCTGGGTGGGCGTGGCCATGGTGGGCGTGGCCTAGTCGACCTCCTGCACCACAGCGGAGGAAGGGGGGCATTTTTGCCCTCCCCGGGCTCCAGAGGCTTTTCTCGCGTCTCCGGGAGGGCGAAAATGGCCTCCCCAGGCTCCAAAGGATCTTTGGAGGCCAGAAACAGGCCCATTTCTGGCCTTCCCAAATTTTTGGTAGGCCTGTTTTTCACCTTCTCTGAGCCTCCACACGTCCCCTGCACTTACCTGCATCCAAAAAGGGACTCCTGGGAGGGGAGGGGCGGGGTGGGCAGGGCCAGCCAGGTGTGGGATTTGGGTGTTCTCCGAACTGCACAGAATCTTAGCTAGAGGGTCTCCTGAACCCCTGTGAACCCCCAGCAGCCCACCAATTCCAATCCGAGAGAAAGACCCTGGAAATAAAATGGAGGCAGGCTGCAGGAAAGGAACTCTCTGTTTATTTGGTAGCCAGAAACTAGCGACAGCAGCCGAGTTTCTAGGGTGGCTGACAAAATGGGTGTAGGAAGCTCCTCCCACCCCAAAGAATGAAATATTTTGAGGAATATTAAAAAAGTAGAATATTATATTTCCCCAAAGGGAGAAATGGAGAAACATGGGGTTTTTTTAGAAGCAGAAAACAAATTTTTTCTTAATAGCCCACAGTGGATGTCAGCACTTAAGGAGATAAAGAGCTTCTTGAAAGAAACAGTCAACTGTCTAGATGGCTCTATTCATAAGCAAAGCAAGTATGGCAGGCAGAAATCCCTTCAAGTCAGGATATTTTGAAACAAAGGCAGAATGGTAGGATTAGAAAGCAGCCCCTCATCCATGATCCAAGACAGGCCATTAGCCACAATAGGAATTGCCCAACATCCTTTCAGAACAGACGCTTCATTGCATCATCGCAGAGCCGTCCAAACTTCAAAGTCACAGAAACCTTGGAACTGATAAACAATAAGCCAGAGGTTGACCAGATTAGCTCAGACAAGCACCTAGGATTTGCATTTCGTCTTTTGCCTATAGAGCCAGCTATGACCCCTACATGACCCCTATATCATAACATAACCCCCTAGGAATCTGACAACAGCCAATAGAATATTAAAGGACATGTTCCTGCACAGGAAGCTCAAATACAAAGCCCAAAGAAGGTATAGAAACCCACCCGCTCTCAACTCCATTTTGTCAGCTGCCCAGAATCACATGTCGTTCTGCTTCATCAATAAACCTTTCTTTCCAGTCAGCCTCCATGTTTCCAGTGTCTTTCTCCCAGCTTGGAACTGAACCAGATGGATATTTCTCCCAACATGGGGTTGGGAGTAGATGGGCTTTTATACATGGTTTGGGGTCTCGTGTTTGAGCTGCCTGTTCCTGTGTAAGAATATGTCCTTTAATATTTTAATGGCTGTTGCCAGATTCCTCTGGGGTCATGAAAGGGACATGGCTGGCTCTACAGGCAAGAGGGGAAATGCAAATCCTAGGTGTTTCTCTGAGCCAATCCTGTCAGCTTTGGTTCGCCTATTGTGTTGCTTATTTGGAGTCTCTTTGCAGTTTTTGCAAAGACTGATTGGCCCAGTCTTTCTGAATGGATAAAAAATCTTCATTCTCCAAAGTCTCTGGTGATTGGCCCAGAGTCACCCAGGTGGCTTTCATGCCTAAGGCGGGGCTAGAACTCTCTATCTCCAAATGATTGGCCCAAAGTCATCCAGCTGGTTTTCATGTCTAGGGCGGGACTTGAACTCACAATGCCTGGTTTCTAGTCTGATCCTTTCACTACTGGACCAAACAGTCTGTGCCAATCCTATCTTCTTTTCCAACCTTAAATAAGAAACAAACAAAGCTGTGAACCAGCCAAAAATAAACTTAGGAAGAGTGGAGGAGATAATGCTGGAGAGCAGTTAAAGCCAAACTGTAAACCAGTTAAATATAAGGTGACGAGTGGAGGAAAGCATCCCTGGAAAACAGCTAATTAAGCTGTGACCCAGCCAGAAATAAACATAGGAGGAATGAAGGAGATATCTTTGGAGAACAGTAAAAACCAAATTGATAGAAGTGGAGGAAAATAGTGCTGGGGAATAGCTATTTAAGTTATGAACCAGTTAAATGCCAGAACTAGTTGTAATGGAGAAGAAGCTCATAATTAGCAAAAACAAAGCATTTTGAGAATAATAAATTATAGATGGAAACGTGGAATAAATTTTAAAGTGAATTGATTTTGAAAGGATTTTAAGAGAGGAGTAAAATATTTTATGTTAAAATTATGGACATTAGTTGTGATTTAAGAAAAAATACTGATTTGATTTGGGTCTTAGAAGTAAGGAACATATATGAAATACTGATTATTAAAATGATAAATGAATATGACAAAGAGCTGCCTATAGTTGGAGTTTAAGATTTAGGGTGATATAGCAGAATATTTAGAATAAGATGTTAGATTGAGTGATAAAAATTGGGTTTGGATTTTTTTGCGTCTTTTTCTTTCTTTTTTCCCTTTTTAAGATGTTAATGGATGAAATTTGGAAGGGAGTATGAGCAATTGTAATTATTTCATACCGGATCAAACCCTTGCTCTAAAAAGATGTATTTTATCTATGTTTAAAAAAAATAAATATTTTTTTTTTCGAAAAAAGAAAAAGAAACAAATCTTGGAGGAAAACAGAGATTTCACCACTCAGTGACTTTGGGTGACTAAGAAGTCACGCTTTTAATGTTACCCTAGGGCTGTGATGGCAAGCCTATGGCAGGTGGCACGCAGAGCCATACCTGTGGGCACGCGACCATTGCCCTAATGCATGCACGGGCTGGCCAGCTGATTTTCGGCTGGCCTCACCCACACCGCCCCCTCCCCAATGGGCTACGCAGCCCATTTTGGATGCCAGGTAAGTACAGGGCTCACACGGAGACTCTGGGAGGGAATTTTCGGCCTACGGAGGGCCTCCGGGGGAGTGGGGGAGGCCATTTTTGCCCTCCCCAGGCTCCAGGAAAGTTTCTGGAGCCTAGGGAGGGTGAAAAACGGGCCTGCCGGGCCCATCGGAAGTCAGGAAATGGGCCCATTCCACATGACAGCAAAAAGGTTAGCCATCACTGCCCTAGGGTCTGTCTCCCCTCCCTCAGATTCCTGGCCATGGGGGTGGTGGGGAAGGAGGATCTTCTTGGCAGTTGGGTTCAAGAAACCTGAATATCAAGGTCAGATTCAAGGCCATGGGCACCATGCCAGGTTAAGTCTGTTGCCTCAACCCAGTATCTCTTTGACTGCCTTAATGGATTGGGTGGCTAAAGGTAAAAGAGCCTCAGATAGCTCGACGGGCTAGATAGCCTGTTATTAGATAGCCTGTCTGCAATTATGCGAGTTCGAGGCTCAAGGTCGACTCAGCCTTCCATCCTTTCTAAGGTAGGTAAATTGAGGACCCAGTTTGTGGAGGCAGTAAGCTGACTTTGTATAAATATACAGAAGTATGAAGGCTATTGCTTAACGCATTGTAAGCCGCCCTGAGTCTCCGGAGAAGGGCGGCATATAAATCTAATTAAAATAAAAATAAATAAATAAAATAATAGTGGATTATTTGCACAATCAAATTTGGCAAGATTCTGACCATGTGGCCTTACAACAAAGGAGAATTAGCTCCTCTAGTTGTGTTTCCTGCCTGCTTCACTCAGGAGAGCTGGCAGAACCAGTGAGTTAAAAACTACAAGGATGCAGGTTGAAGCCAGACATCAGGAGGCCATGAGCTATGAGCTGGTGAAACAGGCTGCCACTCCTTTATTTACTGTATTTTCCTGCGTATAAGACTACTTTCTAACACACAAAAATCTTCTCAAAAGTCGGGGGTCGTCTTATACGCCGGGTCTCATTCTCCTGTAACCAGGCAGACCAGCCCATAAGGCTCTGACGAGCCTTAAATGGCTCTGAGGAGGGTCGTCTTATCCGCCCAGTCGTCTTATACGCCGGAAAATATCGTAATAGAAAAATCAATCAATCATAATCATAATAAAAAAGAAATGGTGTAAAGCAGTGGTGAAATCCAAATTTGTTTTACTACCGGTTCGGTGGGTGTGGCTTGGTGGGCATGGCAGGGGAAGGATACTGCAAAATCTCCATTCCCACCTCACTCTGGGGCCAGCCAGAGGTGGTATTTGCCGGTTCTCCGAACTACTCAAAATTTCTGCTACCGGTTCTCCAGAACCTGTCAGAACCTGCTGGATTTCACCCCTGGTGTAGGGTCTCCTGCTTGGGGGGGGGAGGGAGGCGGGTTGGACTAGATGCCCTCCAAGGTCCCTGGCACCTCTGTTAATCTTTAAGTAGCTAAATCACTGAGTTTATGGATCAGAAAGGTCGGCGGTTCGAATCCCTTAGTACAGCTCTCCTGCCTGAGCAGGGGGTTTGACTAAATGACCTCCAGGGTTCCCTTCCAAGTCTTGTTACCGTTACTAATCTGTTCTCTCGGGCGGGTGGCCCACCTGTAGCCGGCGTCGCCCTTTTAAGAAGAGCTCGCCCACCGACCCACCCACCCCTCCTTCCCTCCCTCCCTCCCTGTTCATCCGAGGAAGAGTTTGCGAGCGGCGCTCTTCCCCAAAGCCTCAGCCAGCAGCAGCTGTTTAGCGGAGCGCAGCCCCGGCTGTTCCCTGGGAAAGAAGAGCGGCCGCTCCTCCGGCTCTTTCCCCCTTCTCTCTTCCCCAGCCGAGCCAACGCCGGAGCCGAGCGATGGTGGCGGCTCTTTCGGGCTCAGCTCGGTGAAATCCGCGCCCGGAGCCAAGCGCGGGTCGGTAGTTCCCCTTCCAGAAGCCAAGATGGGATGTTGCACCGGGCGCTGCACTTTGATCTTCCTCTGCACTTTACAGCTGGTAAGCCCGGCCGTCTATTTATCCCGGGAAGGGAATCCCGGATGCTCCTGGGGCAGCGCGTTCCGCAGGCGCGCCGGATTATAATTCCCATCACCGGTGCAACTGGGATTCGAACCCGCGTCCTGCGAGGGCTGTCTTATGTTACGGTTTGGCCAGGCTCTCCCGAGTCGTCGTCCCCCACCCCCCACCCCTCTTTGTTGTGCCCGCCGTGTGACTCTTTCGTGGTTTGGGGGTTCACACGACATGCTGAACTACTCGCGGTGCAATTCGGCCATTGGTCCTTAAACGAGTCTGGCGGAGGATGAGGGGGGGGGGGGAAGCTGGGTTCGCATCGCGCCTGAATGCTCTCCCCTTTTAACCGACTAATCGCGGTTCATATTAAGCTTAATATGAGTGTCGTGTGAACGCGGCCGGTTGGTCCTTTTGGAAAGCGTGTGGTGCGAACAGGAGCGCTGGAAAGGTAGACAAGGGGGGGGGGTTTGACTGCCCCCCCCACCCGTTTTGGGAGCCTTTGAGAAACCCCAACACACATTTTGGAGGCTTTTTCAGGAGGCAACTGGACTTTCTTGTTTCTTTGTTTTGTTTTCTTTTGAAAAGAAGCTTTTTGGATGAGAAGCGAGACGTCTTCAAAAGAAAAGAAAAGAAAAAACAAAAGTCCAGCTACCTCCTGAAAAAGCACCTTTTGGGACAACCGTGATCTGGATGACTGAGAATATCTTCTAGCAGGGGTGAAATCCAGCAGGTTTTGACAGGTTCTGGAGAACCGGTAGTGGAAATTTTGAGCAGTTCTGAGAACCGGTAGTGGAAATTTTGAGTAGTATGGAGAACCAGTACCACCTCTGGCTGTGAACCACCAGACTGGGGTGAGACTGGAGATTTTACAATATCCTTGCCCCAGGAGTGCGGAGGGAATGGAGATTTTGCAGTATCCTTCCCCTACGAGTGCAGAGGGAATGGGGATTTTGCAATATCCTTCCCCCAGGAGTGCGGAGGGAATGGGGATTTTGCAGTATCCTTCCTCCAGGAGTGGGGTGGGGGAATGGAGATTTTGCAGTATCCTTCCCCCAGGAGTGCGGAGGGAATGGGGATTTTACAATATCCTTGTCCCAGGAGTGCGGAGGGAATGGAGATTTTGCAGTATCCTTCCCCTACGAGTGCAGAGGGAATGGGGATTTTGCAGTATCCTTCCCCCAGGAGTGCGGAGGGAATGGGGATTTTGCAGTATCCTTCCCCCAGGAGTGCAGAGGGAATGTGGATTTTGCAGTATCCTTCCCTCAGGAGTGGGGTGGGAATGGGGATTTTGCAGTATCCTTCCCCCAGGAGTGCGGAGGGAATGGGGGTTTTGCAGTATCCTTCCCCCAGGAGTGCGGAGGGAATGGGGATTTTGCAGGATCCTTCCCCCAGGAGTGGGGTGGGAATGGGGATTTTGCAGTATCCTTCCCCCAGGAGTGCAGAGAGAATGGGGATTTTGCAGTATCCTTCCCCCAGGAGTGCAGAGGGAATGGGGATTTTGCAGGATCCTTCCCCTGCCACACCCACCAAGCCCCGCCCATAGAACCGGTAGTAAAAAAAATTGGATTTCACCCCTGTCTTATAGACACATTTTGGATGCATCAATCCTCATTTTTTTTTAAAAAAAACTGACCAGTCCCTGAGACTTTGGGAGGTGGGTGTCGGTCCCACCTTTTCTCTCTATTCTGCGAATGAAAGATTAAAACCATAACGCATCAACTTCCCTAAACTCCTTGAAATTGGCTTGCGCATCCAAAAGTGATCCCCCCCCAAAAAACCCTTGAGGATTATTTAAAAAACAAAAACAAAAACAAAAAAAATCCAATGCTAGTATTCCAATTTAGTTAGAGGAAACAGATGGAAATCAAATTGATCAGATAGTTCACCAGCTGTCTGTTTTCCTTTGGGGGAAGTGAACTGTGGAATAGCCATCCGCCCACGGACTGGCGAGGGGTTGCAAACTTGGGGTGCACAACTTTGCCTTGGAAAGGAGTTGGGTGGTTAAGAAATGTTTCAAGTGGAATTGTTTTTTAAGGGCTTTCAAATTACAGGTACCTCTCGTCAGTTCATTTATACTGACCGTTTGAGGTTAAAACAGTACTTTAAAAAACCCAATTTATGACCATTTTTCAGACTTACGACCATCGCGGAACCCCGTGGTCACAACAAACCAAATCCAGACGCTTGGCAACTGACTCATATTTATGACGGTTGCAGTGTCCCGGGATTCATGGGATTCCCTTTTGTGACCTTCTGACCAGCCAAAATCCATGGGGAATTCACTTCACAATCGTGTGACTAATTTTAGCAACCGCAGTGTTTCGCTTAACAACCGTGGCAAGAAAGGTGGTAAAACGGGACGAAACTCGCTTTATTTATTTATTTATTATTTATTTATTAGTTCAATTTATATGCCGCCCTTCTCCGGAGACTCAGGGCGGCTTACAATGCGTTAAGCAATAGCCTTCATACTTTTTGTATATACCTGCTTAGTAGGGCTTTCGCCCCCCCCAAGCGGTGTTCTTTTTTATACAATGTCAGTTTATTGCCCCCACAAACCGGGTCCTCATTTTACCTACCTTGGAAGGATGGAAGGCTGAGTCAACCTTGAGCCTGGTGAGATTCGAACTTGCAGTAATTGCAGGCAGCTGGTGCTAGTTAACAGCACTTTAGTCCGCTGCGCTACCAAGGCTCTTGTCTCGCTTAGTGGCAGTAATTTGGGACCGAATGGTGGTCGTAAGTCACTTGTGGTCCTAAGTACTTTGAGGTTCCTTTTCCCGATCAGCAAAATAGTTAACCTCGAAACATGTTCCTTGCATCACCTATCTTTTTTCCAGTTTTATTTTGTAAGGTTGGAACAACGGAGAGATTCCTTAACAATGGATGCAAATCCATAGCTTGTCCAGATGGATTGAAAAAAAGGGGATTGTAGCTTGGAAACAAACACCGTTTGTTTATGTCTCCCACGCAAGCAATTCAATGTGGACTTAGCCCCGGTCAATCATTGTTGTCTCTGCCAACCGAAGGCCAGTTCTGAAATTTTGGCATTACATTTTCCATTCATTCGTCTTTCCTGTTTAATTTTTTTTTTTTTAAATCTTTGGGCTAACGGGAAAATTAAAAAAAACCCTCAACCCTACCATAGAGTTCATAACATCCTTTAGAAACTTTCAGAGAGGGGTCAACTTCTTCTGCCTAGATAGTCCGGCTGTGCCAAAATATTCCAGCCACCTTTTCATTCGGGCTCATTTGGCATTCGCCTCCAGTAGCTCCAAGAAGGATAATTTGGACTCTCCATTGTTAAGGGAAAAGCTTTGTGCTTCTGGTGCAAATCGGAAGGCAAATCAATTGATTGCGGTGGAAAATTAATACCCTGCCCTCGAAGAAAACTAAAGCAAGAAAACGCACACAGTCAAACAAAGGACACGAAGTTGCCAAATTTGTTTCCAACCCCCCACTTTTTTTTGCAAATACATAGAGCCAACCAAATCATTCCTTACTTTTTTCTCTCTCCCTGTCTTATTGTTATTACATATATGGGGATATTTTGGAAGTGTTTAAAGGTTTTTTAAAGTAAAGAAAACCTCTTTCTTTCCTTTTTTTTCTTTCCTTTCTCTTTCTCTCTCTTCCCTCCTTTCCTCTCTTCTCTTCTCTCACTTTCTCTCTCTCTCCTTTCTCTCTCTCTTTCTCCTTCTCCTCTCTTTTCCTCTCTCTTCTCCTTTCCCACCCCCTCTTCTTCCCTTAATCTTTCTCTCTCTTTTCCTCTTTTTAATTTCTCTTTCTACCTTCCTCCCTTTCTTTCTCTCTCTCTCTCCTTTCACTTTCTCTCTCCTTTCTCTGTCTTCTCTTTCCCCTCCCCCTCTTCCTCCCTTACTCTCTTTTCCTCATTTTTAATTTCTCTTTCTCTCTCTCTCTCTTCCCCCCTTTCTCTCTCCGTTTTTTCCTCTCTTCTCTCTCTCTCTCTCTTTCTTCTTCTGTCTTTCCCTCCCTCTCTTCTCTTTCCTCTCTCCCCTCTTCCTCCCTTACTCTTCTCTGTCTCTCTCTTCCTCTCTTTCTCTTTCTTTCCCTCTCTCTTTCTCTGTCTCCTCTCCTCCCTCCTAGAATAGAATAGAATAGAATTCTTTATTGGCCAAGTGTGATTGGACACACTAGGAATTTGTCTTGGTGCATATTCAGTGTACATACTCCTCTAGCTTTCTGTCTCTCTCTGTGTGTGTGTTTCTCTCTCTCTCTCCTCTGTCTTTCCCTCTTTCTCTTTTGCTCTGTCTCTCTGTCCCTTTCTTTCTCTTTCTCTCTCTCTCTCTCTCTCACCCTCGTGCTCAGGGAGGGGCGAGAATTAGAGAAATACGAATCTGTTCCCCCTTTGTCTTGGAAAAGGACAGGCTTAGTTATTCAGCTCAATAGGATTTAAAAAAAAAAATCTTTGGGGTTTTGTATTTTCAAACAGGGCCGGTCCTTTTTTCTGTCAATGCCCTGCGAACTGTTGGACTTTCATTTGCATTCCCGGGGAATAGCTAAAATGGGATATTGCCAAGGGTCATATTTTATCCTGAGTAATGTATAAAACTCCATTGAGTGTGTTAATTTGTTTAAAAAAATTTTTTTGCTGCTAGATTGTACAACATGCGCTTGGCCAAACGGCCTGGGATCTTGGCCAGCTACAAACAACTTAAACACACACACACACAGAGAGAGAGAGAGAGGGGGGGGGGCACATACAACATTAGGGACTGGATGCTTGTCTGAAGAGGATCTGGAACGGCAGATTTCTGCAAAAAAAAGGGGGGGGTGTTTAAGGATTTTCTCTCCCTTTAGGCAAGTTCTTCCTACTTGGTGATCAGGAGGGAACAAAGATTTGGCTGTTTTTCAATTGTAGTTGTGTCTGATGGCCAGAGGTCTCTTGCCTCTGTCCATTTCTGGTGGGAATCAGGATCGTTCCCTCTTTAAAAGGGCAACGTCTGCTCGGCTTTCCTTGGGAAATCTCTCATCCAAAAAGTGTGGGTGTGTGGGGAATGAGATGGGAAAAAATTATGAAACTTTGATTTTGGGTTTTGCAGATTAGATAGATTTGTGGTTCTAGAAATGGATGGTATACTGGGTAGTCTTTATTTATTTTATTTTATTTTATTTTGTCAAGCATGTATAGGATAACAGATACAAGTGTAAACATAATTATGAATAAAGGAAATGGATACGAATAAATGGGGACAGTAGGACAGGGACGGTAGGCACGCTGGTACGCTTATGCATGTCCCTTACAGACCTCTTAGGAATGGGTTGAGGTCAGGGGTGAAATCCAGCAGGTTCTGACAGGTTCTGGAGAAATTTTGAGCAGTTCGGAGAACCGGTAGCGGAAATTTTGAGCAGTTTGGAGAACCAGTAGCGGAAATTTTGAGCAGTTTGGAGAACCAGCAAATACCACCTCTGGCTGGCCCCAGAGTGCATGGGAATGGATATTTTGCAATATCCTTCCCCCAGGAGTGGGGAGGGAATGGGGATTTTGCAGTATCCTTCCCCTGCCAAGCCCACCAAGCCGTGCCCACCAAGACACACCACGCCCACCAAGCCACGCCCACAGAACCAGTAGTAAAAAAAAATTAGATTTTGCCACTGGGTGAGGTCAACCGTAGACAGTCTAAGGTTAAAGTTTTGGGGGTTTGGGGAAGAAACCACAGAGTCAGGTAGTGCATTCCAAGCATTGACCACTCTGTTGCTGAAGTCGTATTTTCTGCAATCGAGTTTAGAGCGGTTCACTTTAAGTTTGTGTCTATTGTGTGGTCATGGATTGTTGTGGTTGAAGCTGAAGTAGTCATTAATTTTATGTACTATGCTTAGGTCAGACCGAAGGTGGCGTAGTTCTAAATTGTCTAAGCCCAAAATTTCAAGTCTGGTGGCATAAGGTATTCTGTTGTGAGCAGAGGAGTGGAGGACTCTTCTCTTGAAATACCTCTGGACTTGCTCAATTGTATTAATGTCCAATATGCAGTGTGGATTCTAGACAGACGAGCTGTATTCGAGAATTGGTCTAGCAAAGGTTTTGTATGCTCAACTTATAAGTCCTCAATTTATGACCACAACGGAGCCCAAAATTTACATTGCTAAGTGAGACATTTGTTAAGTGAGTTCTGCCCCCATTTTACCACCTTCCTTGCCGTCCTTGTGAAGCGAATCACCTGCAGTTGTTAAGTTAGTAAGGTGGTTGTGAAATGAATCTGGCTTCCCCATTGGCTTGTCAGAAGTTCGCCAAAGGGACACTGCCACCCGTCATAAAAAGGATTCAGTTGCCAAGTGTTGTCTGGATTTTGATCATGTGAGCATGGGGATGCTGCAACGGTCGTCAGTGTGAAAAACGGTCACAAGTCACTTTTTCCAGTGTCGTCGTAACTTTGAACAGTCATTCCAGGAATGGTTGTAAGTCGGGGACTGCCTGAAGAAGAAAAATTGCTTTTTTCCATCAATTGAAGATCAGTAGTATAACATGGAAGATAATAGCCACTGAAATACAGATAACCTCAACTCACTGGTTTAATTTTGTTTTACAAGAAGAGAAGAAAAGCAGATAAAGAACATTATTGGGTATATTACCCAGCCTTAAAAGGCTTTAGAGATTTGCTATGAACCACAAAACCTTACAAAGATCTAATATAAGTTAGACAATGACCATCACCTTACAGGTCAAACCGTACAATAATTTTATATACTTGTGCAGTCACTAAAGGAACTATTAAGAGCTGAGGTGATGCAGTGCTTAGAATGCTAATTCTCACCAGCTCAAGGTTGGCTCAGCCTTCCGTCCTTCTGAGGTTGGTAAAACAAGGACCCAGATAGTTGGAGGGGGGGGGGGGCGATAGGCCGACTCTGTAAAATGCTTAGAGAGGGCTGGAAAGCCCTGTGAAGCGGTATATACGTCTAAGTGCTATTGCTATGGCTGTGGTAAATTTACCCGTAAATTCAAAACTGGAGCTTTCTAGGAAAGGACCTAAGTGACTTTTCATCCGCATATAAAATTTGAGAAAAAGAAGGAATTGTAAACCGTATAAAGGTGGGAGGAAGGGAAAGAGGTTACAAGTATTGTCCTAATCCATAATTTGCCTCAGCCTACTTTATTGAATAAGCTACAATGGACTGCGTTTATGTAAATAAACATAACAGGTAAAGGGTTCCCCTCGCACATATGTGCTAGTAGTTCCCAACTCTAGGGGGTGGTGCTCATCTCCGTTTCAAAGCCGAAGAGCCAGCGCTGTCCGAAGACGTCTCCATGGTCATGTGGCCGGCATGACTCAATGCCAAAGGCGCACGGGAACGCTGTTCCCTTCCCACCAAAGGTGGTCCCTATTTTTCTACTTGCATTTTTTAATGTGCTTTCGAACTGCTAGGTTGGCAGAAGCTGGGACAAGTAACGGGAGCTCACTCCATTATGCGGCACTAGGGATTCGAACTACTGACCTTTCGATTGACAAGCTCAGCGTCTTAGCCACTGAGCCACCACGTCCCTAAAAATAATCATACTAAGCCTTTTTTAAAAAAAAAAAATCCACAGTGACTGGGTGGATCCCAGTCAAAATCAAACTAATCCTATCTTGGCTTGATGTCAGGTGTTGAATATTGCTGGCAGAGAGTGATGTGTTTGCTTAAACGCAAATGGATTTTTATTAAAGAAACACGCCTTTTAGACCAATAGCCCTTCGCTCCAAAAGAATGACGGATCCTACTACATTTTCCATTGTAGGAAATGAGGCTTGAACTATTTCAAAAATGAAAGAAAAGAGAAAAGAAAAAAGAAAAGAAAAGAAAAAAAGAAAAGAAAAGAAAAGAAAAGAAAGAGAAGAGAAGAGAAGAGAAGAGAAAAGAAGAGAAGAGAAAAGAAAAGAAAAGAAAAGAAAAGAAAAGAAAAGAAAAGAAAAGAAAAGAAAAGAAAAGAAAAGAAAAAGCAATGCATTGGGGCCAGGGCATTGTTTAGTGTTATAGTTGCTCTTTGTCCTCTAATAGCTATAACTCCATCATTTGATTTAGTGCTCTGAGGTGATTTTTCCCCCTCCTTTCCCAATCCCCCAGTAATTGTTGTAGCAGGTTGCGGGGAGGGGTGTTTGACAAGCGTGAGAGGTCCTTGGTATCCAAGATACTAGACAAAGAACTTCAGGAATGCTTTTTTCTTTTTTTTAAAAAAAATGGAAAAAGAAAAAAAAATTCTATGTGTTTTGAGGGGCAGACGAATCATTTTGAAACCTGAGTCTGCTTCTCTTTCTGAAGCTGCCATCAGTGTAGAAATCTGGCCCCTCACTTTGTCTTAATGGGAAAAAAAGACACCCCAAAAACTCTGTAGAAAGAGTGCAGAGGCTCAGAGATCCAAGTAACACCCTCAACGAAAGAAAACTCCGAGCCTTGAGTTTCCTTAAAGTTACTTGGAACCCTGACACAGAGAAGAGCAACGAAGATGATTAGGGGACTGGAGGCTAAAATACATATATTTTTAAAAAAAACAATTTATGGGTATGTCTAATCTGGTGAAAAGAAGGATTAGGGGTGACAGGATAGCAATGTTCAAAATATTTGAGGGGCTGCCCCAAAGAAGAGGGGGGGGGTCAATCTATTCTCCAAAGCACCAGAAGGCAGGACGAGAAGCAATGGATGGAAACGTAGCAAGGAGAGAAGCAATCTGGAATTAAGGAGAAATTTCCTGATAATTAGAACAGTCAATCAGACTCCAGAAGTTGTGGGTGCTCCAACGTTGGAGGTTTTTAAGAACCATTTGTCTTCAGTGGTACAGGGTTTCCTGCCTGAGCAGGGGGGGTTGGACTAGAAGACCTCTTAAGTTCCCCTTCCAACTCTGTTATTCGGTTATTCTAAATAATTTGCTCAATGCCTGAGTTGGAATGTTTCTCCTTTCCACCACTCTCTATCTTCCAAGCGAGATCATAAGCATTTTGGCCCTCTCCCAGGGAGTTCCTGGCTAAAGTTTTAACACACACACACACACACACACACACACACACACACACACACACACACACCCCTGGGGCTTGGCCTGCAGCCTTCTCCAACTTGTTCTCCTTCCAGATGTAGTCCACTCAGGAATCCTGCAGCTGTGCGGATTGAGCACATCTGGAGGCCACCTGGTTGGAGATGTTTGCCCCTGTGAGTTTCCAATTTGTGTGACATCATGTGTCAGGATGACAGTAGGATGTTGCGATCACGCCAGTGATGGATTTGAGAAAGGAAAGGTTGCTCGTTCCAAGCGCATTCACGGATGACAATGAGGGTGAAGGTCCTTTGTTTGCCACCCTATTTATCACGCGCTGAGTACTTCCACGGCTTGTGTCACAGAGAAGTGGGCGGGGCGGGGGGGGGGGGCTGTTCAACCTATTCTCCAAAGCACCTGAAGGCAGGACAAGAAATAATGGATGGAAATGGATCAGCAAGAGATGTAATCTAGAATTAAGGAGAAATTTCCTGACAGTAAGAACAATTCATCAGGTAAGAACAATTCATCAGCGGAAGGGCTTGCCTCCAGAAGTTGTGGCTGCTCCATCACTGGACGGTTTATTTATTTATTTATTTATTTATTTATTTATTTATTTATTTATTTATTTATTTATTTATTTATTTATTTATTGAATTTCTATACCGCCCTTCTCCCAAAGGACTCAGGGCGGTGAACAGATTAAGATTTCATATACATATCAATATATTTTATAAACAGTAAATAATAAATTGAGTCAACTTGGTGTATCTACTAAGACCTTGGCATAGAATTTTGATGTTTATGCTAGCCCTGCTTGTTGAAATAGAAAGGTCTTCAGGGCACGTCGGAAAGTGCGAAGATCTGGGATTATTCGTATTCCAGGTGGTATTTTGTTCCAAAGCGTAGGTGCCCCCACAGAGAAGGCTCTCTCCCTTGGAACTACTAGATGACATTGTTTTAATGATGGTACTATGAGTAGGCCTACTCTGTGAGAGCATATTGGTTGGTGGGAGGTTATCGGTTGCAGCAGGAGGTCTCGTAAGTACTCAGGTCCTAAGCCAGGGAGCACTTTAAAGGTAAGAACCAACACCTTGAAGCGCACTCAGAAGGCCACCGGAAGCCAGTGCAGCTCGCGTAGAAGAGGTGTTACATGCGAGCACCATGTTGCTCCCATAATTACTCGTGCAGCCGCATTCTGGACCAGTTGGAGCTTCTGGGTGCACTTCAAGGGGAGCCCCATGTAGAGAGCATTGCAGTAGTCAAGTCGGGAAATGACGAGGGTTTGAGTGACTGTGCGTAATGAGTCCTGGTCTAGAAAGGGACGCAATTGGCTGAAGGAAGAGATTGGATAGCCATTTGTCTAAAATTTATAGGGTCTTCTGCTTGAGCACAGGGGGTTGGACTAGAAGACCTCCAAGGTCTCTTCCAGCTTGGTTATTTTGCTGTCATTGTTCAGCTTTTCCCTAATAACTGAGTGAAATCTTCTGGAGGCAAGGCGTTTCTCAAAAGTTACCAGTTCAAAGCTGCTGGGTGGCATTGCCTAATGGTAAAAAGGCATGTTCCTTTGAAAGACAAAAGAGTTGAGGGGTCTTCTCTCTCACAAACACACACACACACACACACATCTTTTTCTTTGGCATCATGTGCTGATGGAGGAGGAGTAGCATAGGGGAGTAATGCCTCCTACAAAGGCAGCATTTAAGATCCAGCTGCTGCAATTACTTGTGAGTTCAATCCCAGGCAGGCTCAAGGTCGACTCAGCCTTCCATCCTTTATAAGGTGGGTAAATTGAGGACCCAGTTTGTTGGGGGCAATAAGCTGACTTTGTATAAATATAAATATACAAAAGTATGAAGGCTATTGCTTAACGCATTGTAAGCCACCCTGAGTCTCCAGAGAAGGGCGGCATATAAATCAAATTAAAAAAATAAAAAATAAAAAAAAAAGCAGGGGGAAGGCAGCGGGGTCAATGCACGTGTGCCCACACCCATAATTCTATGCACCCTGTCCCCCCACCCATGCGGGCCTCCCGTGCGCTCCCCCCGCTTTTGGCACGCGATGGCATGGTGGGCCGAGTAGAGCTGTTTTTCACTCTCCCCGGGCTCCAGAGCTTTTCTAGGAGCCTGGGGAGGGCGAAAACAGCCTTCCCCATCCTCAGAAGCCCTCTGGAGGCTGGAAACAACATGTTTTCTGACTTCTGGTGGGCCCAGAAGGCTCGAAAATCAGCTGGCCGGCACATGCATGCATGCCAGAGCTGAGCTCCCGTGCCCACCGATATGGCTCCCCATGCCACCTATGGCACCCTGTGCCATAGGTTTGCCATCACAGATCTAGAGGGTATCAATCCTGTTATAAATTCATTCTGAATCCTTGCTTTGGTCTCAATTTTTAAAACTTTTCTCCATACAATGAACTTTAATAATAACAACAACAACAACAACAACAATAGTATTTATATTATTATATAATATAATATAAATATTATATAATACAATATAATATGTGAATGCAGCAAAGTCGCACAAACTGATTACAAAGCTCGACCGAGTTATTAAATTAGTCCACTGGTCATTTTGTACAAAATACGACGTTCCTGTATCCAAAAAGTCATAAAGTAGAAAAAATTATAGAAAATGAGAAGGTGAAAATCGTGTGGAACTTTTGAATAAAGATGGATTGTCACTTGGAACACAACACACCAGACATCACAGTTGTCGAAAACCGAAACGTACAATTTATTGACATTACGGTACCAGGAGATGCCAGAGTCGAAGAAAAAGAACTGGAAAAAATCATGAAATATTGCGACCTGGCCATTGAAACTACACGGCTATGGATGAAACATGTAACAGTGATACCCATTGTCATCGGGACACTTGGTACTATGTCCAAGAATTTTATAAGATACATCAACAAATTGCAGCTTCCTGCAATGACACCATCCGAACTGCAAAAAACTGTGCTACTCGGAACATCGTACATCTTAAGAAGGTACTTGGTTGATACCTAGGACGCTGGCAGCAACCTGTATCAACTATTAGCACCAGTCAATGGTATTTGTGATGCATTTTTGAATGTTCAGTTGACTTTCATATTTAATGAATAAAGATCATCATCATCATCATCATCATCATCATCATCATCTTGTGGGACTTTAGGATTCAGACTGACAGGCACTTGGTCCACAACACACCTGACATAGCAGTAGTTGAAAAGAAAAAAGTATGGTTCATTGACATTGCAATACCTGGTGATGCACGGATTGAAGACAAGCAGGAAGAAAAAATCACAAAGTACCGGGACTTGCAAATTGAAGTTGAGCGACTGTGGAAAAAGAAATCGTGTGTTGTCCCGATTGTAATTGGAGCCCTTGGAGCAATACCCAAAGGGTTACCCCGCTATTTAGAAATTCTAAATTTACCGGACTTGGAACATTTTGACTCTACAAAACACCACCTTACTCGGAACAGCTTACATCCTCCGATGATACCTTAACAGTTCCTAGGTCCTTGGTTAGGACTCGAGCTGCTGAGCTATTAACCAGCCTCAAAGGTTGTGAATCTCACTACAGATTAACTAATAATGATGATGATGATGATGATAATGATGTAGATTATAATGGCATAAATTAGAGCATGGAGTACAATGTAGTGATGGGGAGATGTGGTCTAAAGCAGGAGGTCTCCAAAGTTCCTCTTTACTTAAAGGAGCTTCTGGAGCTTCTGAAGGCCCTGGCTGAATCCCCGCCTCTGGCTCCACCTCTTTTTCAGCCTCCTCATTTTCTGACTCGAGACCACACCAGCCTCCTTACTGTCGGAATCAGCTACTAGCTGCACAGGCCGCTGATGGGCCACAACAGCATCACAAAAAAAAAAAGGTGGTAAAATCGGTTCGGTCGTGTGTTCGACTCGTTTTACAAATGTCATGATTTATGACCATGATGGGCACGATCCATTCGAGTCGTAAATCAGGGACCATCTCATGGTGCAATGGATCTTGAATATCATGGCCCCATTTTCCTGAGAGATTTTGGATACATTGGCCAGGTTTGCTATTCGGACTTCATCCTCATTTAACAGACTAAGGGTCCATTAAATCAAGACTTGACTGCAAATTATATCAACTGGGACACGTGACAAACGTTTGGATTTAATGGACTTTTGGATTTCAGAAGCATCCTCTCCCCCACCTGCAAATGGTCCATTAATCTGATGTTTACTTGTTCTATAGCGGTACATTTTTGATATTTGCTGTCTGATCAAGATCGACTGTTTGCTAACTTCCCCTATTCAAAGTTCAACCTGTAGTCCAAATACATTAAATCATATCTCAGCAAACAGTGCAAAACATTTGCAAGCTTATATTTCCCAAGGCACAAGCACTCAGATAAGTAGATTGATTGTAGTGTAAGACGTTTGTATGGAAGAATTCCTCTATGTATTAAACATGAACTCTGTGTATGACAACCAATATTCATTATATCTATTTATTATCTGTCTGTCTGTCCACCCATCCCTCCCTCCTTCCATCCTATCATATCTATCATCACAACTGTCTTTCTCTCTGTCTATCATAATTATCTATGTATTTACTGTACCTATTTCTTTCTATCTATCTATCTATCTATCTATCTATCTATCTATCTATCTATCTATCTATCTATCTATCTATCTATCTTTTTCCATCTGTCTGTCTCTGTCTACCTATTCATAATAATTATCTATTTATTTGTCTGTCCATCCATCCCTCCCTCCCTCCATCCTATCTATCATATCTATCATCACAACTGTCTTTCTCTCTCTCTCTCTGTCTATCATAATTATCTCTCTATTTACTGTACCTATTTCTATCTATCTATCTATCTATCTATCTATCTATCTATCTATCTATCTATCTATCTATCTATCTATCTATCTATCATCTCTCTCTCTCTCTCTCTCTCTCTCTCTCTGTCTCTGTCTGTCTACCTATTCATAATAATTATCTATTTATTTGTCTGTCCATCCATCCCTCCCTCCCTCCATCCTATCTATCATATCTATCATCACAACTGTCTTTCTCTCTATCTGTCTGTCTATCATAATTATCTCTCTATGTATTTACTGTACCTATTTCTATCTATCTATCTATCTATCTATCTATCTATCTATCTATCTATCTATCTATCTATCTATCTATCTATCTATCTATCTATCTATCTATCATCTATCTATCTTTTTCCATCTGTCTGTCTGTCTGTCTACCTATTCCTCATAATTATCTATTTATTTGTCTGTCCATCTATCCCTTCTTCCCTCCCTCCATCCTATCTATCATATCTATCATCACAACTGTCTTTCTCTCTATCTGTCTATCATAATTATCTCTCTATGTATTTACTGTATCTATTTCTATCTATCTATCTATCTATCTATCTATCTATCTATCTATCTATCTATCTATCTATCTATCTATCTATCTTTTTCCGTCTGTCTGTCTGTCTGTCTGTCTGTCTACCTATTCCTCATAATTATCTATTTATTTGTCTGTCTGTCTATTCGTCTAGCCATTACTTTGGCTTACATGCAAGTTTCCTTTTGGAAGTTTCTGAATGACTTAAAATAATAACAGACCAATATAATGGCTAACCACAATTGTGATAGGCCACTATTCATGAGTTGCGCTCCTGTGACTCCTTTTCACACCTGCTTTAATAAATGGCTAGATGCAAATCAGTGGTGAAATCCATTTTTTTTACTACCTGTTCTGTGGGCGTGGCTTGGTGGGCGTGGCTTGGTGGGCGTGGCAGGGGAAGGATACTGCAAAATCTCCATTCCCTCCCCACACCTGGGGGAAGGATATTGCAAAATCCCCATTCCCACCCCACTCTGGGGCCAGACAGAGGTGTTATTTCCTAGTTCTCTGAACTACCAGTTCTCCAGAACCTGTCAGAACTTGCTGGATTTCACCCCCGATGCAAATCTTTTGTGGGCAGAAGAGTGAGTACCCGCAGGTCGCCACTACCGTTTCGCCTGAACGGGTCCAAACTGGCTGAATACCACCTCTACTGCAGTTGTTAAGTTAGTAACATGGTTGTTAAATGAATCTGGCTTCCCCCCGTTGACTTTGCTGGTCAGAAGGTCGCAAAAGGGGAACCCGTGACCCCGGGACACTGCATCCGTCATAATTCTGAGTCAGTTGCCAAGCGTTTGAATTCTGATCACGTGACCATAGGAATGCCACTACGGTCGTAAATGTGAAAAAACGGTCATAAAGTCGCTTTTTTTCTCCCAGTGCCGTTGTAACTTCAAACGGTCACTAAACGAATGGTTGTAAGTTTGGGACTGTCTGTGTTTTAACATAACGCACCGGTTCTTAGCCAGGATCCCACGTGTCTTACAAAACTGGCCTGATTTTTAATACTGAATAAAAATCTAGACGTTATTTTGCCAAAAAACCCCACAAAAACCCTGTTAAGAGGGCTTGCGGAGTGAGATTTCATTCAGGAGTGGGATTCAGCCGGTTCGGATCTGGTTCACTGAACCGGTAGTTGCAAGGACTGGTATAACCCCGCCCACCTCACCCTGCCTCTCCCAGAAGTCTTCACACGGCCCGTTTTGGATGCTAGGTCAGTGCAGGGCCTGCGTGGAGACTCTGGGCCTACCGGAAGTACCAGAAGTCTGGAAATGGGCAGAGAACCGGTTGCTAAATTTTTTCAATCCCACCCTGATTTCATTCCTCTTTAATACAGAACAGAGAAGAAGTAGTAGAAGGTTTTTTTTTTCTATTTTACTTTTCAATGTCAAGAATTTTTTTTTTTCCAGTGATCATCCCTGCCCCAGTTCTGCACGACAAGGGAAAAATTAGATGGCTGGGTGGGGAGAAGGTCGTGGGAAAACCAACCAGCGGAAAAAAAAATCAGGGGTGTTTTGCGTTTTTTTTTGTTTTTTTTTTTGAAGCTCATGGCGAGAGGGAAAATTATTTAGACTTTTTCAGATATGCGAAGGATAGGACAGCTATATTAAACTCTGGGTGCTGTGGGAGTGAACATGATAACGGGGTCCTGAGAATCTTTGGCGAAGAGGCTGTTTTGATTTGTATTTTTCTATGTGAAAAAAAAGCCTCATGGGTAAATGCTGCTCTTTCTTGCTGTTTCTGCATTTATAGCTGCCTCTGAATCACAATCAGAATCGGAATAGAGCTGGAAGGGTCCCCCCGAGGTCTTCTAGTCGAGCCCTCTGCTCAAGCAGGAAATCCTATGCCCATGATGGTGAACCTATGGCACGGGTGCCCGAGGTGGCGCGCAGAGCCATCCTTCCGGGCACGCGAGCTATCGCTCAACTCACCTGCAGCTCTGCATGCGCACGAGCCCCAGCTGATGTTCCGGTGCCTCCGGTGCACATGTACGCAATTCAGGGGTCCCAGCTGGTCTTTGGAGCTCTCCTGCACAGTTGCGTGCATTTACGCATGCATGTGAGAGCACTTGTATGCAGCACATGCATGCGTAGATGGTGTTTGCGTGTGTGGATTGCACGCACAAAAACTGCACGTGTGCAGATGGTGTGATTGCGCATGTAGCATGTGCAAAAGCAGGGCGCATGCGCAGATGGTGTGATTTCATGCTCAGCAAATGGGGGAGGAGCTGTGTGTTAGCGTGGATCACACATGCACGCAAAACGTGCACCTGTTCGGCACTCAGTAAGTAATAGATTCGCCAAAACTGTCCTATACCATTTCAGACAAGTGACTATCCAGTCTCTTCTTAAAAACCTCCAGTGATGAAACATCCATAACTTCTGAAGGCAAGGTGTTCCATTGGTTAATTGTCCTCACTGTTAGGAGGTTGCTTCTCTCCTTGATTAGTTTCCATCAGGGGTGAAATCCAGCAGCTTCTGACAAGTTCGGGAGAACCTATAGTGGACTTTTTCAGCCAGGGATGGGTTCTAATTTTGTTTACTACCGGTTCTGTAGGCGTGGCTTATTTTGTGGACATGGCTTGATGGTCATGTGACAATTCTTTAGGATTTAGCAGAGGTCCTGGTCTACCAGGCTTTTAACTGCTTGCAGAGCTGTACCGGTCTACCCATTTGCTTTTGGAGGCACCGGTCTACTCATTTGTTTTTGGAGGCACCGGTCTACTCATTTGTTTTTGGAGGCACCGGTCTACCCATTTGTTTTTGGAGGCACCGGTCTACCCATTTGTTTTTGGAGGCATCGATCTACCCATTTGTTTTTGGAGGCACCGGTCTACTCATTTGTTTTTGGAGGCACCGGTCTACCCATTTGTTTTTGGAGGCATCGATCTACCCATTTGTTTTTGGAGGCACCGGTCTACTCATTTGCTTTCTTTTAACACTGATCAGCTGTAGGGCGGCCCTTTGAAGCCCTGCAGCAAGAGTTTAAACAGTTTTTTCCCCTCTAACTGATCAGCTGGGACTCAGGAGGCAGCAATAGATTGGGGGTGGGGCCAAATAAAAGGTAAGAATAATGCAGGTGGGGCGGGGTGGCAGAACCGGTTCGGTGACATCATATCGTCACCGCTACCGGCTTGGCAGAACCGGGCGGAACTGTGCGGAACCCACCACTGTTTTCAGCAGTTCGGAGAACAAGCAAATACCACCTCTGGCTGGTCCTAGAGTGGGATGGGAATGGAGATTTTACAATATCCTTCCCACAGGAATGGGGAGGGAGTGGGGATTTTGCAGTATCCTTCCCCTACCATGCTCACCAAACCATGCCCACCAAGCCACACCATGCCCACCAAGCCACGCCCACAGAACCGGTAGTAAAAAAATTTGGATTTCACCACTGGTTTCCATCCATTGGTTCTTCTCCTGCCCTCTGTTGCTTTGGAAAATAACTTGACCCCCTCTTCTTTCTGGCAGCCTCTCAAATATTGAAATGCTGCTTTCATGTTCCCCCTAGTCCTTCGTTTCTCTAGACTGGCCATCCCCAATTCCTGGAACCGTTCTTCAAATTTTTTTTGTCTCCAGGTCTTTAATCATCTTTACACTTTTTTTCCAAAGTCTCAACACCTTTGATCAAAGTCTTTGATCAAAGTCTCAAACATCTGAGTCGGTTTGGAGCTGAACAGAGTCAACATTCATTCATTCAATCAATCAAATTCATAAATACAGGTTTCCCTTTTCTTACGACAATTCATTTAGTGACCTTTCAAAGTAACAACAGCACCGGAACAGGTGACATATGACACTTTTGCACACTTAACGTCCAGGGCAGCATTATCCCCATGATCAAAATTCAGACGCTTGGCAACTGACTCGTATTTATGACCGTTGCAGTATCCCGAGGTCACACAATCCCCTTTGACAACCTTCAGACAAGCAAAGTCAATGGGGAATCCAGATTCACTTAACAACTGCAGGCATTCCCTTAACACCTGCGGTAAGAAAAAATCGTAAGATGGGGCAAAATTCACTTAACAAATGTCTTGCTTAGCAACAGAAATGTTGGGCTCAATTGTGGCCATGAGTCTAAGACTACCTGTAGTTTATATCCCCACCCCTGCAAAAAAAATCTCAAGAGAGCTGCTATAACTCTTCTTATAACCCCCAAATTATCCCAGGTGACTCTATAGCATCTCAGACAAATGGTTATCCAATCTCTTCATAAAAACTTCCAGTGTTGGAGCATTCACAACTTCTGGAGGCAAGTTGTTCCACAGGTTAATTGTTCTCATTGTCAGGAATTTCCTTCTTAGTTCTAGGTTGCGTCTCTCCTTGATTAGTTTCCACACATTGCTTCTTGTCCTGCCTTCAGGTGCTTTGGAGAATAGCTTGACTCCTTCTTCTTTGTGGCAGCCCCTGAGATATCGGAAGACTGCTATCATGTCTCCCCTAGTCGTTCTCTTCATTAAACTAGACATACCCAGTTCCTGCAACCGTTCTTCATATGTTTTAGCCTCCAGTCCCCTCATCATCTTTGTTGCTCTTCTCTGCACTCTTTCCAGAGTCTCAACATCTTCTTTACATCATGGCCACCATAACTGGATGCAGTATTCCAAGTGTGACCTTACCCAGGCATTATAAAGTGGTATTAACACTTCACATGATCTTGATTCTATCCAGTGGTGAAATCCAAATTTTTTTTACTACCGGTTCTGTGGGCGTGACTTGGTGGGCATGGTGTGGCTTGGTGGGCGTGGCTTGGTGGGCATGGCAGGGGAAGGATACTGCAAAATCTCCATTCCCACCCCACTCCAGGAGAAGGATACTGCAAAATCCCCACTCCCTCCCCACTCCTGGGGGAAGGATATTGCAAAATCTCCATTCCCACCCCACTCTGGGGCCAGCCAGAGGTGGTATTTGTTGGTTCTCTGAACTGCTCTAAATTTCCGCTACCAGTTCGCCAGAACCTGTCAGAAGCTGCTGAATAGCACCCCTGATTCTATCCCTCCGTTAATGCAGCCTAGAACTATGCTGGTTTTTTTGGCAGCTGCAGCACACGGCTGGCGCATATTTAAGTGATTGTCCACTAGGACTCCCAGATCCCTCTCACAGTTACTACTCAGGGGTGGGTTCTACTTAACCTTTACTACCGGTTCGCAATGGGGCTGTATGTGTGTGGTCGCTTTGCTTGCTCGTGCATGCACAGAAGCATTTTGATGATGTCGGGGTCGGTGAACGGAGCCTCCCGCCGGTTTTATTACCGGATCTATAGAACCGGTGCGAACTGGAGGCAACTCACCACTGTTACTACTGTTGAGCCAGGTACCACCTAATTCTTCCCTGATTGAGAGATAAATGCAGGCAAATGCATTCTTGCTGATCAATAATGAGAAGAAGAAGAAATAAAATCCGGTCCGTGTAGCAAATTTGAATATGATTCACATGCATTTCTGATTTCTGACTGTCTGGGAAAAACACAAAGGCCTGGCGAATCCAAAGCGGATCATTCTATGAAAGGATTCTCAGCCTTTCCCATAGCCCAGTCCACCAGTTTGGTCACCATAATCAACAGACCGGTAATAAACATAGAAAACAGAGATGAAAGAGATTATTTGAGCCAAGGAAAATACAATCAACAGGGTTATTTTGGAGGTCAATGCATAATAAAGACAGGCCAAAATCGATATTGCTTTACGATGTCTAGAATGTCTTTTTTATCTGTTTAATTTTTACAGTTGTAACCTTTATACTGTGTTAACCTTAGCATAGATTTGGTTATAAGTTGGATGGCTCAATAAATGTTTTAGATAAAAGGAATAAAATAAAACAATTCATCATCCGAAATCCACCCGACACTGGAATATTAAACTTATTTAATTAATTTATATGCCACCAGGATCACTGTCCCGTGACTCTGGACGGCTTACAATCCGATAAAACAATATTGCAAAAGATTAAAAGAACAATAAATATAACGTTAACTATCACATGAAATAGAAGCCGGTTTATCGTTCTGAATTAAGAGGAGCAGGACAGACCTCGGCAGCTGCTGTTCCAGATGTTTAAGCCGTTTCCCAAATTGATTCATTTTCTGGAGTCTCCCAATGTACAGAAAAATAAACTACACCAAGAAAGGATGAGTTTGCACAAGGCTGTGCATTCGCTCTTCGAAAAATTCATCACCATTCAAGGGATCCCGCTTAGCATTTTATGCAAATGAAGCATAGAGGCCTTTCGCTGACCTGATTAATTATTTGGTGTGAATACAACCCGCGGCATCCAGCATCAATGTCACAATCACCCATTCCTATTTCTTTTTAAAATTTTGCAGAGTTGTGAATGAGAATCGGGATGAGATGGGGGGGGGGGTGGAGAGAGAGGGGGGGAGAGAGGGAGAGAGAGAGGCAGATACAGTAGATAGTGATAGACAGATAGAGATAGACCGATATCAGATAGATGATAGATAGATAGATAGATAGATAGATAGATAGATAGATAGATAGATAGATAGATAGATAGATGAGACACAATCAGATAGACAGACGGAGAGGGAGGAGGGAGAGAGGGAAGGAGAGGAAGAGAAAGAGGCATATACAGTAGATAGTGATAGACAGAGATATAGACAGATATCAGATAGGTAGGTAGGTAGGTAGGTAGGTAGGTAGGTAGGTAGGTAGATAGATAGATAGATAGACAGACAGAGGGAGAGGGAGGGAGGGAGAGAGGGAGGGAGAGGAAGAGAAAGAGGCATATACAGTAGATAGTGATAGACAGAGATATAGAGATAGACAGATACCAGATAGATAGATAGATAGATCAGACACAGTCAGATAAATAGACAGACAGAGAGAGAGGGAGAGGGAGAGAGGCAGATACAGTAGATAGTGATAGACAGATAGAGATATAGAGATAGAGAGAGAGAGATCAGACACATAGTCAGATAAAGACGGAGAGGGAGGGGGAGGGAGAGAGAGAGACAGATACAGTAGATAGTGATAGACAGATATCAGATAGATAGATAGATAGATAGATAGATAGATAGATAGATAGATAGATAGATAGATAGATGATAGATAGATCATACACAGTCAGATAAATAGACAGACAGAGAGAGGAGAGGGAGGGAGAGGGAGAGAGGCAGATACAGTAGATAGTGATAGACGGATAGAGATAGATAGATCATACACAGTCAGATAAATAGACAGACAGAGGGAGAGGAGGGAGGGAGAGAGAGAGGCAGATACAGTAGATAGTGATAGACAGAGAAATAGACATAGACAGATATCGGATAGATAGATATCAGATATCAGATAGATAGATAGATGATAGATAGATAGATGATAGATAGATAGATAGATGATAGATAGATAGATAGATAGATAGAAAGATAGATAGATAGATAGATAGATAGATAGATAGATAGATAGATAGATAGATAGATAGACAGACAGACGAATAGATTAGACAAATAGATCAGACGGACAAACACATAGTTAAACAGACAGACGGAGTGGGAGGGAGGGGGGGGGAGAGAGAGAGAGAGAGAGAGAGAGAGAGAGAGAGAGAGAGAGAGAGAGAGAGAGAAGATTGACAGGAAGGATCTGGAGTTTTTTTTAAAAATTGTCTTTATCTTTTTCTGCCAGGCTTCTATAATAATGGCAGCATTTGCCTCCGGCCCATATGCAAAAAAAAAAAAAAAACCCTAACCCTCAATTCCCTTTCAAATTAAACATGAGACAGCGAATGGGGGAGGAAGAACATCAGCAGGGGCAGCGGAAACCCCCGGACCAGCTGCACATTTGCAGAAGATATGCACACCAGGAACGGTGGTGCGCTGAGACTTAATTGGAGCATGTGTTGGTGGGTGGGGGCCAGAACTGCTCTGGCAGTAATGGATTTGCCGGTGTTGGTCGAAGATCAGAGGGGAACCAAAACGAATTGCACAGGGTGGCAGGAGAGATAAATGGTTCTTTTTCCCTGAGTAGTAGATACGACGTACTTAAGCACTGTGGCATAAATGTTAGTGATTGCACTGTTAGCCATGAAGGGCTAACTCGAGCCGGCATGGCAATCTGTGGAACAAGGACCGCAGATCTGTTTTAGGAAGCAAACGCTAAAGATTGTGGACGTGGGTAGAAGAGAATATTTGTAGCTCAGGTTGGCACCCGTGGGGGTCAGAAGAAAGAAATCTGAAACTGATTCAGACATGACCTCCTTTAGTTTTTATGAAGATAAAAGATCGGTCTGTGTGTGTGTGTCAATCAAACCTGCAAGCTTATGTTATGATAATCTAGCAGAATCATTTTGCTGGTAGGGGTTTCCAGTTTTTGTTTACCTTGGAACAGTTTCAATGGTGGGTTTCAAATTTTTTTATTACCGGTTCTGTGGGTGTGGCTTGGTGGGTGTGGCATGGTGGGCGTGGCAGGGGAAGGATACTGTAAAATCTCCATTTCCTCCCCACTCCAAGGGAAGATTACTGCAAAATCCCCATTTCCTCCCGATCAGCTGGGACTTGGGAGGCAGAGAATAGATCAGTGATGGCTAACCTTTTTGCCATTGCGTGCCAGGAGGGGGGGGTCACATGCATCCCCACACCCATAATTCTATGTGCCCCGCCCCCATGCATGCGACACCCCCAGCTTCCCCCGCTCCTGGCATGTGATGGCCCGGTAGGCCCATACTTCTCTCTCACCTGGCTCCAGAGCCTTTCTAGGAGTCTGGGGAGGGCAAAAACAGCCTTCCCCACCCCACAGAGGTTCTCCGGAGGCCAAAAACGGCTCATTTGCCAGCTTCCAGTGGAATCAGAAGGCCCGTTTTTTGCTGTCCCCAGGCTCCAGATCCCACCAGAAGTTGGCAAACGGGCTGTTTCTGGCATCTACAGGGCCTCTGTGGGGGAGGCCGTTTTTGCCCTCCCCAGACTCCTAGAGAGGCTCTGGAGCCAAGTGAGAGGGAAAAAAAGGGTCTTCCCCACCCTTCCCCGAGGTCCTATGGAGGCAGGAAACAGCCTGTTTCCCTATTTCTGGTGGGCCCAGAAGGCACGAAAATCAGCTGAGCTCCCGTGCCCATTGATATGGCTACGCGTGCCACACGTGCCAGAGGTTCGCCATCACGGGAATAGATGGTGGCATGGCCAGTCAGAATTTTTACTACCGGTTCTCCGAACTACTCAAAATTTCCGCTACCGGTTCTCCAGAACTTGATGAAACCCACCTCTGCCTTGGAGGTCCCAAAGGTGCTTTTTCAAGAGGTGACTGGACTTCCTTGTCTTTCTTTGAAGACGTTTTGCTTCTCATCCAAGAAGCTTCTTCAGTTCTGACTGGATCCAGTCAGAGAAAATCCCGTTGCCTCTTGAAAAAAAAAACACTTTTGGGACAACCGTGACCTGGATGACTGAGAATCTCCGTTGACATTTACCAGTGCTGTCCCGAGATGTGAAAACTCAGTTAACATTTAGCATCTATGGATGCAGGTTGAGGAACTATTGTGTTTGCTGTGCCTCTTTCTGGTGCTAAGGCCAGGATGTCATCCGTTTTCAACTTGGTTGGATTCTTGGAGAAGCAAAGCATCTTTTGCTGCTGTGAGCGGTTTGGATTACTGAATAAAAGATAGACTCACGGTGGAGGAAGAAAAATTAGAACTGCTGTGTATCTATCCTTACAAATGTAGTTAATCAATGATGTAATGGATTTCCTTCCCTGGGGGGAAATTAGAAGGGAGAAATCAATGGGGAAATGATTTTTTTTGTCATTCTCCTCCATGTAAAGACATTGTTACCCTGAAAATGATGTCTAGTATCAAAATATACATACACCTACATATAGATATAAAGACTGGAAAATAAAGAAACACTGAGGGGAAAAAAAATCCAAAATACAGGTAGGACTTATGACCACAATGTCCGTTGCTAAACAAGATAGTTATTAAATGAATTTTCCCCCATTTTTTAAAAAAATTGATTTATATGCCGCCCTTCTCTGGAGATTCAGGGTGGCTTACAATGCGTTAAGCAATAGCCTTCATACTTTTGTATATTTATACAAAGTCAGCTTATTGCCCCCACAAACTGGGTCCTCATTTTACTTACCTTAGAAAGAATGGAAGGCTGAATCAACCTTGAGCCTGGTGAGCCTGGTGAGATTCGAACTTACAGTACAGACAGCTGGTGTTAATCACAATGCTTTTAGTCTGCTGAGCTACCAGGCTCTTTTTATGACCTTTCTTGCCACACTTATTCAGTGAATCACTGCGGTTGATAAGTTAGTAACACAGTGCCAGGCCTGGAAGCTATCTTTTCCTTGGGCCTTCAGTCCTGCCACATTTACTACTGTGGGAAAACAGGAGGAGGGATTGTATGGCCCAGGGGAGATATATAGTCATAATAACATTCCTTTCTCAGAGAGTCAAGGACATCTTGCCTTGCACCTGGATGGCTGGAACTGGGAGGCATCTCCAGTTGGGATGTTGCTTTGATTGGACCATGTGATGGACTTGTGAGTGTTGGGCAGGGACTTGAACTTTCAGATTGGGTGGGGAAAACCTGGAAACTTTGAGATTCGGGTTTTCCCAGATGTGCCAATGTGACATCTCTAATAAAATGGAACTTTTTAAAAAAAAATTAGATTTATATGCCGCCCTTCTCCGGAGACTCAGGGCGGCTTACAATGCGTTAAGCAATAGCCTTCATACATTTGTATATTTTTATACAAAGTCAGCTTATTGCTCCCACAAACTGGGTCCTCAATTGACCTACCTTAGAAAGGATGGAAGGCTGAGTCAACCTTGAGCCTTGAGATTCGAACTTGCAATAACTTTGAGGAAACTCAAGCCTCAGAGTTTTCTTTCATTGGGGAGTGCTACTTGAAACCCTGACATTAGTAACACAGTTCTTAAATGAATTCCCCCATGGACTTTGCTTGTCAGAAGGCCTCAAAAGGCCCTGACCTTGGATCACTCCAACCATCATAAATATCAGTCAGTCGCCGAGCGTCTGATCGGCGTCCGAGCGAAGTTTGATCACGTGACCGTGGCTGCCACAGTCGTAAGTGTGAAAAACGGTCATAAGCAGGGGTGAAATGCTCCTGGATCGGACCGGATTGCCCGATCCGGTAGCGATCTTGGCCGGTGGTTCGGCAATCCGGTAGCGATGGCAGAGCGAAGATCCGCTCACCCGCCCGGGTGTCATTACTTCCTGGTTTTAACCAGGAAGTAATGTGTTTTTTACCTTCTGCGCATGCGCAGAAGTTTTTGTGCATGCACAGGTCTGCGTGCGCGTGTGATGCACATGCTTCTGAACTGGTAAGGAAGGTAAGTAGATTTCACCCCTGGTCATAAGTCAGTTTTTTCAGGGCTGCTGTGGGTGAACAAGGTGCTTTTCAGGGCCCAGGAAAACACACATATACGCCATAACAGCAATTCCTTAAAGGAGTTACGTCTTTCCCTGAAAATTGCCAGTATTTTTTTGCTTTCAAATCTGAAGCATAACCCTGCTCTAATATGCAGTGATGAAAAGAATATTCCAATTCTACACTTGCGTCTCCAGCACTGAGACAATTGCAATCAATCCTCAGGTTTCCAGAATATCCAAAACATATTTTTCCTGCATAATTAACTTATAATTAATTGGGGTTAGTTGGGGTTAATTAACGTATTATTTGGGGTTAATTAACTTATAGGGGTTAATTAATTTAAGGTTCTTGGTTAGGCCTTGAATTTTATTAACTTTCCATTGTTCTTAGACTATGGATCTAATTGCAGATTACTCAGACATAATAATAATAATAATAATAATAATAATAATAACAACAACAACAACAACAACAACAACAACAACAACAACTTGGAACTGGTTAAGATCAGGAGTACTGAAAAAAGAAACAGAAAGCTTTATTTTGGCAGCTCAAGAACAAGCCTAGCCACAAACTGCATGAAGGCAAAAATTCAACATGTTACCACCAATAGCAAATGCCGCCTCTGCAATGAGAAAGATGAGACAGTCGACCACCTGATCAGTGGGTGCAGCAAAATTTCACAAACCGACTACCTACAACGCCATGGCCAAGTTGCTAAGATCATTCACTGGAAATTGTGCCAGAAGTTTGGATTTGAGTACAACCAAAACCACTGGGAATATCAGGTTGAGAAAGTTTTAGAGAATGAGAAACTCAAGATCTTGTGGGACTTTAGGATTCAGACTGACAGGCACTTGGTCCACAACACACCTGACATAACGGTAGTTGAAAAGAAAAAAGTATGGTTCATTGACATTGCAATACCTGGTGACGCACAGATTGAAGACAAGCAGCAAGAAAAAAATCACAAAGTACCGGGACTTGCAAATTGAAGTTGAGCTACTGTGGAAAAAGAAATAGTGTGTTGTCCCGATTGTAATTGGAGCCCTTGGAGCAATATCCAAAAGGCTACCCCACTATTTAGAAATTCTAAATTTACTGGACTTGAACATTTTGACTCTACAAAAAAACCACCTTACTCGGAACAGCTTACATCCTCTGACGATACCTTAACAGTTCCTAGGTCCTTGGTTAGGACTCGAGCTGCTGAGCTATTAACCAGCCTCAAAAGCTGTGAATCTCACTACAGATTTAATAATAATAATAATAATAATAATAATAATAATAATAATAATAATAATAATAATAATAGCTGGATGACAGATTAAATAGATGGAAAACCAAAGCTTTGCATGGACAGCACTTGAAAAACATTGAAGGAAAATGTGATGACAACTTTACATGGGCATGGCTTAAGATGGGAACCATCAAGAAATGGAAGATTTAATACTCACTGCTCAAGAACAAGAACTACAAACTAATGCCATGAACGCAAAGATACAAAAATCCACCGACAATCCAAACTGCCGACTTTGCAATGACAAAGTTGAAACTGTTTCACACTTAATATGTGAATGCAGCAAAATTGCACAAACTGATTACAAAGCTAGACATGACTGAGTTGCTAAATTAGTCCATTGGTCATTATGTAAAAAATACGACTTTCCTGTATCCAAATAGTCATGGGAACATAAAATGGAAAAAGTTATAGAAAATGAGAAGGTGAAGATCTTGTGGGACTTTAGAATACAGACGGGTCATCATTTGAAACACAGTACGCCAGATATCACAGTTGTCAAAAACCGAAACGTACAATTTATTGACATCGCGGTACCAGGAGATGCCAGAGTCAAAGAAAAAGAACTGGAAAAAATCATGAAATATCGCAATCTGGCCATCGAAACTACACGGCTATGGATGAAACATGTAACAGTGATACCCATTGTCATCAGGGCACTAGGTACCATGTCGAAGAATTTTATAAGATACATCAACAAATTGCAGCTTCCTGCAATAACACCAGCGGAACTGCAAAAAACTGCGCTACTTGGAACATCATATATTTTAAGAAGGTACTTGGTTGATACCTGGGACGCTGGCAGCAACCCGTATCAACCATTAGTACCAGTCAGTGGTATTTTGTGATGCATTTTTGAATGTTCAGTTGACTGAGTTTCATGTTTAATGAATAAAGTAAATAACAACAACAACAATTAATGAGGAGAAGTGGAGGAGGAGGAGAGAAAAAAAAGAAGAAGAGGAAGAGAAGGAGGAGGAGGAAGAGGAAGAGGAGGAGGAGGAGAGGAGGAGGAGGAGGAGGAGGAGGAGGAGGAGGAGGAGGAGGAGAAGAAGAAGAAGAAGAAGAAGAAGAAGAAGAAGAAGAAGAAGAAGAAGAAGAAGAAGAAGAAGAAGAAGAAGAAGAAGAAGAAGAAGAAGAAGAAGCAGCAAAATATTCATGAATGGTACATAGATTGTACCATTGAAATAGATTGCTGGAAACTTGCTGAAAATCTGCTTTTCCTTTTGCGGCCTTTGGGTGAATTTCTTAACTATTCTGAAGTTATAACTTTTATTGCTGCAGCTAATTCTCCTATGCACAGATGTCGAAACAGGACATATTTTCACATAGATTATGACCTTCAATCCAGGCGTCACGGCTATCATCTTGATTTCTTGTTTTGTCTGCCTCCCTTTCAACTTTGAGATCAAAAGAAAGTAACTTTCCCGCCACTTGATAAAAATGTAAATGCAAGCTGCGGTTCCACAAGCTGTACATGGTTAATATCTATCCAGCTTTTTCTGAAATTGATGTCCTTGGGTTCGGTGGATTGAGGGAGGCAGGCAGGCAGGCAGGCAGGGTGGGTGGGAGAGAGGAAGGAAGGAAGGAAGGAAGGAAGGAAGGAAGGAAGGAAGGAAGATCTTGAGGGAAGGAAGGAAGGAGAAGGTTGGGAGGGAGGTGGGAAGGAAGGAAGGAATGAGAAGGGAAGGAAGGGGGAGGAAGGAATGGAGATCTTGAGGGAAGGAAGGAAGGAAGGAAGGAAGGAAGGAAGGAAGGAAGGAAGGAAGGAAGGAAGGAAGGAAGGAAGGAAGGAAGGAAGGAAGGATCTAATAACTGGAACTAGCATCAGGATGAAATGTTCACATAAGAAGTGATTAAGTTGAATAAACTGCCAAGAACCCTTCTTAGGTAAACATAATTCAGATTTAAACTCCAGAAAAGAATGTTAAAAGCAGTTTCATCTAAGCTTCCTTGGTTCAGTGACGTTATGAGAGGAACAACTTACTTTAAAACAGCATTTTAAAAAATCAACATTATCCCATAATACAAGTTTGCCATGTGTAAACAGGCTCAGGTATTTATCCACAACCCAATATTTTACATGTCTCTCATGTGACATTAAATCCAGATATTGAAATGTATTCTGAAATTATACCAAGCCAATATGGCTTAGGATTCCAGTGAGGTTAAAAAGTCATTCACAAGTTGAAGTTAAAGAAAAGTTGAATTCTGAAAAATCCTTTTTCCAGCCAATGTCCAGGCTAAAAAACAAACACACCCAAGAACAAAAGCTCAGCAATATATCCTCAAGTGTGCAAAAATTAAATCCAGTTTTGCGTAATAGATAGTTCTAATTTTTACTGTGATATTCTGGAATGATGCGCTTGGCAGGTGGGGGCAGGGAAAATTGATAATGTTTACCATTCGCTTAAAGTTGTGGGAAAGAAACAAGAAGAGCTCTTGATAAATAAATCTGCCTGTAAATTAAATTAATCTTAATCACATTTCTCTTACCCCAAACACTCAAAGAATGCCGGATCATCTGTCTCTATTCCCTTGCATTGGTATCAGGGTAGGGATACGTTCCACTTTAGCAGTGTAGCGAATGTTGTAGGGATATTTATGCCAAGCTAAACAAAAGCCGAAAACCATCAGTCTTTAAATATGTCAAAATGATTACTACGGCCCAATAGTGTTAAATCTGATTATGCCTTTTTATAGAATGCAGTAATGCAACAGTGTATGAAACTCACATAATATCAAAATCATATTAAGGAGAATTTCTGACTTATTTCTAAAAATGTAACATATACTGTTCTTTTTTAACTAAAACATATGTTCTGTTATTGCTGTTATAATTTATTTGATATATTCAGGGACCCAAGAAAGAAATTCCAAACCAAATTAGAAAGAAAAGCAGAAAGAGGACATTCTTGACGAAAACTGAAAATTGAATTTATCCAATAGGGTAGTATCCTATTTATTAAAAAAAATATCTCAGTTAAGAATTATGGATGTGCTGCGCAGTATAAAAAAATTAGAGAATTCCCAAGTGGTTGAAAACCCATTTAAAATGATCCCAAGCAACTCTATCAAAAGCTTTCTCATAATCTAATGAGTGAGTGTTCTGTAGATCAGTATTTCTCATCTTCAGACACTTTAAGACATGTGGACTTCGACTCACAGAATTCCCCAGCTAGGGAATTCTGGGAGTTGGTCCACACATTTTAAAGGGGCCAAGCTCAAGAAACACTGCTCTAGATTTTTATACTGAGCTAAACAAGAATGTCAGTCAAGAATCCATAACATTGTTTTCTAATCTTGGCAACTTTAAGATGTGTGCAACTCCCAGAATTCCCCAGTTAGAATCTTATACAGGTAGTCCTCAACTTGTAATCATTCATTTAGTGACAATTCAAGGTTGCAATGGCACTGAAAAAATGAACTTATGATCATTTTTCATACTTATGACCGTTTTTCACATTTACGACCATTGAAGCATCCCCGGGTCACATGATACTTGGCAAATGGCATGTATTAATCACAGTTGTACTGTCCCAAGTCATGGGATCACCATTTGCAATCTTCTCAGCGGGCTTCAGATAAGCAAAGTCAATGAGAGAAGCCAGATTCTCTTAACAAACCCATGTTTCACTTAATAACTGTGGCAAAAAGAGTCATAAAATGGGCCACTTAATAATGGCCTTGCTTAGCATTGGAAATTTTGGACCTCCATTGTGACTATAAATCAAGGACTACCTCTGTGGTGAAATCTAAAATTTGTTACTACCAGTTCTGTGGGCGTGGCTTGGTGGTGGTGGGTTAATGTGACTGGGTGGGCGTGGCCAATTTTTTTTTTTACTTTTAAAAGCATTTTTTCTACAATCTCTTCGGCGAAGAGATTGTAAAAAAAATGCTTTCAAAAGGCTCTGACGATCCCAGCTGAGTTGCCTGATTGGCAGAGGCTTTTTTTCTTTTAAATGCCTCTGCCGATCAGGCAACTCAGCTTGGATCGTCAGAGCCTTTTGAAAGCATTTTTTTTACAACCTCTTTGCTTAACGCATTGTAAGCCGCCCTGAGTCTCCGGAGAAGGGCGGCATATAAATCCAACCAATAAATAAATAATAAAATAAACCTCTGAAGAGGTTGTAGGAAAAATGCTTTTAAAAGCCTTTGAGGATCCCAGCTGAGCCACGCGATCATCAGAGGCTTTTTTTTTTACTTTTAAAAGCAATTTTTCTACAGCCTCTAAGAAAAAAAATTAAAATTGCTTTTAAAAGTAAAAAAAAAAGCCTCTGATGATTGTGCGGCTCAGCTGGGTATGGGGAGGGCAGGGATTTTTGCTACCAGTTCTCCGAACCACCCGCCTCCATCACTACTGGATCAGGCGATCCAGTTTGAACCGGGAGCATTTCACCCCTGGACTACCTATTAACGCTGGCTTGTCATCTAAACCATCATAACATGTCACCTTTGACACATGTGTCATAGTTCAGCACTGTGCTAGGTTCTTGAGATGCAGTAGAACCTTTTCAGAAAGTTTATTTCATTTGAGTTTATTTAAGTTTGTACAAGCTAGTCCACAGTTGAGCCCAACCTTTCTGCGGTTAAGTGAGACATTTGTTAAGTGAGTTTTCTTGCCCCATTTTACGACCTTTCTTGCCACAGTTGTTAAGTGAATCACTGCAGTTGTTAGTAACCCAGCTGTTAAGTGAATCCGGCTTCCCCATTGACTTTGCTTGTTCAGAAGGTCGCAAAAGGGCATCCTGGGGCCTTGGGACACAGCAACGGTCATAAGTATGAACCCTTGGCCAAGCATCTGAATTTTGGTCATATGAGCATGGGATAAGCTACAAAGGTCGTAAGTGTGAAAAACGGCCATAAGTCATTTTGTTCAGTGCTGTTGTAACTTTGAACAGTCACTAATTGAACGTTGTAAATTAAGGATTACCTGTATTGCATGGAAGAGAAGCCTCCCCTTTTCTATATGAAGGCTCAAGAATTATGCCGGGATCCTACTTATTATGGGATAGAAGAGGGGGTCAAGCTATTCTCCAAACCACCTGAGGGTAGAACAAGAAGCAATGGGTGGAAACTAACCAAGGAGAGAAGCAGCCTAGAACGAAGGAGAAATTTCCTGGCAGTTGGAACAATTAATCAGTGGAAGGACTTGCCTCCAGAAGTTGTAAATGCTCCAACACTGGAGGTTTTTAAGAAGAAGCTGGACAGCTATTTGTCTGAATTGGTACAGGGTCTCCTGCCTGAGAAGGGGATTGGACTAGAAGACTTTCCAGAATCCAGCAGATTCTGACAGGTTCTGGAGAACCGGTAGCGGAAAATTTGAGCAGTTCGGAAAACAGGTAGCAGAATTTTTGAGTAGTTCAGAGAACCAGCAAATACCACCTCTGGCTGGTCGCAGGGCGGGGTAGGAATTGAGTTTTTGCAATATTCTTCCCCCAAGAGTGGGGAGGGAATGGAGATTTTGCAGTAACCTTCTCCTGGAGTGGGGAGGAAATGGGGATTTCGCAGTATCCTTCACCTGGAGTTGGGAGGGTATGGAGATTTTGCAGTATCCTTCCTCCAGGAGTTGGGTGGGAATGGAGATTTTGCAGTATCCTTTCCCTAGGAATGGGGAGGGCATGGGGATTTTGCAGTATCCTTCTCCTGGAGTGGGGAGGAAATGGAGATTTTGCAGTATCCTTCCTCCAGGAGTTGGGTGGGAATGGAGATTTTGCAGTATCCTTCCCCCAGGAGTGGGGAGGAAATGGGGATTTTGCAGTATCCTTCCCCCTGGAGTGGGGTGGGAATGGAGATTTTACAGTATCCTTCCCCTGGAGTTGGGTGGGAATGGAGATTTTGCATTCCCCCAGGAGTGGGGAGATTTTGCATTCCCCCAGGAGTGGGGAGGGCATGGGGATTTTGCAGCATCCTTTCCCTGGAGTGGGGTGGAAATGGGGGGTTTGCAATATCCTTCCCCCAGAAGCGGGGTGGGAATGGAGATTTTGCAGTATCCTTCCCCCAGGAGTGGGGAGGAAATGGGGATTTTGCAGTATCCTTCCTCCTGGAGTGGGGTGGGAATGGAGATTTTACAGTATCCTTCCCCTGCAGTTGGGTGGGAATGGAGATTTTGCATTCCCCCAGGAGTGGGGAGATTTTGCATTCCCCCAGGAGTGGGGAGGGCATGGGGATTTTGCAGCATCCTTTCCCTGGAGTGGGGTGGAAATGAGGGTTTTGCAATATCCTTCCCCCAGGAGTGGGTGTGAATGGAGATTTTGCAGTATCCTTCCCCTGCCACACCCACCAAGCCACGCCCACCAAGTCACACCACGCCCACCAAGCCTCGCCCACAGAACTGGTAGTAAAAAAAATTGGATTTCACCACTGGCCCGGATCCTTTCCAACTCTGTTATTCTGTTATTAAATTCTCTCTCTCTCTTGCTGGGGTTTTAATTGCCTTTCAACTGAGAAAGACAAGATCTCAATCCAATAAATAAGCTCCAGAGAGCTTTTAAAGGAAATTTGGGCTTTTGCCACTTTTGAGCCACTGGGAGAATGGAAATTCCTCCTCTGGGTGAATGTTCATGAAAACACGAAGATCGTATAGCTTTCCTGTTTTTGTGCAACGGACATCATTTTATCTCTGCCTGATCTTTGCGCTGTTGCAAAATGCACTTTCTGAAAGGGAAAAATACCAAACTCCTCTCTTGGTTCTCTTTTGCTGAATTCCAGTCTGAAAACGATTCCAAATGTACACGACTCCCAAAATGTATACAGCCAAATCAGTTTCTGTTCTCAGCCCTTTGGATCATACAGAGAGTCTTTGACTCACGACCACACTTGAGCCCCAAAATTTCTGAACAAGTGGAATGTGGCCTCCCATGTTCATGCCCCCCATATTACAAACTTCCTTGCAACAATTCTGGAGGAAATCCCTGCAGTTATAAGTCACACCCGGTTGTTAAGTGAATCTGGGTTCCCCATTGACTTTGCTTGTCAGAAGGTCACAAAAATTTAATCTCGTTGTATGAGGTGCAATGACAATAAAGTAAATTAACTAAAAGTTAATCAAATGACTATCCGTCGTAAATATGAGTCTGTTGTTAAGTGTCTGAATCAGTGGTGGGTTCCTCCCGGTTCTGCCTCCCCACCCCCCGCGTTATTCTTACCTTTTATTTGGCCCCACCCCCAATCTATTGCTGCCTCCTGAGTCCCAGCTGATGGCTAGAGGGAAAAAAACTGTTTAAACTCTTGCCATGGGGCTTCAAAGGGCCGCCCTACAGCTGATCAGTGTTAAAAGAAAACAAATGAGTAGACCAGTGCCTGCAAAAATAAATGGGTAGATCAGTGTCTGCAAAAATACATGAGTAGATCAGTGCCTGCAAAAATAAATGAGTAAATCAGCGCCTACAAAAACAAATGGGTAGATCGGTGCAGCTCTGCAAGCAGTTAAAAGCCTGGTAGACCAGTACCTCTGCTAAATCCTAAAGAATTGTCACATGACCATCAAGCCACGCCCACAGAACCAGTAGTAAAAAATTTTAGAACCCACCCCTGGTCTGAATTCTGACCATGTGACTGCAACAGTCATAAGTTCATTTAGTGACCTTTCAAAGTTACAATGGCACTGAAAAAGGGACTTACGACCGTTTTTCACACTTATGACCGTTGCAGCATTCCCATGGACACACGATCAAAATTAAGATGCTTGGCAACTGGTTCATATTTACGACGGCTGCAGTGTCCCGGGGTCATGTGATTAGCTTTTGTGACCTTCTGTCAAACACAATCGATGGGAAATCCGGATTCACTTAGGAACCGTGTTACTAATGTAATCAATGCAATGATTCACTTAACAACCATAGCAACCAAAGCCGTAAAACAAATGTCATTTGTTAAATGACAAACTCACTTAACAAATGTTTAACTGAGCAACATAAATTTTGAGTTCAATTGTGGTCGTAACTCAAGGACTACCTGTAGTATGTTAACAGAGATCAAACCAGGGGTGAAATGCTCCCGGATCCTTCCAGTACTGATGAGGTTATCTAATTGTGTAATGAAACATCTGTAGCCAAGCAGAGTCCCCCACAGTCCCCCTCTTCCTCCCTCTCCTCCTCTCCACAAACACTACTTCCTTCTAGCACTGATGATGGGTAATGAAACACCTGGAAGAAAACAATCAAACTCAGGGCACCATTTCAACCCTCAGCTTCAAAATATTCTCCTTTATTGATGGAAGTATGCCTCGATAGATTTGGAAGGGATAAAAATTAATCAGCCCAGTAGGTTAATATGGTGGGACCGAGATACAGAGCCTTGATCCCTCTCTATTCACTCTTTGAAAGCACGGAGGAAGACTTCCTGAAACGATCCATTCCTTAGTAGCAACTGAATTTCAGCATATGGCAGAAAAAAAGGAGGATGTGAGCAGATCAGAGCATTTGTTCCAAATAAATATGCATGAGGTTGCACGATTAGCATCCTGTACGGAAACCACCTTATCTTGTGGCAGAGAAAGGCTGGAGTATTTATTATATCAGGAGTAGCAATCATTTATTGCATTCAATCCTCCTCCCGCCCCTCTCAGCCCATCTTCGCTTCACTCAGCCAGTCTCTGATGAATCACCTTCCATTTCCCTGACATTGCCTTGATTTGTAATGTAAATTACCAGTACCGCTTTTAGAGATGAACACTGCGGGGTTCTAATTACAATTTTCATTAAACTCCGTCTGTTTCACACATCCAAGTAGTTTTGAGGTTCGCAGAGGGACCACATGGAAATTAAAGCTGCCGCGCCTGTGAGCTGGCGCAGAACAGAAAGAGTCAATCTGATTCTGACAGCCACCTGTCTGAAATGGTACAGTTTCCTGCTTGAGCAAGGGGTTGGACTAGAAGACCTCCAGGGTCCCTTCCAACTTTGTTTTTCTGTTATTACGTTATATGTGGCAGACAAAGACAACCTGATTCCTGCCATCCCTTCCCTTCCCTTCCCTTCCCTTCCCTTCCCTTCCCTTCCCTTCCCTTCCCTTCCCTTCCCTTCCCTTCCTTCCTTCCTTCCTTCCTTCCTTCCTTCCTTCCTTCCTTTCTGTCTAACTGTTTCAACTCATACCCTCAAAACGACGCCAAAGAGCATTGCACACCAGAACAACTAGACACAAGAACAGTTTTTTCCTGAACGCCATCACTCTGCTAAACAAATAATTCCCTCAACACTGTCAAACTATTTACTAAGTCTGCATTACTATTAATCTTCTCGTTCCCACCACCCATCTCCTTCCACTTACGACTGTATGATTGTAACTTTGTTGCTTGTATCCTTAGGATTTATATTGATATTGTTTCCTGATTGCTTATTTGTACCCTATGAGTATCATTAAGTGTTGTACCTTATGATTCTTGATGAACGTATCTTTTTTTATGTATACTGCACCAAAGACAAATTTCTTGTGTGTCCAATCACACTTGGCCAATAAAAAATTGCTCTCTACGTGGGGCTCCCCTTGAGGAGCACCCGGAGGCTCCAACTGGTCCAGAATGCGGCCGCGTGAGTGATTATGGGGGTGACACGTTGCTCCCATGTTACACCTCTCTTGCGCGAGCTGCACTGGCTCCCGGTGGTCTTCTGGGTGCGCTTCAAGGTGTTGGTGACCACCTTTAAAGCGCTCTATGGCTTAGGACTTGGATATCTACAAGAGTGCCTTCTGCCACCGATTGCCTCCCACCGGCCGGTACGCTCCCACAGAGAGGGACTCCTCAGGGTGCCGTCGGTCAAACTATGTCGACTGGCAACCTCCAGGGGGAGAGCCTTCTCTGTGAGGGTCCCTCCCCTATGGAACGAACTGCCCCCAGATATACGAAGGATCCCTGATCTCCGCGCCTTCCGTTGTGCTCTTAAAACCCTATTATTTCATCAAGCCGGTCTGATGGAACAATGATTACTGGGTTTTAAATGGATTTTAAATGGATTTTAGCTTTGGGGTTTTAATTATGGCCAATTATTGATTTATTTTAATAGTTTTTAACTTTTGTGTTGCTACTATTTTATTATGGCCGTACACTGCCCTGAATCCTTCGGGAGAAGGGCAGTATAGAAATACAATACAATACAATACAATACAATACAATACAATACAATACAATACAATACAATACAATACAATACAATACAATACAATACAATACAATACATAAATAAATAAATTCCTATTCTATTCTATTCTATTCTATTCTATTCTATTCTATTCTATTCTATTCTATTCTATTCTATTCTATTCTATTCTCTCTCCCCCCCCTCTCTTCCTCTCTCTCTTTTTAGACTTCTTTCCAAATTAAAATTTCTTGCAAAGGGGAAGGGGATAAAAGTACAATCAATTAATCCCTTTGCATGGATTAACAGAGTACCAGAGTTAGAAGGGACCTTGGAGGTCTTCTGGTCCATCTCCCTGCTTAAGCAGGAAGTCCTTTCCAGATATTTCGGGCAAATAGTTGTCCAATCTCTTCTTAAAAACTTCCAGTGTTGGAGCATTTACAACTTCTGGAGGCAAGTTATTCTACTGATTAATTGTTCTAACTGGTTGTTAAACAAATCCAACTTCCCCTATTGACTTATGTATAGCCAGCTAGAAACCTACAAATGGCAATCACATAACTCTGCAACTGTCATAAAAAGATGCCAAGGACCAAAACACCCAAATTTTGGTCACGTGACTGTGGTGAATGCTGCTACAGTCATAAAGTTTTAGGACAGGTCGTAAGTCACTTTTTTCAGTGCCGTTGTAACTTTGAACGGTCGCTAAACGCATGCTCATCAGTCAAGGCCACCCTTTCCCTCTCTGCTACCATCTAGTGGTCATGCTGGGTTTTGCACCCCAGATCTAGGAGGCAGGTTTCCAGATCCTTTCCCCACTCGTCCCTTCTTGCCAACTGAGGAGAAATTTGGCTGTGGGTGGACAGTTTTTATTTTTAAACCTCCCAATCCATTCTTGACCTAATTAGGGAGATTAGCCCATTCTAGTCCCACCTACAATCTGAGAAGAAGATCCCCGTCTTCGGTCCTTTAAGTAACTGTTGGGTTTAGCAGCAAATGTGCAATACTGTTCTGGCCCCATGCTCAGAAATGACCCCCCCCCTCAGGCAACCAGAGGCTAAGGAACTGGCAGGCAACCAAGTGAGATGATAACAAAGGTTGGCAGCAATCTGCAGCTGCTTGCCAACGTCTTTATTAAAAGGTCCGTCACATACACACCACAGCTAAGACGCCGGGCCTATTCAACACCGGGATCCACGTATCTTTGTTTGTTCATCACAAAGATATGGCGACAATCCCTCACTTATATAGTCTGGTAGAAGGCGTGGTCCACCAGCTAATCACGACCACGCCTTTTCCTCTGCTGGGCTCTCCTGTCTCTCCGACGCTGGCGAGGGTCCAACCAAAACTCACTCCCCTCGTCAATGTCCTCCTGTGGCTGCGGGGACGAGCTTGGCTCTGGGCCTATCTCCTGCCCTTCGGTGTCCTCCGGAGGCATTGCCAGAGAGGAGAGTCCTGGAGAAGGAAGCCTTGCCAACTCCTCTCCCTCACTCTCAGAGTCCTCCTCTGCAGATGACGCAGGCTCAGGCAACGGAGCCACAACAAATACACAAAAGGAAAGCCAGTTGTTCTCTTTGAAGGGGATATTTTTTTTAGCAAGATGAGTATAGACGGGGATCCTCTGGGTTAATCTGAAGATAAGGTGAACAGTGATACTTGGCGGGGTTGAGTTTTTATTTTGATCCGTCTATTATAATCAGGACAGGGGTGGGCTTCAAAAAATTTAGCAAGGGGTTCTCTGTCCAGTTGCTGGGTGGGTGTGGCCATGGTGGGTGTGGCCTGCTCGGCCTTCTGCACCACTGTGGGGGTTTGCCCTCCCCGGGCTCCGGAGGCTTTCTTTGAGCCTCCGGGAGGGTGAAAGCGGTCTCCCCAAGCTCTGGAGGCCGGAAACAGGCCCAATTCTGGCCTTCCCAAACTTCCAGTACACCCATTTTTCACCCTCCCTGAGCCTCCACATGCGCCCAGCACTTACCTGCATCCAAAATGGGCCACATGGGGAGTCCTGAGAGGGGTACAGTGGGTAGGTGGGGCAAGCCAGGAGTGGGATTTGGGAGTTCTCCAAACTGTACAGGTTCTCCCGAATCCCTGCGAGCCCCCAGAAGTCCACCCCTGAATCAGGAAGAGGCAAAGGATGTCATGGATCTACGGAAAGCAGTCTGTTTATTATATATTGCCAAACAATATTCCAAATTTATTTATTTATTTATTTATTAATCATATTTCTATGCCGCCCACTCTCCGAGGACTCTGGGTGGCTGACAACAATCGACAGTATATTAAATAGCATATTGCCCCCAACAATCTGGGTCCTCATTTTACCCACCTCGGAAGGATGGAAGGCTGAGTCAATCTTGAGCCGGTGAGATTTGATCCGCTGATCTGCTGAACTAGCAGTCAGCTGAAGTAGCTGCAGTACAGCACTCTAGCCACTGCGCCACCTCGGCTCTGCGAACGCAAATGAGACTTGCAATGAAATGTTCTATTCTAGACTTCTCCCGATCGGGATTCTAGCGATGCCCATTTTCCAGAATGTTCCATTTTTCTTCAGACCTTCATTCTCATTTACTTTCCTCATTGAAGAATCACACAAAGGTATTTGTGTGTGCAAGAACACACAAGGATAAAAAATGATGTGGGCTAGTTTGCATTGTGTGAAGTCAATCTGTGTGGTGAGTGTCATTTGGTGTAGTGGTTTTGACCTAGAAACCAGGAGACTGTGAGTTCTAGTCCCGCCTTAGGCATGAAAGCTGACTGGGTGCCTTTGGGCCAATTACCAGGAGACTGTGAGTTCTAGTCCCACTTTAGGCATGAAAACTGACTAGGTGCCTTTGGGCCACTTACCAGGAGACTGTGAATTCTAGACCTGCCTTAGGCATGAAAGCTGACTGGGTGCCTTTGGGCCAATTACCAGGAGACTGTGAGTTCTAGTCCCGCTTTAGGCATGAAAGCTGACTGGGTGCCTTTGGGCCAATCACCAGGAGACTGTGAATTCTAGACCCGCCTTAGGCATGAAAGCTGACTGGGTGCCTTTGGGCCACTTACCAGGAGATTGTGAGTTCTAGTCCCGCTTTAGGCATGAAAACTGACTAGGTGCCTTTGGGCCAATTACCAGGAGACTGTGAGTTCTAGTCCCGCTTTAGGCATGAAAACTGACTAGGTGCCTTTGGGCCAATCACCAGGAGACTGTGAATTCTAGACCCGCCTTAGGCATGAAAGCTGACTGGGTGCCTTTGGGCCAATCACCAGGAGACTGTGAATTCTAGACCCGCCTTAGGCCTGAAAGCCACCTGGGTGACCTTGGACAGTCACCCTCTCTAGAGCTCAACTCGCCTCGCAGGGTTGATGTTGTGGGGAAAATTGGAGAAAAAAGGTGTGTTTGGATAGTTTCACTTTAAATTTGTAAAAATAGTAAAGGTGGGATATAAAGAAATAAGTTAAAAATTAAATTAGGCTGCTCTGTGCATGGAGCAATCTGATGTACAGTATAGAACAGTTCTGGAATTCAGAGACTGTGGAATGGAGGAAACCGAATTCTTGGCTTGATATATTTATTTGCTAAATTTATGTCGCTGCCCATCCAAGGTAGAAAACTCTGAGCAGTAGGGAAATTTAAAAACACAATAACTTTGAGCCGTCATTAAGTGAACTGTGGTAAGTCAAGGACTATCTGTATATTGACTGTCAATAAAGAAATAAACCCTAAAACCTCAGTTAATTAAGAACATCGACTGAGTTCCCATTGTATGCAAGGACCAAATGAACCCAATCCAATTAAGCTGAGGGTACTATAAAAGTATAATAAAAGGAGAATATTTGTAGCTCAGGGTTGATCTGTGGCACTGGTGGGTTTCAAATTTTTTTACTGCCAGTTCTGTGGGCGTGGCTTGGTGGGCGTGGCATGGCTTGGTGGGCGTGGCTTGGTAGGCGTGGCAGGGGAAGGTTACTGCAAAATCCCCATTTCCTCCTAATCAGCTGGGACTTGGGAGGCAGAGAATAGATGGGGGCACGGCCAGTCAGAATTTTTACTACCGGTTCTCCGAACTACTCAAAATTTCCGCTACCGGTTCTCCAGAACTGGTCAGAACCTGCTGAAACCCACCTCTGATCTGTGGGGTCCTTTGTGTTCTCTGAGCTTGGTGGTTTTCTTGCAGACTTTTCATCACCTAGCTAGGTAATATCATCAGGGTGTTGGGGTTTGCTCTCTGTTAATATATAAGCAGGAGTGGGATTCAAAAATTTTAGCAACTGGTTCTCCACCCGGTTGCTGGGTGGGGGTGGCCATGGTGGGCGTGGCCTACTTGGCCTCCTGCACCATGTCGTGTGGAGGGGGGGGCGTTTTTGCCCTCTCCAGGCTCAGGAGACTTTTCTCAAGCCTCTAGGAGGGTGAAAATGGCCTCCCCCGGGCTCCAGAGACCCTCCGGAGGCCAGAAACAGGCTCATTTCCGGCCTTCTGGTAGGCCTGTTTTTTGCCCTCCCCAGGCTCCAGAGGCTTTCCTTGAGCCTCCGGGAGGGCGAAGACAGCCCCCTGGGCTCCGGAGGCCCTCTGGAGGCTGGAAAAAGGCGCGTTTCCAGACTTCTGGAACTTCTGGGAGGCCATTTTTTGCCCTCCCAGAGCCTCCGTTCGGGCCCTGCACTTACTTGGTATCCAAAACGGGCCATGTAGAGACTCCTGGGAGGGTGGGGTGGGCGGGGCCAGCCATTCCTTGCAACTACCAGTTCGGTGAACCAGATGTAAAATTAGCATCTGGTTCTCCCGAACTGGTCTGAACCAGCTGAATTCCCACCCCTGTATATAAGTTGCTGGGCTGAATCGAGGAACTGAAAAAGCAAACCCCAACATCCTTCTACCATAGCACTGACAATGTTAACTAGTTTGGGTTATGAAACGCCTGGAAAAAACCCACCCAAACTCAGATAGCACCAAGGACCCCTCCTATCTTGACAGCGTTTTCCCAGCCATGGAACCAGGTTAAAGGGCATGGCTATCAAATTTACAGTAAGCTGGGAAAAAGACTTCAGGGCTCTTTCAAAACTGGATCTCTCTCCCGCTGCTTAACCAGATGTTGAAACCTGCATTCCCCTATGGGGAAGGATTCCAAGGGGGGGGGAGGGGCGGGGAAAGGATTTAGCTATTTGAATTACATATATCTCCCCCCACCACCCCTGCCTGCACAAATTTGCAGCACAACAGCAATTGTGGAAGGTGGCTAGTTCTGTCTTTCTCCTTTGCAGAACTGGATAGCCCTGCATTTTATCTTTTTTTATATATATAGAAAAAATAGGGTGCCCAAACTGGGTGCAGGCATTGAGAACCAGTTTGGTGCAGTAATTAAAGTGCTGGCTAAGAAAGCAGGTGACTGTGAGTTCTAGTCTTGCGTTAGGTATGAAAGCAGGCTCTGTGTGACTTTGGGCTAATAACCAAGAGACCCTGAGGAGGAGGAGGAGGAGGAGGAGGAGAAGGAGAAGGAGGAGGAGGAGGAGGGGGAGAGGGAGAGGGAGAGGGAGAGGGAGAGGGAGAGGGAAGGGAAGGGAAGGGAAGGGAAGGGAAGGAAGGAAGGAAGGAAGGAAGGAAGGAAGGAAGGAAGGAAGGAAGGAAGGAACGGAGGTCATGAGGAGGAGGAGGGTGGAAGGGAATGAAGAATGGAAAGAAGGAAGGAAAGAAGGAGAAGTGGAAGGAACGGAGGTCATGGGGAGGAGGAGGGTGGGAGGGAGAGAGGGAGGGAATGAAGAATGGAAAGAAGGAAGGAAGGAAGGAAGGAAGGAAGGAAGGAAGGAAGGAGTGGAAGGAACGGAGGTCATGGGGAGGAGGAGGGTGGGAGGGAGAGAGGGAGGGAATGAAGAATGGAAAGAAGGAAGGAAGGAAGGAGTGGAAGGAATAGAGGTCATGGGAAGGAGGAGGGTGGGAGGGAGAGAGAGAGGGAGGGAATGAAGAAAGGAAGGAAGGAAGGAGAAGTGGAAGGAATGGAGGTCCTGGGAAGGAGGATGGTGGGAGGGAGAGAGAGACAGAGGGAATGAAGAAAGGAAGGAAAGGAAGGAGGGAGGGAAGGAAGGAAGGAAGGAAGGAAAGGAAAGGAAAGGAAAGGAAAGGAAAGGAAAGGAAAGGAAAGGAAAGGAAAGGAAAGGAAAGGAAAGGAAAGGAAAGGAAAGGAAGGAAGGGGCTTAAATCATTACAGCATCCCCATATGATCATGTGATCAACATTCAGATGCTTGGCAACTGGTTCATATTTATGACGGCTGCAGTGTCCCGGAGGTCATATGATCCCCTTTTGAAATCTTCTGACCAGCCAAGTCAACGGGAAAGGCCAGATTCACTTAATAACTGGGTTACTAACTTAACAGTGATTCACTTAACAACAAGGGCAAGAAAAGCCGTCCAATTGGGCAAAAGTCACTTCACAACTGCCTTGCTTAGCAACAGAAATTTGGGGCTCAATTCTGGTCATAATTCGAGGACTACGGAGAGTCCTCAACTTACAACAGTTCGCTTGGTGACCGCTCTCCGTTGCAACGGCACTGAAAAAAAGTGACTTACGACCGTTTTTCACACTGATGTCTGTTACAGCATTCCCAGGGTCACGTGATTTACATTTGGATGCAGGACAACTGACTCACATTTGTGATGGTTGCGGTGTCCCGGGGTCACATGATCCCCCTTTTGCGACCTGGGTAGGTAGCTCAGTGGCTAAGACGCCAAGTTCGTTGACCAGAAAGGTCAGCAATTCGGCGGTTCGAATCCTTAGAATAGGTCTCCTGCGTGAGCAGGGGGATGGACTAGATGACCTCCAAGGTGCCTTCCACCTCTGTGACTGTTGTTATTATTATTAAGGACCTTCTGGCAAGCCACGTCAGCAGGGAAACCAGATTCATTTAACAACCGTGTTACTATTTTAACAACCACAGTGATCCGCTTAACAAGACATTTCATAAAATGGGACAAAACTCACTTAACAACATGAAGGGTGGGCAGGACTCTTCACAAGAGGAGTCCTCCACTCCTCTGCTCACAGCAAAATACCTTATGCCTATAAATCGACAGAGTCTATTGAAATAAAAAAAGGAACGAGACAAGGCTGCCCACTGTCACCTCTGTCGTTTGTGTTTAGCATTTCTGTTTAGCACTTCTAACATTAGAAGTGCTAAACAGAAATATTAGAGAAGAAAAAGCTATAAAAGGAATGAAAATTCAAAAGGAAGAATACACATTGCAAGCATTTGCAGATGACCTGGTTTTTATTCTTGACGTTCCATTAGAAGCAGCAATTAAACCGATAGAAAAGATAGGAGAATATGGGAAAGTAGCAGGTTTGAAAATAAATAAAGACAAAATGAAGTTTCGACAAAAAATAGGTTAACAAAACAAAATACCTTATGCCACCAGGTTTGAAATTTTAGGCTTAGACAACTTAGAACTACGTCGCCTTCGGTCTGACCTAAATGTAAAATTATCTGCTACAACATCCTACTTGTCAATGACTACTTCAACTTCAACTGCAACAATACACGGGCACACAATAGATTCAAACCCAAGATACAAACCGCTCCAAACTTGATTGCAGAAAATACGACTTCAGCAACAGAGTGGTCAATGCCTGGAATGCACTACCTGACTCTGTGGTTACATCCCCAAACCCCCAAAATTTTAACCTTACACTGTCTACTGTTGACCTCACCCCATTCCTAAGAGGTCTGTAAGGGGCGTGCATAAGAGCACCAACCAGTAGTGGATTTCAAAATTTTTTTACTATCAGTTCTGTGGGTGTGGCTTGGTGGGTGAGGCAGGGGAAGGATACTGTAAAATCTCCATTTCCACCCAATCCAGGAGAAGGTTACTGCAAAATCCCCATTTCCTCCTGAACAGCTGAGACTTGGGAGGCAGAGAATAGATGGGAGCGGGATCAGTCAGAATTTTTATTACTGGTTCTCCGAACTATTCAAAATTTCCTCTACCGGATCTCCAGAACTGGTCAGAACCTGCTGAAACCCACCTCTGGCACCAACGTGACTACCGTCCCTGTCCTTCTGTCCCCATTTATTCACATGGGGCTCTCCTTGAGGAGCACCTGGAGGCTCCAACTGGTCCAGAACGCGGCCGCGCGGGTGGTGATGGGAGCGACGTGGCGCTTCCATGTGACTCCACTCCTGCACGAGCTGCACTGGCTTCCGGTGGTCTTCCGGGTGCGCTTCAAGGTTTTGGTTACTATCTTCAAAGCGCTCCATGGCTTAGGACCAGGGTATCTTCGGGACCGCCTTCTGCCACCAGTAGCCTCTCACCGACCAATCCGTTCCCACAGAGAGGGGCTCCTCAGGGTGCCATCAGCCAAACAGTGTCGACTGGCAGCCCCCAGGGGGAGAGCCTTCTCTGTGGGGGCACCGGCCATCTGGAACGAGCTCCCCCCTGAGATAAGGACGATACAGGACCTACGTACCTTCCGCCGTGCTTTAAAAACATTCCTATTTCATCAGGCTGGTCTGGCTTAAACCTCCCCTTTATAATGGGTTTTTAAAGGTTTTATATGATTGGTTTTATATGATTGGATTTTAAATTTTTCAGCCTAATCATTTAATTTATCTTAACTATTTTTAACTTTTGTATGTTCTGTATTTTATTTGGCTGTTCACCGCCCTGAGTCCCTTCGGGGAGTAGGGCGGTATATAAATTTGATAAAATAAATAAATAAATAAAATAAATATCCATTTCCTGTGTTCATATTCATGTTTATACTTATACCTGTTATCTCGTACATGTTTGACAAGCTAAATAAATAAAATAAATAAATAAGAGTGCTGACCAAACCTATCTCAGAGATATAGTGATAAACTGCCCCCCCCCTCCTTGATTGCTCTCTTGACCTTGCTGGACCAGGGACTTTGGCTGGTGGTGGGAGTGCAAGGCCCAGAGACACGTTTCCTTGACAACCTTGTCTGAAGAAACAGCAATTGCACCAACACAATCAAAGGATTGGGCAACCGAGTCACAGAGTCACCACCTTGGACCTCAGGCTGCTTGCAAGTCTGAGCTTGCTAGCAAAAGGAAAATTTGGACTTTGCTCAACTTTAACAGGGTTAGCCTCATAACACATCCCAACGTTGTAAAATACCCCCCCAAAAGTTAAACCCTTTCCTGCATGTTTTGTAACATCCTGGACAGTTTTTCACCTGACATTTCAAGTATAGGTATATACATTTCATATAATCAGGCCATAGAAGGTGTTACCTAATCCTACATTACATGATAAGACCACACTTGGAATCCTGTGTCCAGTTTTGGTCGAATAGAATAAAATGGAGTAGGAATAGGAATAGGAATAGGAATAGGAATAGGAATAGGAATAGGAATAGGAATAGGAATAGGAATAGGAATAGGAATAGGAATAGGAATAGGAATAGGAGAGGAGGAGAGGAGAGGGGAAGGGAAGGGAAGGGAAGGGAAGGGAAGGGAAGGGAAGGGAAGGGAAGAGAAGAGAAGAGAAGAGAAGAGAAGAGAAGAGAAGAGAAGAGAGTTAATGATGGGATGGAATGGGATAGAATGGAATGGAACAGGAATAGGAATGGGAATGAGAATGGGAATGGAAGAGAAGAGAAGAGAAGAGAAGAGAAGAGAAGAGAAGAGAAGAGAAGAGAAGAGAAGAGAAGAGAAGAGAAGAGAAGAGAAGAGAAGAGAAGAGAAGAGAATATGGAGTGGAGTGGAGTGGAGTGGAGTGGAGTGGAGTGGAGTGGAGTGGAGTGGAGTGGAGTGGAGTGGAGTGGAGTGGAGTAGAGTAGAGTAGAGTAGAGTAGAGTAGAGTAGAGTAGAGTAGAGTAGAGTAGAGTAGAGTAGAGTAGAGTAGAGTAGAATACTAGCCAAGTGTGATCAGACATACATGAAATCCATCTCCATTGTATAGGCTCATAGTATATATGTAAGCAGTAAGTAATAGGTCATAGGTCATAGCCAAATTTGTTGAGATTCTAGAAAGAGTGCAGAGGAGAGCAACAAAGATATGATTGGGGGAAGAATGATTGCAGGAACCGGGCATGTCTACTTTGATGAAAAGAAGGACTAGGGGTGACATGATAGCAGTCTTTCAATATTTGAAGGGCTGCCACAGAGAAGAGGGGATTGACCTATTTCCCAAAGCAACTGAACTGATGGCAGGACAAGAACTAATGGGTGGAAGATCATTAAAGAGAGATCTAATCTAGAGCGAAGGAGGAACCTCCTGACAGTGAGAACAATTAACCACTAGAATGGCTTGCCTCCAAATATTGTAGGTGCTCCATCACGGGAGGTTTTCAAGAAGAGATTAGACAGCCATTTGTCTGGAATGATTATAGAGTCTCCTGTTGGGTTAGATCAGAAGACCTCCTTCTAACTGAATTATACTGTTACTGTTAATCAGCCTTCCTTCCTCTAAAGGAAATGTGATTCAGATGTGCTACCTCTTGGTCAAAAAGTGTCTATCCTGATATTGTTTGTATGTTATCTGAACATGTGCCCTATTTAAATTATGCTGAAGAATGAAATGTGAATTAAATTTCAACAGATGAATTGGCACCACACGTGAGACTAGGCTTAAGTAGGGCTGGGTACCCTGTGTGAATCCCCTTAGCGTGAGGTATGAACTAGGCCCGTGATGGCGAATCAGAGGGCATGTGAGCTCAGCTCCGTCACACGCCGACTAGCTGATTTTTGGGCCTTCTGGGCCCACTGGAAGTAAGAAAACAGGCTGTTTCCTGCCTCCGCAGGGCCTTGTGGGGGAGAAGGCCCATTTTTTTCTCTCCTCAGGCTCTAGAGCCTTTCTAGGAGCTTGGAGAGGGTGAAAACGGCGCCCCCACCAGAGGCCGTCCCAAGGCAGGAAATGGGCTGTTTGTCAACTTCCTGCCTCCAGAGAGCCTCTGGGGGTGGGTGGGGAAAGCCGTTTTCGTCCTCCCCAAGCTCCTAGGAAGGCTCTGGAGCTTGGAGAGAGAGAAAAATGGGCCATCACATGCCAGGAGCGGGGGGGAGGGAGCAGGGGGGTCACGTGCATGTGTAGGGGTGGGGCGCATACACGACTTCCCCCCCTCCCTCGCTCCTGGCACATGATGGCAAAAAGGTTCGCCATCACTGAACTAGGCAGTGATGGGCTGCAACCGGTTTAACAACCAGTTCTGTGAGCTCTCACACGCGCCTAACGCGCTTGCGTGCAGCGTTTAAAATACAGCAATTTGAAGATCAGCTGCTTACCCTCTAAGGCAGCCCCGGTAAGTAGAACAGTGGAGGCATGGAAATCAGCTGTGCCCTGCAAACTAGCTGAGCCAGAAAGAAGAAAATATAGGACAGGTTAGGACAGGGGTGGGTGGGCGGGGCCACCTGATCAGTGGAACTACCGGTTCGTCTGAACCGGTCCGAATCGGCTGCAGCCCACCACCGGAACTAGCTCATCATATTAAATCGTAGAATGATTTATTTCCTTGGATGTAGCCTGCTAGGTGAACATGGGATCAATATTTGATAAATGGCTGTTTTGTTTTTAGCATGTTGCATGTTAAGCAGTGGTGGGTTTCAAAATTTTTTACTACCGGTTCTGTGGGTGTGGCATGGTTTGGTGGGCGTGGCTTGGCTTGGTGGGCATGGCAGGGGAAGGATATTATAAAATATCCATTCCCTCCCCACTCCTGGGGAAGGTTACTGCAAAATCCCCATTTCCTCCAGATCAGCTGGGACTCGGGAGGCAGAGAATAGATGGGTGTGGGCCAGTCAGAATTTTTACTACCAGTTCTTCGAACTACTCAAAATTTCCGCTACCGGTTCTCCAGAACTGGTCAGAACCTGCTGAAACCCACCTCTGCTATCCTGCCTCCCCTAATCCTTCTTTTCATCAAGCTAGACATACCCAGTTCCTGCAACTGTTCTTCATATGTTTTAGCCTCCAGTCCTCTAATCATCTTTTGCTGCACTCTTTCTAAAGTCTCAACATCTTTTTTACGTCATGGTGACCAAAACTGGATGCAGTGATGTTGTAAATTTGAACGGTCAATAAACGAACTATTGTAAGTCGAGGACTATCTGTATGGTATGCCCCTCTCTAAAGCCCTGTTAAAATTCCCAGCGATGCACGAAGATAAGTTTTGTGCGATGCAGGAGAATGCCTAACTCTAAAGCAAGGTAATGAATATCGCTTAACTGCAGTCGCATTTTGAACGAGGGAGGTTTGTTTAACTAAAGTGAATCCAATTATTTTAATACGGCTTTGGCTTTTTAAATAATTTGTTGAGCTTCTGCTGCTAAATCTTTGCATCCACGGTGGAACAGCCATTAGCATTTAGAGAAGCAGTACCTGGAGACCAAATATTTTAATACCTTTGCATGATTGCGCAGTTTAAATGACTCATAAAAGCTCTCTCTCCTGCCACCCACGATTTCCTATGTCATACAGAAGTACATTTGCAGCATTGGTTAGAGACTAGCAAGCTTACCATATAATCACCATTGGGACCAGAATCAGCAATAGAGCCGGAAGGGACCTTGGAGGTCTTCTAGTCCAGCCCACTCTCAAGCAGGAGATCCTATACCATTTCAGACAAGAGACTGCCCAGTCTCTTCTTAAAAACTTCCAGTGATGAAGCGCCCACAACGTCCGAGAGCAACTTCTGTTCCACTGGTTAATTGTCATCACTGTTAGGAAGTTTCTCCTCAGGTTGTTTCTCTCCTTGAGTAGGAGAGAAGGTAAAGGTTCCCCTTGCACATATGTGCGAGTCGTTCCCGACTTTAGGAGGCAGTGCTCATCTCCGTTTCAAAGCCGAAGAGCCAGCGCTGTCCCAAGACGTCTCCGTGGTCATGTGGCCGGCATGATTCAATGCCAAAGGCGCACGGAACGCTGTGACCTTCCCACCAAAGGTGGTCCCTATTTTTTCTACTTGCATTTTTTATGTGCTTTCGAACTGCTAGGTTGGCAGAAGCTGGGACAAGTCATGGGAGCTCACCCCGTTACGTAGCACTAGGGATTCGAACCATTGAACTGCCAACCTTTCCATCAACAAGCTCAGCGTCTTAGCTACTGAGCCACCGCGTCCCTTATTCTCCTTGATTAGTTTCCATCTATTCTTTCTTATCTTGCCTTGTGGTGCTTTGGAAAATAAATTGACCCCCTCCTCTTTGCGGCAGCCCCTCAAAAACTGAAATACTGCTATCATGTCACCCGTAGTCCTTCTTTTCTCTAGACCCAAATCCCTCAGATGTTTTAGTCTCCGGGCCAGCGGTGGGATTCACTTACCTTCCCTACTGGTTTGCAAATGTGAGCGCTTCTGCGCATGAGCAGTAATCGCACATTACGTCCGGGCGGGTGGGGAGAGCCTCCTGCAGTCATCGCTACCAGTTTGTGTGATCCAGACCGAACCGGCTGAATCCCACCACTGCTCCAGGCCCTTAATCACCTTCGTTGCTCTTCTCTGCACTTTTTCCAAAGTCTCAACATCTTTTTATAGTGTGTGACCAAAACTGGATGCAGGATTCCAGGTGTGGCCTTACTAGAGCTTTATAGAGTGGTATTATTAATACTTCCATGTGATTTTGATTCTGTGCCTGTTTATAAAACCAGGCATTGTATTAGCTTTTTTTAGCTGCTGCCGCGCACAGCTGGCTCATATTGAAGTGATCGTCCACTAGATTGCCAAGGTCTCTCTCACAGTTACTGTTTTTGAGCCAGGATTTGTCTAATCTGTATTTGTACCTTTGGTTTTCTTCCCGCCTGGGTGTAAAACTTCACTTTTCTCCACATTAAATTTCATGTTTGTTTGTTTGTTTGTTTGTTTATATTTATTATTTATTTATTTATTTATTTATTTATTTCAATTTATATACCGCCCTTCTCCCCGGGAGGGGGACTCAGGGCGGTGAACAGCCAAATTAAAACACATATAATACAAATATTAAAAAATTTAAAATTAGATTAAATCGTTGGCGTTCCAAAATAAAAGTCTCAAACCCCGTTAAAATACTCAATTTAAAACCCCAGAAATTAATACTACCAAAAATTTTAAAACCCCATTAAAATCAATCAAGCAAGGCCGGCTTGTTGAAATAAATAGGTCTTAAGGGCCTTTCGGAAAGCGCGGAGGTCCGGGATCAAACGAATTTCAGGAGGCAGCTTCGTTCCATAGGGCGGGTGCCCCCACAGAGAAGGCTCTCCCCCTGGGGGCCGCCAGCCGACATTGCTTGGTTGATGGCACCCTGAGAAGGCCCTCTCTGTGTGAGCGTACTGGCCGGTGGGAGGTTATCGGTAGCAGCAGGCGGTCCCGCAAATACCCCGGTCCTATGCCATGGAGCGCTTTAAAAGTCAAAACTAACTAATGTTATCGGATAGGGCCCGTCGTTCAAATCTGCCAAGATCCTTTTGGATCCTGAGCTTGTCTTCTGGGACCAGAATTTATGTTGTTAAGCAAGGTGCTTGTTAAGGGAGCCCTGCTCAATTTTACAATCTTTTTTTTGCAATGGCTGCTAAATGAATCACCACCGTCATTAAATGAACCACATGATTATTAAGTCAATGCAGCTTTCCCCGTTGACTTTGCTTGTTGGGAGAGAATTGGGAAAGTTGCGTATGGCAATCACTTGATCCCAAGAATTTGGAACAGTTATTGATACATGCTGGCTGCCAAGGCCCTGAATTTTGATTCCGTGTCCACAAGGATGCTGCAATGGTTATAAGTGTGAGGACCGTATGTCAACCGTATGTCACTTTTTTCAGTGCCGTTATAATTTCAAAAGGACGCAAAGTGAGTGATTGTAAATTTACCTGTACTCCTTTGTTAAGGAAGTGTTTGGATTAAGAGAAAAGAAATGAAGTGATGATAGAGGTAAGTCTCGGGAATTCAGAATATAGACCTATTATCTGGATTATCTCAAAGGGTAGAGTCCACTTTGATTGTGTTTGTGGTTGAGGATTAGCTTCTTACAACTCTTGCAATAATTAGTTGCTGTGTTCCCAGAAGACGTCAGGCTGGGAAAGAGAGATATATTCTAAAACAAATAATATTAAGGCATTTTTCCGGGCAGAATGAATGGACATAATAGAGATACAACTCAACATATAGAATAAAAAAAAATAAAATAAAATAACAGAGTTGGAAGGGACCTTGGAGGTCTTCTAGTCCAGCCCCCTGCTCAAACAGGAGAACCTATACCATTGATTCACTTAACCACTGTCTCACTTAGCAAGAGAAATTTTGGGGTCAACTGTGGCCATGTCAAGGACTATCTGTAGTTATAAGTTTGAGGATTCCTCTCCATTGTCCCTTTTAACATTCAGAGCTTTAACAATTGAGGGGTTTAGTTTTCTTCTGCTATCTGCCGAAGGCCTCCAGGATCACTGGAAAATATTATCAGGCAGGGTTGCACACCATGCATCTGTGACTCTGCTGTAAAAATATGGAATCTGGCAGACAAATTGGTCTTTGGTGCCAAATCCTGCTATAGAAACCAGAAATTTTAGTGTAAAATGATTACTGCAGCAATCTTCCAGATGTTTTTAAAAATGCCTCCTTCCCCACCCAGGAATGGTTGTTCATCTTTCTTATATGACGGCCGTGGCCAGGGGGGCTTTTTATCAGGTTTGCCTCATCGCCCAGTTGCGTCCCTTTCTGGATTGGGACGCCCTACGCACAGTCACTCACGCTCTCGTCACTTCCCGTTTGGACTACTGTAATGCTCTCTACATGGGGCTCCCCTTGAGGAGCACCCGGAGGCTCCAGCTGGTCCAGAACGCGGCTGCGCGAGTGGTTATGGGAGCAACTCGTCACTCCCGGGTAACTCCCCTCTTGCGCGAGCTGCACTGGCTCCCGGTGGTCTTCCAGGTGCGTTTCAAGGTGTTAGTCACCATCTTCAAAGCGCTCCATGGCTTAGGACCGGGATATTTACAAGACCGTCTTCTGCCAATGAATATCTCCCACCGCCCGATACGCTCTCACAGAGAGGGCCTCCTCAGGGTGCTGTTGGCCAGACATGCTGGCGGGCGACCCCCAGGGGGAGAGCATTCTTTGTGGGAGCTCCAGCCCTATGGAATGAACTACCCCCGGATATAAGAAAGATTCCTGACCTCCGTGCCTTCCGATGAGCCCTGAAGACTCTGTTGTTTCATCAAGCCGGTCTGACTTAAATCTGTGTTAAATTTTTAAAAGAGTTTTTAGCAGGGGTTTTAAATTTTATGGCCAAATAGTTTAATTATTTTATTAGTTTTAATTTTCATATGTGATATGTGATTGTTTTAATATGGCTGTAAACCGCCCTGAGTCCCATTCGGGAGAAGGGCGGTATATAAATGCAATAAAACCTTAAACCTTAAACCTTATAGGCCATATAGCAATAAACTATATTTCTTATAGTTTATCTGGCTATAAAATACAAAGAAATACAAAATAATGGGAAAATAGGGGAGGAAAAAGTGGAATGGGACAACTTGACACTGCCAACTCACCACAGCCAACTCACCATGGCCAACTCCCGTGGGCAACTTGCTGTGGACAGATTGTCATAGCCAACTCACCATGGGCCAACTCCCCATGGCCAATTCATTGCAGGAGAACTCACTAGAGGACAATTCAGCAATTTTATTTAATTTCTGTCATTCACATTTCATTTGGTCCCTCCTTTCGCAGCCTTTCTTTAAAGATCCTGTTCCACCATTTCTTTGATATTGTGTAACTTTTGTCCCGCGACAAGTTGTCCCACAATGAGTTGGCTGAGGCGAATTGTCCTAGACCCGTGATTTTTTTTTTATTTTTATTTTTATTTGATTTATATGCCGCCCTTCTCCGGAGACTCAGGGCGGCTTACAATGCGTTAAGCAATAGCCTTCATACTTTTGTATATTTATACAAAGTCAGCTTATTGCCCCCACAAACCGGGTCCTCAATTTACCCACCTTAGAAAGGATAGAAGGCTGAGTCGACCTTGAGCCTGGCTAGGATTGAACTCAGAGAAATTACAGGCAGTTGGTGTTAATTGCTGCCTTTAGTAGGAGGCATTAGCCCTCTACGCTACACAGGCTCCTGATGGCGAACCTATGGCACGGATGCCACAGGTGGCATGTAGAGCCATATCGGTGGGCATGCAAGTGTTGCCCCAGTTCACCTCCAGCGCATGTGTGTGCCGACCAGCTGATTTTCGGGCTGTCTGGGCCCACCGGAAGTCGGGAAACGGGCTGTTTCCAGCCTCTGGAGGGCCTCCAGATTGTTTTCGCCTTCCCCAGGCTCCAAGAAAGGCTCTGGAGTATGGGGAGGGCGAAAAATGGGCGTATTGGGCCCACCGTGCTATCTTGTGCCAAAAGAGGGGGGAGTGCAGGGGGGTTGCGCGCACATGCTTAGTGGGGCAGGGCGCATTGAATTATGGGTGTGGGCATGCGCAGCGCCCCCCACCCCACTTTTGGCACGGGACAGCAAAAAGGTTAGCCATCACTGTCCTAGACCAGGGGCCAGCAACTTGCGGCTCCAGAGCCGCATGTGGCTCTTTGGGCCCTCTGCTGTGGCTCCCTGTCAGGTGATCCCACCAGTGGCTGGCCCTGCCCCTCACCTGGCCTGAGAAGATAAGGGTTACGGTGGGGGATGGAGAAGCGGCTAAGGCAGAGATACAGAGAGAGAGGGAGGGAGGGAGGGAGAGGGAGAGAGAGATATGTCAAATGGATTTTGTGGTGTTTTTTAACAACTGGTTCTCTGCCCTAATGACTGGCTGGTAGGCGTGGCTAGGGGGGGTGTCATGTGACTGGTGGAAGTGAGTGACATCGAGTTGGCCACGCCCACCCAGGGTTTGTGGCTCCCGGTGTTTTCTTTTCTGTGGGAAATGGGTCCAAATGTCTCTTTGAGTGTTTAAGGTTGCAGACCCCTGTCCTAGACCCAGGAATAGGAGAAGAGGAAAAAATATAGGGTAAAGCAGAGAAGAACAAGAAAATCATTGATGTCCAACTCCTTTTGCCACAGTAGAATAAGTCACATGCAATAATGCACGTACAATAACATACAACCTTCACTTTATATAATAACATAGACTGGCCATTTCTATAGCAACAACCGACCCAACCTACCCTCGATTTACAACAGTTCATTTAGTGACCATTCAAATTTACTACGGCACTGAAAAAAGTGACTTATAACCGTGATTCACACTTGTGACCATCGCAGCATTCCCATGGTCATGTGATCAAAATTCAGACACACTGCTTAAGGAGAGATGAAATGTTTATATATAGATATAGATATAGATATAGATATAGATATAGATATAGATATAGATATAGATATAGATATAGATATAGATATAGATATAGATATAGATATAGATATATTTAAATGGAAAATAAATAAAAAAGTATTTAAAAAACAAAACAAAATTCAGGCGCATGGCAACTGAATCATATTTATAACCATTGTTAGTGTCCTGGGGTTACGGGATCCCCTTTTTCGATGTGATTCGCTTAACAACTGTGGCAAGAAAGGTCATAAAATGGGGCAAAACTCAAGACATGTCTCACTGAACAACCTAAATTCTGGGCTCGGCTGTGGTCGAAAGTCGAGGACTACCTATATATTTTATTTAATAAGATTTCTCAGATTCTCAGGCTTGGCCACTTGAAGAGGTGTAGACTTCAACTCCCAGAATTCCCCAGCCAGCATGGCTACCTGTGGAATTCTGGGAGCTGAAGTCCCCACCTCATAAACTTGTGAAGGTTGAGAAACACTGAACTAATTAATCACATTTTACTAAGCAGATAAATACTCAGTCTGTATTTACAACTCAGACTGATCCTCAAATGAAAAGAAATAGGCTAGCTAGATAAACCAAGAAGACCTTTAACTATCAACCATCATATCGATGTGAACCAAACCCCGTTCTGAATAATATGTTCAACAAAGGCATAGTTGGCTTTAATGAAAGATCTGAACTACAAAAGTCTGCGTTCCTTTTTTTCCCTTCACCGAAAACATGCCTCCTTCATTTTCCCAGTCAGTGAACATCAAGGAGTAATATCTACCCCAATTATTCAAGAAGGAAATTGATTAGGGCTTCGTTTCTTGTTTTCTTGGAAATTCAATTAGTTTGGGAAATGTTTTGCTAATGAATTTGCTTGGCTGATTACTGCTCGCTCTATCAGCTGCGGCTAGAGCACAAGCAAGGTTAGACAGAAAAATGGAATAAAATGAGCTCAGTATGACTAATATGAACGTTAGGAGCAGCCCAACTTTTGAAACAGACACACCTGCAGCATGGAGAGTCTTTGTTTAGTGACTGCAATTTGGGATTTTAAGTGAAGTGATTGCTGAGTGAAAAAAATCACATAACTCTGACTGAGCATATGATTTTGCTAAAGGTCTCCTTTGCTCAGAAGTTGTGGGTCCTCCATCACTGGAAGTTTTCGAGAAGAGATTGGATTTAGGATTTAGGATTTATTAGATTTATATACCGCCCTACTCCCGAAGAACTCAGGGCGGTGAACAGCCAACAATAAAAAATACATATATACAAAATTTAAAAACCCAAATAAAATCAAATTAAATAAATTTGGCCCAGACAAAATTAAAACACCTCACACAATTTAAAACAGATTAAAATTCAATGCTAAAAGAGGAAGAGAGGTTAGGCCAGGCCCGCCTGGTGAAATAAAAAGGTCTTAAGAGCGCGGCGGAAGGTGCGCAGATCCGGGATCCGCCGTATCTCTGGGGAGAGCTCGTTCCAGATAGTAGGTGCCCCCACAGAGAAAGCTCTCCCCCTGGGGGCCGCCTGTCGACACTGTTTGGCTGACGGCACCCGGAGGAGCCCCTCTCTATGAGAGCGCACCAGCCGGTGGGAGGCTATTGGTGGTAGTAGGCGGTCCTGCAAGTACCCAGGTCGTAAGCCATGGAGCGCTTTGAAGGTGGTAACCAAAACCTTGAAGCACACCCGGAAGACCACCGGGAGCCAGTGCAGCTTGCTCAGGAGAGGTGTCACATGGGAACACCATGTCGCTCCCATCACCACCCGCGCGGCCGCACTCTGCGCCAGTTGGAGCTTCCGGGTGCTCCTCAAGGGGAGCCCCATGTAGAGAGCATTGCAGTAGTCCATTGGACAGCCATAAACAATGGTATAGGTCCGTGATGGCGAACCTATGGCACGCGTGCCCAAAGTGGCACACGGAGCCATGTTGCCTGGCATGCACGACATCACCCGTTCCTCTTCCGGCTTTCTGGTGCGCATGTGCGCACAATGATCAGCTGGCCTTTTTGCATGTGGCACTGCCAGAAACTGGAAGAGCTGGTCTTCTGTTTTCCTGCATGAGCATGTACACCGGCCAGCTGATTGTCGCATGCGCATGCACGCCAGAAACCTGGAAGAGTCACTGGTTGAAATCAGAAGTTCAGTAGCTAAAACCGGAAGTTCATTTTCGGGCGCGTGCATGTGCCCTGGGCAGCTCCTCTTCCAGGTTGCGGCCCAGACGTGCGTGCACGCTCCCTGTTCACCATCACTGGTATGGGTTCTCCTACCTCAGCAGAGGGTTAGACTAGAGGACCTCCAAGATCCCTTCCAACTCAGTAATTCTGTTATTCTATTCTGTTTTACAGCATCACAAAGATATAACTCCAGACAGGACCATTTCCAAAAGTTAACTCACGAGGAACCCATTAAAAGGGCAAATCTTATATATAGCCGTTTCCTCCACTCTCCTGCCTTTTAGAATGCTCACTCCAGCGCTGGAATAATTAGCAAGAAGAGAATTGTTATTTGTACTTACATGCATTGGAGAGAAAGGGATTACAAGAGAGTAAGCAGATGCATAATGGGGAATACACATCAAAAGAAATGCATTAGTACCAGCTGTTTGCCTAGGGTACTGGTGCCTGTAACCACCAGCCCCTGAGGAGGAAATCAAAAGCTTTCAGTGTGAAACTGATTAAGGTCCAGTCAGTTTCAGGATGGCAGCTGATTCTAATCAATTAATTAAGGTCACAGAGCTGAGCTCCTTCCTTTGGCACCTTTTAGGGAAATCCTGTGTTGTAAAGCAACTCAGGAAGAGATTGTTTGTTTAGGCAATGGGGGTTGCGAAGAAAAAAATGGGTCAGGATCAGGACAATACATATTAACTGACTGCAATGATGAATGCATGACAGAGAGATAGATGGAGAAAGGGGGAGGGAGGGGGAGGGGGGAGAGAGAGATGCTACAAAAGTCATAAATGTGGCCATTGCTCACAAAGTTACTTTTGCATCAGTGTCATATCTGGTCACTATGAGAGAGAGAGAGAGAGAGAGAGAGAGAGAGAGAGAGAGAGAGAGAGATCATAAATGTGGCCATTGCTCACAAACTTACTTTTGCATCACTGTCATAACTGGTCACTATCTGAGGCAGTCACTAAGTGAGGACTACCAAGAAATACTTTCAACCACCACAGGGAGATTTTATGTACAGCTGCAAACTCTTCCAACAAATAAATAGAAAGATAGAGGCCATCAATTTGCCTTCCAGCATACCACCTTTTGTTTAGTTTCTTTTGTAATTAAAAAAATTGGCCCGGGAGGAAATTAGTTCTCAAAGGCATTACTTTGCCTGTCCCTAGTGGCAATATACTATCACACACAAACAGACACCAAAAAGCGGCATCTTCTCCAATTTCAACCTAGCCTCCATTTATTCTCCAGGCCAGGCTTTGCAAAAACTCTGATACTTTGTCCTAAAATGAATCAAGTGTTCCTCACATAAAATAATGCCAAAAGCTGGGTGGGTGGGTAGGAGAATCAATTAAAAATATGCCCAAAAGACACATCTCTCCTTCTTCTCAGGGTTCGGTACATACATAGTAGCACAAAGAATTAAACAACTCAAAACATTGTTCACTGAATGCAAACAATTTTCATATTGAAGTGTCATTCCATATGTTTGAAGCAGGGACAGAGGGAGAGGAGAGAGTGGGATGGGTGGTGGGGAGAGAGAGGGGGGAGGGGAGGCAGATACAGCAGATAGTGATAGACAGGTAAAGATATAGAGATAGGCAGAAATGATAGATGATAGATAGACAGACAGATAACACAGACACATAGGCAGATAAATGGATGGGTGGATGGGTGGATGGGTGGGTGGGTGGATGATGAGTGGGTGGGTTGGTGGATGGATGGATGGATGGATAGATAGATAGATAAGACAGACACATAGATAGGCAGATACATAGGTAGATAAATAGGCAAACGGATAGACACATAGATAGATAGATGATAGATAGATAGATAGATAGATAGATAACACAGACAGACAGACAGACACATAGATGGATTTATCAATCACATAGGTTAATAAATAGGCAGATAGACAGACGGAGAGGAGAGGAGAGGAGAGGAGAGGAGAGGAGAGGAGAGGAGGAGAGGAGAGGAGAGGAGAGGAGAGGAGAGGAGAGGAGAGGAGAGGAGAGGAGAGGAGAGGAGAGATGATAGATAGATAGATAGATAGATAGATAGATAGATAGATAGATAGATAGATAGATAGATAGATAGATAGATAGATAGATAACACAGACAGACAGACACATAAATAGATAGATTTATCAATCACATAGGTTAATAAATAGGCAGATAGACAGAGAGGAGAGGAGAGGAGAAGAGAGGAGAGATAGAGATAGATAGATAGATAGATGATAGATAGATAGATAGATAGATAGATAGATAGATAGATAGATAGATAGATAGAGATAGATAGATAACACAGACAGACAGACAGACACATAGATAGATTTATCAGTCACATAGGTTAATAAATAGGCAGATAGACAGACGGAGAGGAGAGGAGAGGAAAGATAGATAGATGATAGATAGATAACAGACAGACAGACACATAGATAGGCAGATACATAGGCAGATAGATAGATAGATAGATAGATAGATAGATAGATAGATAGATAGATAGATAGATAGATAGATAGATAGATAGATAGATAGAAAGAAGAAGGGTAATATGATATAATTGAATTAATTAAATTAAATTAAATTAAAATATAATGAATGGAGGTTCAACCTCTCTCTCAAAGAGAGGTCCAGCCTAGAACTAAAGAGAAATATCCTAACAGTGAGAACAATTAACCAGCTTTGTCTTCAGAGGCTGTAAGTGGTCCATCGCTGGAGGATTTCAAGAAGAGATTGGGCAGCCATTTCTCTGGTCTTATAGAGGGTTTTCTGATGAGCAGGTGGTTGGATTAGAAGACCTCCAAGGTCCCATCCAATCCTATTATTCTATTTTCTTAGAAATAAAATTGGGTTCATCCTTACAATAACTAGCAGCGGGAGTTTATCTCTTTCAAGCATATTCACTGGTAATCTATTAGCTTGCCTGTGCTTTGCTTGCCGGCTAAGTTAATATGCAAATGCTGGTTCTTTATCTGTAGTTTTTTTGGTTTAATGCAACAAACCAAGCTAATTAAATGCCCGATTGAGTAAAACGATTGCAATCCTGTGTTCTCCATCTACCCGGTCTGAATCCAAGATTTCTAAATGTCATCACCGTCTTGTCTTTTGATCTTCCTAATGGAAGATTAAGCGCTTAACCCCTTCCCGCTGGCACCGATGATGCAAAGAAAATTGATTTTGAAATGAATAATAGCCTTCCTTCTTCCACTTCCCCAGATGCTTCATTCAAGATTGCTGGGGGTACTTGCCTCTTTATTCACGTAATGGGGCTCCTCTGGATTCGGAGAATATCGCTTTCAAAATGTTTTTTCTAAACGTTTTCTAAGTTGAGAAAAATAACCATCCTCTCTGAGGAAGGGCAGAGAAAAAGCAACTTGTTGTTGTTGGGTTGGAGATCTGTCTGGGAGAAAACTTTTAAAGAGTTGCAAAACCATATTTAAGAATTTGAAGGAGAATATTTGTAGCTCAAGGTTGAACTGTGGGGTCCTCGGTGCTCTCTGAGATTGGTTGTTTTATTGCAGATGTTTCATTACCAAACTACGTAACATCATCAGTGCTAGAAGGGAATGGGGTTTGCGAGGAGGATATTGTGACTAAGTGTAGGCTCACTAAGTCATTGCAGGACACAATTAGTCTCAAACAAGACTGTTTTATTATAACAGCTGAGAATTACTTTGTTCCCAGCTTAGTCCAAATTAATTCCAAAACAAGTCCTTCAGAAAAAGTCCTTCGGTCTTATCACAAACCTTGATCTTCTTTGGCACCCTGCCAACAGCCTTTCTTGGCAAAGCCCCACAAAGTTCAGAAAAAGAGACGCCGATTGGAAAACAGATTTAGCAATGTTGCTTTCCTACAAAGAACCCAAGAGCCTTTGCTGCTCTTTTAAGCCTTATGGGAGGGGCCAATCATCTCCAGGCCTTACTCCCGAGTCGTCCTTTTTGCTTTATTTATTTTATTTATTTATGCAATTTATATGCCGTCCTATCTCCAAGGACTCAGGGCAGCTCACAACAATACAAATGCATAATCCCACATAAAACAGTGAGAGTTAAAATTCGAATTTAAAACAATTAAAATTGATTAAGAAACCCCCCCGTCAGTCCAAACTACGGAACAACCAGGTCTTCAAATCGTGGCGGAACGAGCGAAGGTCAGGAGCCATCCGGAGCTCCAAAGGAAGTTGGTTCCAGAGGGTGGGTGCGCCCACAGAGAAAGCTCTCCCCCTGGGGGTCGCCAGCCAACACTGTCTGGCCGACGGCACCCTGAGGAGGCCCTGTCTGTGGGAACGTACCGGGCGATTGGGGATTGTCACTGGCTGCAGGGGGTCCGAAAAATATCCTGGGCCTAGGCCATGAAGGGCTTCATAGGTGATAACCAGCACCTTGAACCTCACCCGAAGGGCAACCGGTAACCAATGCAGGTCGCGCAGGAGGGGTGTAACATGGGAGTGTCGGGACGCTTCCATCACAACCCGCGTGGCCATTATGCACCAGCTGAATCCTTTAGTCTTTAGCTGCTCTTGCCTTTTGGCAGGTGTGCGCATGCATGCAGTAGGAACAGGCTCCTACTGTTCCTAAACCTCTCTGCTGTCTGACTCTGGAATCCGCACATAACTCCCAGATAGCCCTGGCTCCATCTCTGCCTCCGACACAGAGCCCTTGTCCGGGCCTTGCCCAGACTCCAGGGCTGGCCCTTGATCCTCCCCAGCCTCCTCACTGTCCGATTCCACTGTTAGTTCTGCGGGCTGCTGGCGGACTACAACAGAGGAGGAGGAGGAGGAGGAGGAGGAAGAAGAGGACTATGGAGTCCTCGGTGCTCTTTGATCATGGTTGCTTTCTTGCAGATGTACTGGAGATAATTGCTAGTTGAAAGTTTTATCCTGGTTATCTGTTGGAGCAGGGAAATACTCTCTCCTGATTGGTTGTTGGCTGCTAAGTTCCCTATAAAAGGAACTATGTCAGCTAGGGAGTTTTTAAGTTGCCTTACGGACAGAAATAAATGAAGAGCCGTTAGAGATAACCCTGGCCGCCCCTCCATTCTTTGCCCAGAACTTAACACAGACATTTCATTACCCAACTAGGTAACATCATCAGTGCTATAGTAGAAGGGAGTGGGTGTTCAGGGAAAGGAGGAAGAGTGTGGGATCTTTGCTGCTTTCTGAGTTTGGATCCCTGACATACAGGATTTTCACATCGGACTTTCTCATAATTTTTAATCTCATGATTTCTTTTTGAGAGTTATTGTACCGTATTTCTGGTTTTTTAATTGTTTTTCATCTGGGTCCATCAGGAGATGATGATTGATTGAATCACGGGATTAGGGGATTAGGGGAAAGAGGAACAAGAATTGACAATAAGCAAAAACCGTTCTGGTTTAACATAATAACAGAATTGGAAGGGAACATAGAAGTCTTCTAAACCAGCGAACAGGTGGCACGCGGAGCCATATTGGTGGGCACACGAGCGTTGCCCTAGCTCATCTCCGGCGCTCATGCACACGCCGGCCAACTAATTTTGGGGCCTTCTGGGCCCACCAGAAGTCGGGAAACAGAGGTGTGGGGTGGGGAAGGCTGTTTTTGCCCTCCCCAGGCTCCTAGAAAGGCTCTGGAACCTGGGGAGGGCGAAAAACGGGCCCACCATGCCCACCGTGCCATCACGTGCCGAAAGCAGGGGAAGTGGGGGGGTTGCATGTGCATGCGTGGGGGAGTGGAATGCATTGAATTATGGGTGTGGGCATGCGTGCACGTGCCCCCACCGCTCCCCTCTGCTTTTGGCACATGACGGCAAAAAGGTTAGCCATCACTGCCCTATACCATTTCAGACAAGTGGCTGTTCAGTCTCTTCTTAAAAACCTCCACTTCTGGAGTGCCCACAATTTCTGGAGGCAAGTTGTTCCACTGGCTAATTGTTCTCACTGTTAGGAAATTCCTCCTTAATTCTAGGTTGCTTCTCTCCTTGATTAGTTTCCACCCATTGCTTCTTGTCCTGCCCTCAGGTGCTTTGGAGAATAGCTTGACTCCCTCTTCTTTGTGGCAGCCCCTGAGATATTGGAAGACTGCTATCATGTCTCCCCTAGTCCTTCTTTTCATTAAACCAGACATACCCAATTCCTGCAACCGTTCTTCATATGGTTTAGCCGCCAGTCCCCTAAACATCTTGGTCGCTCTTCTCTGCACTCTTTCTCAATATCTTTTTTATATCATGCTGATGACCAAAACTGGACAAATTGCAAATTGTAGATATCACATAATGTGGATGTATAACTTACTTTCTTCATTTTTTTCTTTTCTTTTCCAGCTTGTTGCATTAGAGAGACAAGTGTTTGATTTTCTGGGCTACCAATGGGCTCCGATTCTGGCCAATTTCCTCCACATCATCATGGTGATCCTTGGCCTTTTTGGGACAATCCAGTACAGACCACGCTACATTGTGGTGGTGAGTTTGCTAACGATTCTAAGGCTGGCGTGCAATGTCCAGATGAGGATTTGGGGGGCTTAGTTTTTGGAAGATGCATAAAACTAAATTGCAGGAACGGGCCATCAGAACCAGTGACTGAAGTCTGTCCTCGACTTATGACCCCAGTTGAGCCCAACATTTCCATTGCTAAGCGAGACGGTTGTTAAATGAGTTTTGTCCCATGTTATGTTAGAGATGAGAATATCTAACATAACTTCAGCGCTGACACAGATGGTGTACCAGCTGCCTGATTTAGAAGAAGATCCAGCAAAGAAGATGATCCGTGATCCTCTTTCTGGATTCCAAGATGTTCTTTATTCGGATCTTGGAACTAATTCCTTGCATCCATTCTGCTTATTTTGGAAGGCTTCCATTTGAGAAGAAAAATTTGATTTTTCTATCCTCTCCAACATCAGTCAGCATGTATGAATTTGGACATACAACCACAATTGAACCTAAAGTTTCTGTTGCTAAGAGAAACCGTTCTTAGCTTAATTTTGCTCCATTTTATGACCTTTCTTCCCACAGTTGTTAAGTGAATCACCATAGTTTCCAAGTTAGTAACACAGTTATTAAATGAATCTGGCTCCCCTACTGACTTTGCTTGTCAGAAGGTCACAAAAAGGGAATCAAAAAGGGTGAAATTTATTTATTTATTTATTTATTGGTTTGATTTATGTGCCGCCCTTCTCCGGAGGCTCAGGGTGGCTTACAATGCGTTAAGCAATAGCCTTCATACTTTTGTATATACCCGCTTAGTAGGGCTTTTGGGCCCCCCCTAAGTGGTGTTCTTTTTTATACAAAGTCAGCTTATTGTCCCCACAAACCGGGTCCTCATTTTACCTACCTCGAAAGGATGGAAGGCTGAGCCAACCTTGAGCCTGGTGAGATTTGAACAGGCAGTAACTGCAGGCAGCTGGCAGCTAAGTGCTACTTTAACAGCACTTTAATCTGCTGCTCCACCAAGGCTCTACCGGTTCGGACAAGTTTGCCTGAACCAGTAATAAAAATGCTACCAGTTCGGGCGAACCAGTATTTCCGACGATCAGCTGTGCCGCGTGATTTATAGAAAATCCTGCTTTCTGGCGAATCTAAATCGCACGGCACAGCTGTTCTCCCTCCACGTTGTTCTACTTACCTTCAGAAAGGGCTTCTTAATCCTCCTTTTTCAGCACTGCGCAGTAGCGCTTGCGGTGCGCATGCATGCAAAACACGCATTTGGCGTGCATTGCGCATGCGCGCGTGAAGCAAACTGGTAGCGAAGTGAACCTGTAGAAGACTTCAGAGCATTTCATCCCTGGGATCACATGACTCCAGGGACACTGCAACTGTCATAAATACTAGTCAGTTGCCAAGCATCTGAATTTTGTAGGTATCTACAATGATCACAGCATCCTGGGTTGTGTGATCCCTATTTGTGACCTTCCCAGCCGGCTTCCGACCAGCAAAGTCAACGGGAGAAGCTGGATTCATTTAACAACCACACAAATCACTTAGCGACTGCAGTGATTCAGTTAACAACATGGCAAAAATGGTCATCTGATCAGGCACAACTTCCCACAAGTGACTGTTTTACTTAGCAATTCTAATCCCCATTGTGGTTGTTAAATTGTGGTCTACTTTTATTTATCCTCTTTCAATGCAAATATTTCCTTTGGTGCCTGCAAAAAGTTGCAGGGCCAATTTTTAATTCCTGGGGTGATCCAGAAAAAACTTCCAATCGCATTTTCACAAATTGTCAGAGAAGGGCATGTCGGGCATTTTTTCCCTCCATAGTAATAGTCGATTGTTTTAATTGGGGTTTATTTTTTAACGATTAGGGCCAAATTGTTTAATATGTTTTTAAAATTGCTTTTAAATTTTGTATTGGGTTTGTTTTATTGTTGGCCGTGCACTGCCCTGAGTCCTTTGGGAGAAGGGCGGTATAGAAATTAAAATAATAATAATAATAATAATAATAATAATAATAATAATAATAATAATAATAATAATAATAATAATAATAATAATAATAATTTAAATTTACCGGACTTGAACATTTTGACTCTGCAAAAAACCACCTTACTCGGAACAGCTTACATCCTCCGACGATATCTTAACAGTTCCTAGGTCCTTGGTTAGGACTCGAGCTGCTGAGCTATTAACCAGCCTCAAAGACTGTGAATCTCACTACAGATTAACTAATAATAATAATAATAATAATATCATCATCATCATCATCATCCAACGATACCTTAACAGTTCCTAGGTCCTTGGTTAGGACTCAAGCTGCTGAGCTATTAACCAGCCTCAAAGACTGTGAATCTCACTACAGATTAACTAATAATAATAATAATAATAATAATATCATCATCATCATCATCATCCAACGATACCTTAACAGTTCCTAGGTCCTTGGTTAGGACTCAAGCTGCTGAGCTATTAACCAGCCTCAAAGGCTGTGAATCTCACTACAGATTAAATAATAATAATAATAATAATAATACCCTGGCCTGTTGTTGTTTATACAAATTCAAACATGCAATCAAGTCTTCAACTTGTCTGTCTCCCATAACATCTTTGAATGCCACCTGGGCAATTGAGATTATAAGCAAATAATTGCTTTTTGATCTACCCCTTCCAAGGGAGGTGACTTAATTCACTTCAATCCAACGTTTTCACTTCGTTCTGCAGACTTTTGGCGGGGAAAAACAATGAAACAATCTGGCAGTTCATAATACAAGGGGGCTGCAGTTTTTAATTGCCGGCCTAAAGGGCCTTTGCCTGTGGCATCGTTCTTATATGGAGTTGGCCATCCATGGTAATCATCATTAGTCTTTGCATTATGTAACGGAGCCTTAGGTGTCTTTCCATTCCCAAAGCCATAAGATGAACTCTTTTTGCAATTTGAGTAATCACCTTGTTACCTGCCAGAGCTGATGTCAGCGTTACTACGTAGGACAAACACGAAACATAACCAAATAAGCTAGATTCTATTTTATTGTAAAGGTACATTTAACTCGAATCTTGGAAGTCTGAAAGTACAATTCTCAGCTCTAGGTTTCCTAGTGCAGGGCAGAGGTGGGTTTCAGCAGGTTCTGACCAGTTCTGGAGAACCGGGAGCGGAAATGCTGAGTAGTTCGGAGAACCGGTAGTGAAAATTCTGACTGGCCCCATCTATTCTCTGCCTCCCGAGTCCCAGCTGATTGGGAGGAAATGGGGATTTTGCAGTAACCTTCCCCTGGAGTGGGGTGGGAATGGAGATTTTACAGTATCCTTCCCCTGCCACGCCCACCAAGCTATGCCACACCCACCAAGCCACACCCACAGAACCAGTAGTAAAAAATTTTGAAACCCACCACTGGTGCAGGGGTTTCCAATCCAGGGGTGGGCTTCAAAAATTTTAGCAAGGGGTTCTCTGCTTGGTTGCTGGGTGGGCGTGGCCATGGTGGGCGTGGCCTAGTCAGCCTCCTGCACCACGGCAGGAGTGTGTGGCATTTTTGCTCTCCGGGCTATGGAGGCTTTTCTCGAGCCTCCGGGAGGGTGAAAATCGCCTCTTCAGGCTCCGGAGGCCAGAAACAGGCCCATTTCCGGCCTTCCTGAACTTCCGATAGACCCATTTTTCGCCCTCCCCCAGCCTTCACACGCACCCTGCACTTAACCTGCATCCAAAACAGGCCGCGTGGAGAATCCTGGGAGGGGTGGGGTGTGGTGGGTGGGGCCAGCCAAGAGTAGGATTTGGGGGTTCTCCGAACTGCACAGAATGTTAGTTAAAGGTTCTCCCGAACCCATGTGAACCCCCAGCAGCCCAGCCCTGCTCCAATCCCTGGGCCACACGCCACAACTGGGCCGTGGCCCGTTCTGAACGGGGCCATGTAAGTGGTGGGCGCTTATGTTCACGTGCGAAGTGCTACTACAACTGACTTCCCCCATTGTCTTTCCTCGTTCAAAGATAAAGACACCCCCAAAATGTTAAGTGAATTTTCTTCTAAGGACACCCCAAGAATGTTAAGTGAATTTTGTCCCGTTTTACGACCTTAGTGACATGGTTGCTAAGTGAATCTGGCTTTCCCATTGACTTTGCTTGTCAGACGTTTGCCATAGGAGATCACATGACACCCCCACCCACCCACCCCTGCCAGGACATTGCAACTATCATAAATACGAACCAGTGGCCCAGGGTGCAAATTTTGATCATGTGCCTTGGTGGTACAGCGGACTAAAGTGCTGTTAAAGTAGCACTTAGCTGCCAGCTGCCTGCAATTACTGCGAGTTCGAATGTCACCAGGCTCAAGGTTGACTCAGCCTTCCATCCTTCCGAGGTAGGTAAACTGAGGACCCGGATGGTGGGGGCAATAAGCTGACTTTGTATAAAAAGGAACACCGCTTGTGGGGGGGAGGCGAAAGCCCTACTAAGCAGGTATATACAAAAAAGTATGAAGGCTATTGCTTAATGCATTGTAAGCCGCCCTGAGTCTCCGGAGAAGGGCGGCATATAAATCGAACCAATAAATGAATGAATGAATGAATGAATGAGACCATGGGGATGCTACAACGGCCGTAAGGGTGAAAAACGGCCATCAGTGCTGTTGTAACTCTGAATGGTCACGGAATGAATTGTTGTAAGTCAAGGACTAGGTAGTCCTTGATTTACAACAATTCATTCCGTGACCATTCAGAGTTACTTAGATGGTTTGGGAAAGGCGATTTAAAAAAAAAACATTTTCAATAAGCACCAAGATGGTTTATTCTCTCCCTTTTCCCCCCCCCCCTTTTTTGCATGTCACCATCCTTCTACCCAGTACGCCATCTGGACGGCCATTTGGGTTACCTGGAATATTTTCATCATCTGCTTTTATTTGGAAGTTGGCGGCCTTTCGAAGGTGAGTGACGTTTGGCTCTGAGCATCCAGGAACAATGAAAAGAAGGAAGCAAAGGGGTCTGGCCAGTGGGGGCCTTGGGTCTCAAGTCTGCTGGTGGAGAGAATCGGCTAAGTTGAGGTTCAATTCCTTCAGAATAGAGCTGGAAGGGACTTTGGAGGTCTTCTAGTCCAGCCCCCTGCTCATGCAGGAAATCCTATATTATTTCAGATGAGTGACTGTCCAATCTCTTCTTAAAGACCTCCCGTGATGGAGCACTCATGTTGGAGCATGAATCAGTGGGGGGAAACGGTAATTAATTAGAGGTGAATGGATCTTGTTTTCCATGGTGCATACCCTCAAAGAAAGAAAACCCGAAGTATATATTCTAAGAAACATTTTATTATAAAAGTAAAAAAACTAGCTAACTACATCTTACCAGCAGTCTTATCACACAGACGGACAAAGGAAGAAGTAAATCAAGAAGTTAGAAAAGAAAGAATGTGGACATGCGCAGTAGCTCAGAAATCACAAGACAGTCTTATCTCTGTGATAAGGTTCTCTGGCAAGCTACCGTAAGTCTTAGAATGGAAGCTCAGCTGGCAAATACAAATAACGCAGTGACAACACACAACTTCTGGAGGCAAGTAGTTCCACTGGTTAATTGTCCTCACTGTTAGGAAGTTTATCCTTTATTCCAGGGTTGCTTCTCTCCTTGATTAGTTTCCATCTGTTGCTTCTTGTCTGGCCTTCTGGTGTTTTGGAAAATAGGTTGACCTCCTCCTCTTTTGTGGCAGCCCCCAGGTTTTGGTTCTCTCCTTGATTAGTTTCCATGCATTGCTTATTCTCCTCCCTGGAGAGGACCTTGGAAGGGATCTTGGAGGTCTTCTAGTCCAACCCCCTGCTCAGGCAGGAAATCCTATACCATTTCAGACAGATGGTTGTCCAATCTCTTCTTAAAAACTTTCACTGTTGGAGCATTCACAACTTCTGAAGGCAAGTTGTTCTACTGGTTAATTGTTCTAACGGTCAGGAAATTTTTCCTTAGTTCTAGGTTGCTTCTCTCCTTAGTTAGTTTGAACAGCAGGAAGGAGCTGGTGGTCAGAATGAAGTGGGTCATCAGCTTAGAATCGTTACGTTCCCACAAATGGTCCTAAATCTAATCCCTCTTGAATTGAATGTTGATTCTTCTCTGATGTCAATTTAGTTCTAGGTTGTTTCTCTCCTGGATTAGTTTCCATCCATTGTTTCTTGTTTTGCCTTCTGGTATTTTGGAAAATAAATTACCCCCCCCTCCTCTTTGTGGCAGCCCCTCAAATACCGGAATACTGCTATGACATCACCCCAGTCCTTCTTTTCTCTAGACTGGCCATATCCAAATTTGACAATCTGCACATTTTGATGAGAGAGAGGAACAAGTGCGGAACAAGAGTTCTTTGTGAGTGAAGAGTCTGCTGCCTATCACGCTTTTAAGATTCAGACTGGAAAGAGAAGCAGGGAAGAGGAGGGGCGCGTATGGAAGAGGGGATTAAATTATTCTTCCATAAACTGAATCCAATTTAGTGCTTTAATGCCTCTCCAAAAGAAAAGGCTATCAGTCATTGCAAGCTTTCCTTCCAAGGTTTGGAGAGTAAATTAATTTCTTGAACGCCATCCAGTGTCGCTGTGTGTTGTTGTGTGGATTCCTGTTGCCGCTTCAAACTCTTTTCCCGCCCTGGGCAGGTCTTTTAAGCTTAACATTTCAAAGTTCTGATTATTTAAATATATGTGTATGTGTATGTGTATGTGTATGTGTACGTGTACGTGTACGTGTACGTGTACGTGTACGTATACGTATACGTATACGTATACGTATATGTATATGTATATGTGTTTTTCCTTTAAGCCAGGTTTTTCCTACGTAACCAAGATTTTTCTGGAACCCTAATTGAGTGAAATCACATTCACTACTTTCTGGGGGGGGGGGTTCTCCTTTTCATTCTGGCAGCCAGCAAATTTTGTGCTGCATAGTGAGAGACTTATATAGCTATTTCTGGCTCATTAGCCATCCTCAGTAAGCCACACCCACATCTCATGTTCCTCCCTGTAAAGATACAATGTCTATTTTCTTACTTTTCGTAGGTTTTATGTGTGTTTTTCCTTTAAGCCAGGTTTTTCCTACGTAACCAAGATTTTTCTGGAACCCTAATTGAGGGAAATCACATTCACTACTTTCTGGGTGAGGCTTACTGAGCAAAAATTGGGGGCAGGGCCAAATAAAAGGTAAGAAGAACAGGGGGAGAAGGCCCAGCTCCCGAACAAAGAGAACCGGTTTGGTGATGTCATATTGTCACCACTACGGGCTCGGCCGAACCGGGCTGAACCGGGAGGAACCCACCACTGTCCCCACCCCCACCCCGGTATGTCTGTTTGATTTAAAAGTGGCATGTTGTTTTTTTTTTCAAGATACACCTCTGATTGTGTTTACGGTTTTTCAAAGTTAGATTTAAGGAAAGGACGTAAGAAGAGCTGTTTTGGAGATCGGGAACTGTCCTTGCAATCAGCTTAGGAAAACGAAATAAATATTCAGCTACCCATCTCTAGAGAGAGAGTTGAGTTCAATGACAGTTGCAAATCAATTTCCACAATATTAGCCTTACATGCTGGGAGTTGATCCAGACTGAAAACAAATCTTTTTAATACTGATGTCCTTGTTGTAATTGGCTTCTCCCAAAGGATTCTGAGAATCGCAGTTTATTGACAGTATTGGATTACCCCAGGAAAAAATAGATACTCTCCCTTTCTGGCTCCCTGGAATGGTAGAATTCAGGATTTCCTGGGCGGTAGAAATACTCAGTAGAATAAATCTATGGTGTTAACAGTTTTGGTGGGATTTCATTCTGTTTCATGGAGCTTAGAACTGTGGAGTCCTCCTCCTCCTCCTCCTCCTCCTCCTCCTCCTCCTCCTCCTCCTCCTCCTCCTCCTCCTCCTCCTCCTCCTCCTCCTCCTCTTCTTCTTCTTCTTCTTCTTCTTCTTCTTCTTCTTCTTCTTCCAACAGTTCCAGTTCCACACATCTGAATGAGCACAACTACTCCTTGTTGTTGTTAGTTGCGAAGTCATGTCCGACCCTTCATGACCCCATGGACAATGTTCCTCCAGGCCTTCCTGTCCTCTACCATCCTCTGGAGTCCATTTAACCTCACACCTACTGCTTCAGTGACTCCATCCAGCCACCTCATTCTCTGCCGTCCCCTTCTTCTTTTGCCCTCAGTCGTTCCCAGCATGAGGCTCTTCTCCAGTGAGTCCTTCCTTCTCATTAGGTGGTCAAAGAATTTGAGTTTCGTCTTCAGGATCTGGCCTTCTAAAGAGCGGTCAGGGTTGATCTCCTCTAGGACTGACCGGTTGGATCGCCCTGCAGTCCAAGGGACTCGCAGGAGTCTTCTTCAAAGGCCTCAATTCTTTGGCGCGGAGTGTTCCTCCTCCTCCTCCTCCTCCTCCTCCTCCTCCTCCTCCTGTCCTCTTCCTCCTCCTCCTCCTCCCCTCTGTCTCCTCCTCCTCCATATCTCCATCTTCCTTTCTCTTCTCTCTCTTTCTCTCTTTTTCTCTCTTCTTCTTTCTTCCCCTTTCTTTTCTTTTCTTTTTTTTAAAATTAGATTTATATGCCGCTCTTCTCCGGAGACTCAGGGCGGCTTACAATGCGCTAAGCAATAGCCTTCATACTTTTGTATATTTTTATACAAAGTCACTTATTGCCCCCACAAACTGGGTCCTCAATTTACCTACCTTAGAAAGGATGGAAGGCTGAGTCAACCTTGAGCCTCGAACTTGCAATAACTGTAGACAGCTGAATGTTAATAACAGGCTATCTAGCCTGTTGAGCTATCTGAGGCTCTTCTTCTATCAAGGGAGATACAAAGCTCTGCTTCTTATTCTTCTGGTGGCCTCAACTATTGTTAATTGATGTTGATGTGGTGTGACTTTGAGACTGTCTTTTCATCATCTCCTGGATCTGCCTTGTGTGCTTTGATCTCTTTTTGTATATGCCCTATATCAGAGGTGTCAAACTTGATTTCTTTGAGGGCCACATCAGGGCTGTGTTTCATCTTGGGGGAGGGGGGCAAAGGGGCATGGCCAGCTCGACATTACTTGTGTTGGGGGTGCCTGTGGTGGCCCGAGTGATCTGCCGGTAAAAATGGGCTCCGAAGTTCCGTCTTCAGCTGAGATGGCTTCCTGTGACCCTCTGCCAGAGAAAATGGAGTTCCCGAGCTCCATTTTTACTGGCAGAGGCACTGTGGGCTGGTCCAAAGGGTGAAATGCTCCCGGTTCGGACCGGATCGCCCGATCCTGTAGCGATGGAGGCGGGTGGTTCAGAGAACCGGTAGCAAAAATCCCTGCCCCCACCCCCATGCCCAGCAGAGCTGCACAATCATCAGAGGCTTTTTTTTTACTTTTAAAAGCATTTTTTCTACAACCTCTTCGGCCGAAAAAATGCTTTTAAAACTAAAAAAAAAAGCCTCCGATGATCGCGCGGCTCAGCTGGGATCATCAAAGGCTTTCAAAAGAAAAAAAAACCCCTTTTTTTCTTTTAAATGCCTCTGACGATCCAAGCTGATCGTCAGAGGCATTTAAAAGAAAAAAAGCCTCTGCCGATCAGGCAACTCAGTTGGGATCGTCAGAGCCTTTTGAAAGCATTTTTTTTTACAATCTCTTCGCCGAAGAGGTTGTAGAAAAAATGGTTTTAAAAAAAAAATGGCCACGCCCATCCAGTCACATTATCCCCCACCAAGCCACGCCCATAGAACCGGTAGTAACAAATTTTAGATTTCACCACTGGCCAGTCCTTTGCTGTTTCCAGAGCAGGCGAGATCTAAGCACCCTGCTGGCCAGATCCAGGCCCCGGGCTTTGAGTTTGACACCCCTGCCGTATATAGTTTATCCAAATTCTACCACAATGAAATGATCCAAGATTTGGATTGGATGCTGGAAAGAATGTTGAGTATTTTGGCATTTGTTGCTGACTTAAAGTTGATTCCCAAGAGGTACAGGTAATCCTCGGCTTGCAATCATCTGCTTAATGACTGTTTGAAGCTACAGTGACAGTGATTGTTGCAGCCCTCCCCATGGTCAAGGGATCAACATTCAGAGGCTTGGCAACTGACTCATATTTATGACGGTTGCAGTCGTCCTGGGGTCACGTGATCCCCTTTTGTGACCTTCTGATGAGCAAAGTCAAGGGGGAAGACTGATTCACTTAACCATGTCACAAACTTAACAATGGCAGTGATTCACTTAACAACAAAGTTCATAAAGTAGGGGCAAAATTCATAAAGTAGGGGCAAAATTTTGCCCCATAAAGTGGGGCAAAATTAAGCTAACAAGTGTTGGGTTTTTTTTAAAATTTAATTTATATGCCGCCCTTCTCCGGAGACTCAGGGCGGCTTACAATGCGTTAAGCAATAGCCTTCATACTTTTGTATATTTATATTTATACAAAGTCAGCTTATTGCCCCCAATAAACTGGGTCCTCAATTTACCCACCTTATAAAGGATGGAAGGCTGAGTCGACCTTGAGCCTGCCTGGGATTGAACTCGCAAGTAATTGCAGCAGCTGGATCTTAAATGCTGCCTTTGTAGGAGGCATTACTCCCCTACGCTACTCAGTTTCTCTTAGCAACAGACATTTTGGGTTCAATTGTGATTGTATATCCAGGGCTACCTGTTTCTGACTAGGCTTCCTGAGACAGTAAAAAACACACAATGAGTCCCAGAAACCCTCTTTTTATTTCAGCGGCTGTGAATTCTGTTCGTTCACAGCCTGTTCATTCTCATTCTGTTCATTCACAAATGAGTCCGAAATAGTTTGTAAAGAATCCGACAGAAGCCTGCCACAGTCCTTCGGGATAAGGCTGATAAACACCCACCTTTATCTCCCTTGACACGCTGCCAAAGACCTAATTGGCAACCAGCTTTGCAAGGCCACACGGAGCACAGAGTCAAAACGGAGCTTCAGAATTTAAACCGACCGGCACGAACAAAGTTGCTTCCTGCAAAGGCTCACGTGCCTTTGCTCCACCTTATGGGAGTGGCCAATCATCTCCAAGCCCTTCTCTCGAGTCGTCCCTTTTGTTTTAACTGTTCTTGCCTTCTGGCAGCTCTGCGCATGCGTGCTCTGGGAACAGGCTCCCCCTGTTCCTCTGCCTCACTGATGTCTGACTCTGGAGGCTCTGGAGTCAACACATAACTCCCAGATGGCCCTGGCCCAGGGGTGCGTTCTACTTACCTTTACTACCGGTTTGCAACAGGGCTGCGCACTCTTTTGCACATGTGCAGAGGCTTCCTGATGACGTCCAAGTCAGTGGGTGGAGCCTCCTGCTGGTTTTACTACTGGCTCTTGCAAACCATGGGCAACCCACCACTGTCCTGGCCCCATCTCTGCCTCTGACACAGAGCCCTCATCTGAGCCTTCCCCAGACTCTAGGACTGGCCCATGTCCCTCCCCAGCCTTCTCACTGTCTGACTCTGCTGCCAGCTCCCCAGGCCGCTGGAGGACCACAACAACCTGACATACATTTAGACTTATCAAATTCACACTGTCCTTTGTGCTCATTGATGTTGGAGAGGATAGAAAATCACGTTTTTTTACGAGTCTTTCTTTTCAAATGGAAGCCTTCCAAAATAAGCTGAATTTATGCAAGGAATTAGGGCCAAGATCCCAATAAAGAACATCTTGGAATCCAGAAGGAGGATCACGGGTCATCTTCTTTGCTGGATCTTGTTCTAAATCAGGCAGCTGGTACGCCATCTGTGTCAACGCTGAAGGGATATGTATTCTGGCCTCTAAATAGAATAGAATAACAGAGTTGGAAGGGACCTTGGAGGTCTTCTAGTCCAACCCCCTGCTCAGGCAGGAAACCCTCCACCACTTCAGACAAATGGTTAACCAACCTCTTCTTAAAAATTTCCAGTATTGGAGCATTCACAACTTCTGGAGGCAAGTTGTTCCACTGATTAACTGTTCTCACTATCAGGAAATTTCTCCTTAGTTCCAGGTTGATTCTGTCCTTGATTAATTTCCACCCATTGCTTCTTCTCCTGCTGTCAGGTGCTTTGGAGAATAGTTTGACTCTCTCTTCTTTGTGGCAGCCCCCGAGATATTGGAACACTGCTATCCTGTCACTCTTAGTCCTTCTTTTCATTAAACTAGACATACCCAATTCTTGCAATCATTCTTTATATGTTTTAGTCTCCAGTCCCCTAATCGTCTTTGTTGCTCTTGTCTGCACTTTTTCTAGAGTCTCAACGTCTTTTTTTACATCACGACGACCAAAATGTCGAAGGGCAAAGGCGTATCCTCCCTGTTCCTAAGTTCCACGTTTAATTTTTTTTCCCCCCCATTGCAAAATAGCTGGGCTGATCTGTCTTTGTCAGCCGAAGGTTAATATATAGTGACAAAAGGCAAAGAAGTGCAGTGAGGGAGAAAGGATGGAGTCGTTGATTTGCTAGCTGGCGGGAACGGGTGTCCTTTTCCGCGCAAAAATAGGTGATGCTTCCAACAGAAAAGAAGGGGGAGGAGATGGGCGAGAAATGAAATTGGCCTCTCACGGGCTCAGGATGTGGAAAGGAATCCTATCATGGCATTCTCGGAAAAGCTTTCATCCTACTTCTTGGTTGTGAGAATCAAGCATCTAAGCCAGTGATGGTTAACCTTTTTGGTGCCGGGTGCCCAAAGCGAACACGCCTGTGCCTGAACTCCCAAAATGCAATGTGAGCCTCCACATATGCACCCCACCCCCGGGCATGTACACAAGCCCTCCGCACCCTGTTTTGGCTTCCAGGTTGATGCAGGAGGCTTTCCAGGCCCAAAATGGGGCACGGGGGGGGGCATGTGCCCTGTTTGGGGCCTGGAAAGCCACCTGCACCCCCCCACACACGCCCCCCCACACACATGTACCCTGCCCCTGCGCAGTGGAGCTGGGCTGGAGTGACAGCTAGCATGCCTGCAAAGAAGGCTCTCATAAGTTCGCCATCATGGATCTAAGCTTAAACCAGCCTCTTCAAATCTATGATTGTAGATCATTAGTCTTTAAACATCTGCATCAGTGGTGGGTTGCCCCTGGTTCGGAACATTTCGCAAGAACCGGTAGTAAAACCGGCGGGAAGCTCTGCCCACTGACCCCAACGTCATCAGGAAGCTTCTGTGCATGTGCAGAAGCGTGCATACGACCCTGTTGCAAACCGGTAGTAAAGCTAAGTATAACCCACCCCTGAACTGCATGGATCTCCACTGATGAGTGTAGCTTAAAGCATCCAAAGAAACAACAGCTAAGCTTTCCATCTGTAGGAGAAGAGCAGGAAAAGCTGGTGGTCAGAGTTAAGTAGGTCATAAGCTTAGAATCGTTACATTCCCACAAATGGTCTAAAAATCCAACCCCTCTTGAATTCTGTTGATTCTTATCTGGTGTCAAGACAAGAGACAAGACAAGCTTCATTGTCACTTTTTTCTGTGAACCCACTAGGAGACATTGAAAGAAAATAAATATATACCCATACACATACATGGTCACACGTTTACATCAGTGATGGGTTTCTAATATTCTTACCACTGGTTTGCCCCACGCACACCTTCCGCACATGTGCCCGGCCTTCCACACATGCACTTTGCTCGCTTGTGTGCCTTCTGCACATGTACCCGGCCTCGAAAACATGCCTAAATAGGACATCATAGAGACGTTTAGGGTGCGTGGGTGGGCCCATCTACGATCTCCGCTACCGGTTCGCCAGAACTGGTTCGAACCGGCTGAATACCACCTCTAGTATACATATAGGTAGTCTTCGACTTATGGCCACAATTGAGCCTAAAATTTATGTTGTTAAGTGAGACATTTATTAAGTGGGTTTTGCCCCATTCTTTAGGATCTTTCTTGCCCCAGTTTTTAAGTGAATCACTGCAGTTGGTAAGTTAGTACCACGGTTCAGTTAAGTGAATCTGGTTTCCCCATTGACTTGGCTGGTCAGAAGGTCGCAAAAAGGGATCACATGAGCCCAGGTCATGCTGCAACGGTCATAAGTATGAACCAGTCCTGCCGAGCCCTTGACTTTTGATTACATGATCATGGGCCTGCTACCAAGGTTGTAAGTGTGAAAAACGGCCATAAGTCACTTTTTTTTCCAGTGCCGAACTGTTGTTAGTCGAGGTCTACCTGTATCGTCTGTATGGGTTGTTTCTTGTTTTTTGCCCGCCTGGCCCCTTTTCCTTCTCTTCCCCGCCTCTTCGTTTACCTCCCGTTCTGAGCGCCAGGATGGGACTTCTGCAAAGCAATGCAGCCCTCCCTTGAGAATGCTCATTATTCTACTACTGCTAGCTCCAGATTGTGTTCGGTGACCCCATCTGGATGCTGGTACCCCATTGAAAAGAGGTGGAATTATGGATGAGAGAAGCAGGAAAGGAGGATCAGAGCTCTCTCTCTGTGGACCCCAATGGGAGATATAATTAATTCCCTCGCCTTTCTTGGTTCCAATTCTCCATGCCTGGCTCCAATTGTCCTAAAAAACCCCAACATGGATTAAAAATAGCAGTAGCTTTTAGGCTTATATACTGTCCCATAGTGCTTTATAGCATCTCTGGGTAGTTTACAATGTAAGCATTACTTGCGTATCGCCCCCAGCAATGTGGGTGCTCATTTGACCGACCTCGGAAGGACAAAAGGGTGAATCAATCTGGAGCTGGTCAGGATCGAACTCCTGACTGTGGGCAGAGTTTGCCTGCAATGCAGATAGCCCTCAACCTATGACCCCAGGCAAAAAGGCAGGCAAGCAACAGTGTTCTAATTGGACAATCCTCCTCCCTCTTCCCCCACTCAGAAGAAGGTCAGATAACACAGACCAGAGCAAGAATGAGATCATACAGGAAGAAGATACAATGACACCAGAAATGGAAGCAGTCTGCTGCATTCGGCCCAACGTCGTTCTTCAATCCCTACATAGGGCGGCATATATAAATGTAATAAATAGTGATCATTGGCAGCAGCATCCTACTATTTGTCTGAAAAAGTACAGGGTATAGGGCTGTGATGGTGAACCTATGGCACGCATGCCAGATGTGACATGCAGCGCCTTCTCTGTGGGCCATTGAGCCGTCGCCCCAGCTCAGCTCCGCCCTGCCTGCTTGCGCATCTCCCGCCAGCCAGCTGGTCTTTGGGTCTCTGTTGTGCGTGCATGGGGGGGGGCATGCATGCATATGCAGACAGGCAGGATGCATGTGCAGGGCTGCATATGCATGCAGGGGTGGATGTGGGGGGGACGCATGCAGGGGGCGCCCATGCACAGAGGATTAGGTGCATGCAGGAGGCATGTGCGCATGGGGGGGCAGGGTGCATGCATGGGGGCTGCGCATGCATTGCATTTTGGGGGTTTAGGCACACACGCTTTGGGCACTCGGTTCGGAAAAGGTTAGCCATGACTGATATAAGGGCCTCCTGCTTGAGCAATGGGTTGGACACCTGCAATTTTCTTGATAGCTCAGTGAGAAATGGTTGCTCGAAACGTAAAGCCAAAAGATTTAGAAATATAAAAGACTCCCTCACCCTCCTGGTTAATAATACATTTTCACCTCTTATTAAAACATGCAAAATTATTCTTGCCTTCAAGCCCTTCTCAGATCAGGTCTCCCCAGACTGAATTCATCTGAAGGGACATTACCATGCCCTTCTTTGATAGCGAAAATGGATGCTATTGAGCAGGGAAGCCCATCTGCCTCGCGGCCCCTTCCGTCTGTCCCTTGCAAAAGGAGAAAATATTTGCATTGCAATTTCCCAAAGGAGAGGCCTCGCCTGGCGTAACCCTCATTGTGTACCTGTTAGGCAGGAAAATAATCAGACGTATTAATCAGATGTATAATCCTTTCACAGTTTTAAGGTTTTGCATGTTCGGTCTGCAGATGGGCTGGCTTGATCATTGTTTCTTAGATTCCCTTGAGCATATCCCTGCAACGTGGTTATGCAAAATGGAGTAGGCTGGCCGTTTTTCCATTGTAGAGTGTCCATATTGATTGATTGATTGATTTTATTAAATTTTTATACCGCCCTTCTCCTGCTGGACTCAGGACGGTGAACAGCCAAGAATAAAAACATCACATACAAAATTTAAATGTTTTTTAAAAAAAGAATTAAACAGATTTTGGCCCAATAAATTTAAAACACCCAACTAAAATCAATTTACAGTTAAAAATACCTAAAAATATCTAAGGGGTGGATGTGTGTGTGTGGTTACACCAGCCCAGCTTGATGAAATAAAAAAGTTTTAAGGGCACGGCGAAAAGCAGGTATCCTACATATCTCTGGGGGCAGGTCGTTCCAGAGGGCAGGTGCTGCCACAAAGAAGACCCTCCCCCTGGGGATCGCCAGCCGACATTGTCTGGCTGACGGCACCCTGAGGAGTCCCTCTCTGTGGGAGAGTACTGGCCAGTGGGATGCTCTCAGTGGCGGAAGGCAGTCCCATAAGTACCCAGGCCCTAAGCCATGGAGCGCTTTAAAGGTGGTAACCAACACCTTGAAGCGCACCCGGAAGACCACTGGAAGCCAGTGCAGCTCACGCAGGAGGGGTGTCACATGGGAGTGCCCCATCGCTTCCATAATCCCCCGCGCGGCTGCATTCGGCACCAGTTGGAGCCTCCGGGTGCTCCTCAAGGGGAGCCCCATGTAGAAAGCATTGCAGTAGTCCAGGCGGGAAGTGACAAGTGCCTGAGTGACCGTGCGTAAGGATTAGGGGTGAGTTCTTCTTACCTTTACTACTGGTTTGCAATGGGGCCGCGCGCATGCGCAGAAGCTTCTATGCATGCACAGAAGCGTTCTGATGACATCGGGGTTGATGGGCGGAGCCTCCCGTCAGTTTTACTACCGGTTCTATAGAACCAGTGCGAACCGGGGACAACCCACCACTGGTCCATATGTTGGAGCCAGTTTGGTCTGGTGGTTAAGGCTAGAAAGCAGAGGACCATGAGCTCAAGTCCTGCTTTAGACAAGAAAGCCAGGTAGGTGACTTTGGGCCAATCACCAGGAAATGTCTGTGAAGAGCTGAAGAAGCTTCTTGGATAAGAAGCAAAACATCTTCAGAGAAAAACAAGAAAGTCGAGTTGCCTCTTGAAAAAGGCAGGAGGAAATAATAAATCCTAATCCTACATTAGGCATGGAAGCTGGCTAGTTGAATTTGGGCCAATCACCAGGAGACCATGGGTTCTCGTCCCGCTTTAGGCATGAAAGCTGACTCGGTGATTTTGGGCCAATCATCAGGAGACTGTGAGTTCTAGTACTGTCTCAGGCCTGAAAGCCAGCTGGGTGACTTTGGGCCAATATCCAGGAGATTGTGAATTCTAGTCCCAACTTAGGCATGAAAGCTGGTTGGGTGACTTTGGGCCAATCACCAGGAGACTGTGAATTCTAGTATTAAGCCCGGGTGACGGACTTTGGGCCAATCACCAGGAGACAGAGAGTTCTAATCCCGCCTTAACCATGAAGGCCAGCTAAGTGACTTTGAGCCAGTCCCTCTCTCTCTCAGATCAACCCACCTCAAAACGTTGTTTTGGTAGTGAAAATAGGAAGAATAGGGAATATTAGGAATGTTCAGTGCCCTGAGGTACTTATAAAGTAATAAAGGTGGGATTTTTAAAAAATCTAATAAATAAATAATAAATATCCATCATGCATGAAAAGGCAATGATCAGCAAACTTCTGAAAAAGAAGTAATAAGTAAAATTCTTTAAAAGGCCAGAATTAAAAGAAGAAATCTAATTAGATCTACATTACACCAACACTGTTCACTACCTTTCCCCATTGTTTTGCTATATCACATCCCAAAACACATTTCTATTTATTTTCTGAACTTCTCACTTCTCTCTTTTGGGGATTCTTATCAACGCTCTCTGGTCACACTTCGTTAATTTCCCCTTTCCTCTTTACACGTTCGCACTTCTCAAATGCTGGCTTTCGTGATTCCATCCTCATTCTTTCTGCATGAGGACCGCATTCAACTTACAGCCACGTTTCTAACTCTCTTTCATGCAACAGAAAGGTCAAAAATATGGTCTTCTATTGAGCCATTTCTGCTTCTTTTTGACAAATATTTTATTCTTCAAAGTAGACCACTTGCCACATTTTACTGCCTTTTTCATTGGCATTTTGCATCTCTTCAACTCCAAGGAGGCGAATATTTGTAGTTCGGGATTGAATTGTACGGCCCCTATCGCCTTCTGAGCTTCGTTGTTTGCTTGTAGATGTTTCATTACCCAACTAGATAACATCATCAGTGGTAGAAGGGAGGAGGAGGAGGAGGAGAAGGAAGAAGAAGAAGAAGAAGAGGAAGAGGAAGAGGAAGAGGAAGAGGAGGAAGAGGAAGAAGAAGAAGAGGAAGAGGAAGAGGAAGAGGAAGAAGAAGAAGAAGAAGGAAGAAGAAGGAAGAAGAAGAGGAAGGAGAAGGAGAAGGACAAGAAGAAGAGGAAGAAGAAGAGGAAGAAAGAAGAAGAAGAAGAAGAAGAGGGAGAAGGAGAAGGAGAAGAAGAAGGAAGAGGAAGAGGAAGAAGAAGAGGAAGAAGAAGAGGAAGAGGAAAGAAGAAGAGGAGGAGGAGGAGGAGGAGGAGGAGGAGGAGGAGGAGGAGGAAGAAGAAGAAGGAGGAGGAGGAGGAGGAGGAGGAGGAGGAGGAGGAGGAGGAGGAGGAGGAGGAGGAGGAGGAGGAGGAGGAGAAGAAGAAGAAGAAGAAGTCGTCCATGCCAAAGAATGGAGGCCTTTGAACTATGGGGCTGGAGAAGACTCCTGCGAGTCCCTTGGGTTGCAAGATGATCCAACCGGTCAGTCCTAAGGGAGATCAACCCTGACTGCTCTTTAGAAAGCCAGATCCTGAAGATAAAACTGAAATACTTTGGCTGCCTAATGAGAAGGAAGGACTCGCTGGAGAAGAGCCTAATGCTGGGAACGATGGAGGGCAAAAGAAGAAGGGGACGGCAAAGAACGAGATGGCTGGATGGAGTCACTGAAGCAGTAGATGTGAGCTTAAATGGACTCCAGAGGATGGTAGAGGACAGGAAGACCTGGAGGAACATTGTCCATAAGATCGTGGTGGGTCAGACACGACTTCGCAACTAACAACAACAACAAGTAGTTGTGCTCATTCAGATGTGTGTGTCCGTCACTGTTCCACTGGCACTGTTGGCTCAAACGGATAAAATATGTTCTCCTACTTGCAATGGATGTTATGTGTTTGTCCAGCATCAATGTTTGATCCAGGAGCATCCCCAGATTGTTCCTTAAGGAGAAATGTGGTCCCATCCAGACTAGCCCTATATGAATTCTTTCCCAGGTCAACATTTCCTGTTGCATACAAAGCCAATTTAAGGGGCGGTAAATGCAGAAACAGAATTCTTTTCTTTGAAATCCTAACTTAGCATAGGCAGGCTAATTTTAATAGTGCAAGATGTGACTAATTTTGTCTTATTACTGTAAATGTTTACCAAATCATAGTGTGGTTGTTTGGGTTTGTGCTTGGGGTTATATGTAAACCTGGTCTTCGTGGTTTGTGAATAATAATTTGTGGCATTCAGCATGTTTTGTTATCCTAACCAATTATGGTTTGTTCAAGTAAACAAAAATGCTATTTATTACAAATGCTATTTGTTCCCAACTGGGATATGGTCCAACCGCAAGGAAAATTAAGAAATAAAATCTAACAGAAAATATATCAGTCTGTCTGTGTCTGTCTGTCAATCTGTCTGTCTATCTGTATTTATCTGTCTGTCTGTCTGTCTGTCTGTCTATCTATCTATCTATCTATCTATCTATCTATCTATCTATCTATCTATCTATCTATCTATCATCCATCTATCTACAGTATCTATCTCTCATCTCTCAAACCATCTATATTTTTCTATTTCTCTCGCTCATCTCTCTCTCTCTTATCTATCTATCTCTCATCTATCTCTCTATCTATAGTATCTATCTCTCATCTCTCATCTCTCATCTCTCAAACCATCTGTCTATTTCTCTAGTTCTCTCTCTCCCTCTCATCTCTCTCTCATCTCTATCTACCTACCTACCTACCTACCTACCTACCTACCTACCTACCTACCTACCTACCTATCTATCTATCTATCTATCTATCTATCTATCTATCTATCTATCTATCTATCTATCTATCTATTGTCTATCTACAGTATCTATCTCTCATCTCTGAAACCATCTATCTCTATTTCTCTATTTCTCTCTCTCATCTCTCTCTCATCTATCTAGCTATCTAGCTATCCAGCTAGCTATCCATCCATCTATCTCTCTATCTACAATATCTATCTCTCATCTTTCTAACCATCTATCTCTATTTCTCTCATCTCTCTCTCTTCTATCTATCTATCTGTCTGTCTGTCTGTCTGTCTGTCTGTCTGTCTGTCTATCTATCTATCTATCTAATCTTTTTATCAAAATGTATATGGCCATCCAACTTACTTTTAGTAACTCCAGGTAGTAACTCCTAATTACATGAAGGCAATAAAATCAATATATAGCATGATATGGAGCCCTTAGTGCTCTCTGAGCTTGGTTGTTTCCTTGTGGATGTTCCATTATCCAACTAGGTAACATCATCAGTGTGAGCGAGTGTGAGGTTCGCTCCCTGTTTATATACAGTAGCTAGCCCTGTCCGTTTTGGTGAGGGTATGGTTTTCTCCTTGAAAGTTCCTTGATTAGAACATTGTTTTCTGCTTGATTGTTTGTCTGGTGTTAATCCCTGCTTATCTGGGTGTTGATTGCCGGAGTGGGCGTTTTGTTTCCTTCTTAGTTTTTCTTATTGCCTCTTTTTGAATAGTGTGTTGAAACTACGGTTGTGCCTGTCCATGTGTTGTGACTCCTTAATCTCCGATCCAATTGTAAATCCTTAATCTAATACATCCTGCTTTGATGTGGTAGCTTAGTTCACACCTCATGCAAAGGAAAAAAAAATCTACAAATCCACAATCTCATTTTAGCCTTAATCCTAACCTGCTATGTGAATGCAATTACCCAGTAGTTAAAATGTAAGTCCTCCTTAAGGTCCTCCTCCTTAAGTCCTCCTCCTCAGCAATCATTTTCCCTGCTTAATCCACAAAAAACAGATCAAGTAAAGCAGATTACAGAAATCGTACTTCTGCCAAGCACACATGCACTCCAATACCCATATTGCTATCTGTACCTTAGGTATGATTTTATATATGAGACCCAGAGTATGAGCCCCAATTAGTTTGTGAGGTTTGTTCTAGAAAGAAATTAGCCTTATCCCTGTCAAGTTGTTAAAAGAAATGCACAGTAACAAAACGTTCATTTATTTTCCCCAGGGGTGAAATCAAAGTAACAGCAACAGATTTGGAAGGGACCTTGGAGGTCATTTAGTCCAACCCTCCTGCTCACACAGGGGAACTATACTAGGGATTCGAACCGCCGACCTTTCTGATCGGCAAGCTCAGCATCTTAGCTGAGCCACCTAGGGAGCTGCAAATCCCAGCAGGTTCTGACAGGTTCTGGAGAACCGGTAGCGGAAATTTTAAGTAGTTCAGAGAACCGGCAAATACCACCTCTGGTTGGCCCCAGAGTGAGATGGGAATGGAGATTTTGCAGTATCCTTCCCATGGAGTAGGGTGGGAATGGGGATTTTGCAGTGTACTACTTCCCCTGCCACGCCCACAAGCCACGCCCACAAGCCACACCGTGCCCATCAAGCCACGCCCACAGAACCAGTAGTAAAAAAATTTTGGACTGCATCAACTGTGGAAAGATGCAGATACATCCCCTGAACACCTGATAATAAACAAGATTCTTCGATGTGCCGAGATGGATAAGCTAACGTCTATATTAAAAGACAAGAAAGACTCAATATATAATAGAAGTTGGGACAGATGCTTTGTTTGGCTTGAAAAAAAGGTTAAACTTAAGAGAAGGGTGATAAGATCGTCTAAATAGACTAATTAGACATTTACAAGGCGCTATAATTCTTTACAATTTTGACCAATTTTTTTGTAGTTAATAAAAAAGAATCGATTGTATTGAAATGTTTGGCTGCGATGATACTAGTTAATATAAATTGGAGAGTGAGTCTAACTCTCGATTAGTCCGATACGTTGTCTGGTTTTAGTCCTGTGTTTACGTGTTTTTATGTTTAGTTTCCTATATTGATTTTCAACCATTATTTTGTGTATTAATTTTATTATATATACTGTATTTTCCTGCGTATAAGACTACTTTCTAACACACAAAAATCTTCTCAAAAGTCGGGGGTCGTCTTATACGCTGGGTCTCATTCTCCTGTAACCAGGCAGACCAGCCCATAAGGCTCTGACGAGCCTTAAATGGCTCTGAGGAGGGTTGTCTTATACGCCCAGTCGTCTTATACGCCGGAAAATACGGTACCTAATAAAGACTATTTATTTAAAATAAAAATAAAAATTGGGATTTCACCACTGATTTCCCCCCATTCTACTTGTACAGGTTGTGTGATGTTTAGATGGGGGTGGAGGTTGGTTTGATGACTCTCCTTACAAAACGCCCCTTTGACATTGTTTTAAAAGTGTAAGATCCTCTCATCTCATTCTCAAATGGCTGCCATTGCTTCTCCCCAGAGCTTCATCTAGCAATTCATACAATAACATTCACTGAAAAGTCCTTGGTTTGCTGATGCTTGCATGAAATCAACGGAGTAATAGAGTTGGAAGGGACCTTGGAGGCCTTCTAATCCAACCCCCTGCTCAAGAAAGAGATTCTATACCAGTGATGGCTAACCTTTTTGCCGTTGCGTGCTAAAAACAAGGGGAGCACGGATTCTATGTGCCTCGGGTCCCCCCACGCACGTACATGCAACCCCCTGCGCTGCCCCTGTTTTTGGCATACAGTTGGCCCGCTAGGCCTGTTTTTTCACCCTCCCCAGGCTCCAGGGCCTTTCTAGGAGCATGGGGAGGGTGAAAACAGCATTCTCCACTCCCTCAGAGGCCCTCCAGAGGCCGGAAATAGCTTGTTTCCCGACTTCCAGTGGGCCCAGAAGGCCCGAAAATCAGCTGGCCGGCGTGCGCATGTTCGCCGGAGCTGAGCTCACGTGCCCACTGATATGGCTCCGTGTGCCACCTGTGGCACGCGTGCCATAGATTCGCCATCACGGTCCTATGCCATTTCAGATAAATGAGTGTCCAACCTCTTCTTGAAAATTGGAGCACCCACAAATTTTGGAGGCAAGTTGTTCCACTGATTAATTGTTCTGTTAGGAAATTTCTCCTTAGTTCTAAGTTGCTTCTCTCCTTGATTAGTTTTCACCCGTTGCTTCTTCTCCTGCCCACAGGTGTTTTGGAGAATAGCTTGACTCCCTCTTCTTTGTGGCAACCCCTGATATTGGAACACTGCTATCATGTCTCCTTTAGTCCTTCTTTTTGTTAAACTAGACGTACCCAATTCTTGTAATCATTCTTCATATGTTTTAGCTCCCAATCCCCCAATCATCTTTGTTGCTCTTCTCTGCACTCTTTCTAGAGTCTCCACATCATTTTTTTTTAATATTGTGGTAACGAAAACTGGATGCATATTTCAAGTGTAGACTTAACAAGGCCTTATAAAGTAGTGCTAACACTTTCTCTAGAAATCAGGTCAAGTGGGACTGTCACGTGAGGAGCCATTTTGCCCCAATGAATCAGAACAGAAAGGAGATTGGAGGTCTTCTACTTCAGCTCCCTGCTCGAGCGAGAAACCCTATATCATTTCACACAGGTGGCAGTCCAGTCTCTTCTTAAAAACCTCCAGGGATGAAGGACCCATACAACTTCTGGGGCCAAGCTGTTCCACTGGATAATTGTTCTCACTGTTAGGAAATTTCTCCTCAATTTGAGATTGCTTCTCTCCTTGATTAGTTTCCATCCATTATTTCTTGACCTGCCCTCCGGTACTTTGGAAAATAGGTTGGCTCCCCTCCCCTTCTTTGTGCCAGCCTCTCAAATGGGATTAGCCTACCCCACACGTATCCAGTAGAAGCAGCTTGCTGCTGCAGACCCCACCTGTTAAGGAATTTAATGGCAATGTTGAGGAGAAAAACCTTTCCTTTAGTGGCACCTGGCTTAAGGAACATTCTACCATGGGAGGTGAGATCTGCTTCCACCTACCTGGCCTTCAGGAAGAGCCTCAAAATTGCTTTTTCAGGTTGGATTAGGACCTAGATGGGGGTGCTTTTTGCTAGAGTCGGTGGTGGGATTCACTGGTTGTAACAATTGGTTCGCTGCCCGCGCACTTCTGCGCATACTCGTTACGATCAAAAGTTGCCTTCTACTGAATCCAGAGTCAGTAAAACAGCTGAGGCACAATAATCCGCTCTACCGCGCCTATCAGCTGGGTTTAAAACAAAAGAAATATAGGTAGATTATAGCGCAGGGGCGGACGGGTGGGCCCATCTGATCATTGGAGCAAACTGGTTCGTTCTCAGCTGATCGTTGGAGCTACCAGTACGCCCGAACCAGTCAGAACCAGCTGAATCCCACCCCTGCATTTATGGGGTAGGAAGAATTCTAGAAGTTGAATTCCACCCGGCTGAAAGTTGGCGTGGTTGAGAAACACTGTCTGAAGGCCTCAGAGCATTCTTTCAGACAGCAGACAGTGACGGAGCCCTGGGGGAGATGGACATTAAGCAGCTATTGATCAAGCCCAAGTCGGACCCTTATACTAAAGTGAGCCAAGAGGTTAATTGCTGCTGGGGTCAGTGGGAGAGTAGATCGTGCAATGAATGAGAAGGCTGCAGGGTACAGGAGGGAGGGACTTCGTGGAGGAAATTTAGTATTCAGAACAAAGAGGAAGCTAAATTGGATTTTTTTAAATAAAATTCTTCCAGCTCTTCCCCCCCTAAATTCAGATCTTCTATTTCTGTGTGAATGCAAATACACAACACCCACCTATCTCCCTTCAAAATTGTTGCAACTGCAGCATTTCCAGCTTGCTTGTTGAGAAGCATTTATTTTTCATCGGTTTCCAACAACCTGATTTAAGTTGCCACAAGTGGGAAGAGAGTCGTCTTAGCTGGACCCGAAGTCACGATGGCTCAGTGGTGAAAGACACTGAGTTTGTCAGTTGTGGAAAGCTTGACAGCCCCGGTTCGAGCCCCGAGCGCGGCATGATGGGTTGAGCTCCCGTTCTTTGCTCCAGCTCCTGCCCACAACCTAGCAGTTCAAAAGTATGTAAATGCGAGTAGATAAATAGATGCCACTTTGTTGGGAAGGGAACAGCGTTCTGTGTGCCTTGGCATATAGTTCATGCTGGCAAATGTCTTTGGACAATGTTGGCTTCCTCAATTAAGAAACAGATGAGTACCATGCAGTGGTGAGATTCAAAGTTTTTTACTACTGGTTCTGTGGGCATGGCTTGGTGGGCGTGGCTTGGTAGGCATGGCAGGGGAAGGATACTGTAAAATCTCCATTCCTGTTCTGCCTCAGCTACAGACCCCAAAGAACGCAACACACACAAAGTCTGTACAAACCTTAGTTTACTACATTAAATCAGTCTTTTTCAAACAAAGGCTGTTAATTAACTGTCTTAACCGCCTACAAGAATCCAAAGAATAAATAATCGTAATCTTACTATGATTGGCAGAAAGCCCAGAAGCAATTTGCAGAGAACTAAGATCAGGACACAAAGGAGAGTGAACGAAGTTGTTCCCTGCAAATTGCATCAGTCGTTGTCCTTCCTTAAATAAGCTAAGGGAGTGGCCAATTAGCCCCAAGCCTTACTCTCGAGGAGACTTCCTCCTGAGGAGCCACTCCTGCCTTTTGGCAGCTCTGCACACCCGTGCATCGAGAAGAGGCTCCTCCTCTTCTTCCTCTTCACTTATGGGAGCTTCTGGAGGTTCTGAAGGCCCTGGCTGAATCCTCGCCTCTGGCACCACATCTTCTCCAGCCTCCTCATTGTCTGACTTGAATGCCAGCTGCACAGGCTGCTGGTGCAGCACCACACCAGCCTCCTCGCTGTTGGAATCAGCTACTAGCTGCACAGGCCACTGACGGCCTACAACAATTCCCTTCCCACTCCAGGGAAAGGATACTGTAAAATCTTCATTCCCTCACCACTCCAGGGGAAGGTTACTGCAAAATCCCCACTTCCTCCCGATCAGCTGGGACTTGGGAGTCACTGCGTTTTTATATTTACCAACAGAGCTATTATTTCTGAACTGTCAGACTTACCGTAGTTTGCCAAGTTTCTTATCAGTATCTACTGCGCATGTCCTGCATTCTTTTCTCTTCTTCTGAAAAACTTTCCTTTATTCTCCAGCCAGGGAAGTTCATGGCTGGAAAGCTTCCAAAAACGTAACTAATTAGATTAGTGAGTCATTTTATTTTCTTACAATAAATATGAGTTTAATTAGAAGATGTATTCCAGTTTTATTGATCAAAGTATACAGAAGGAGAAAGTCACGACTCAACTCAAAATGAGGGCAATTACCCCACGCAAGGTAATGGGGCTGATTGCCACTCTGGCATTGGGAGGCAGAGAATAGATGGGGGCGGGGCAGTCAGAGGTGGTATTTACCGGTTCTCCAAACTACTCAAAATTTCCACTACCAGTTCTCCAGAACTGGTCAGAACCTGCTGAATGCCACCTCTGGTACCATGCCTTAGAGTTAGATTGACTGGACAGGGGAAATTTTTACCTTAACGTTTAGCTAGACTGACCAGCAGATCCTACCTTTGCCACTCTAAGAGGATTATTTAAACCATTCAACTCAGAAAATCTGAAGCCAAAATGACAAATAAAAACATCTCAGCACCTTCCGAGACACTTGTAGGTCTTGTTGGTCAAAGATTGGTACAAATGATATACGTAGTATATAACCCCTCAACCACCACTGCCCATCTGCTAGCCACAATTACAGATATGTGTGTGCTACACATGAGAAGAACCCATGAACTTGTTATTTCACACATTGCCTAAAGCCCATCCTTTATTTAACCATCATTGGTTGAATAACCTACAATGGCTGAGCTGGAGTCATCCATCCAGCCTGCTAAGCTTCTTCTACAACGTTGTGGATCTGTAGAGTATGGGCAAGTGATGAAACAATATTCACATTGTGAAACACAAGCTCCGCCTCTTTTTGTACGTCCATGGGAGGTCACATGGATGGGGATCAGAACGATGCTTATGTGTGAATGATTTTAGGGCAGTTTCTCACTCTCCGTTCAAGCGCTACTGTGGTATAGTTGAGAGGATGTTGAACTGAGAAGCAGAGCAGAAGGGGGAAAATCTGGTTTCATATCCCTCTCAACTAGATAAATGCTCTGGAGCAGGGGTCTCCAACCTTGGCAACTTTAACACTTGTGGACTTCAACTCCCAGAACTCCTCAGCCAGCTTTGCTGGAAATTCTGGGAGTTGAAGTCCACAAGTCTTAAAGTTGCCAAGGTTGGAGACCCCTGCTCTGAAGAGCTTTAGATCAATCTCTCCTACTCAGCCTAAGAGTGATAGTGAAGGTCCTGGATTAGGAGTGAGAAGGTTGTCAAGTTTGTTGTCTACATTTTGGGGGTAAGGGTCAGAGCCAGTTTGTTCTAGTGGTTAAGGCACCAGGCTAGAAACCAGGAGACAATGAGTTCTAGTCCCTTTTTAAAAACCAGTTGAGTGACTTTTGGCCAATCACCAGGAGACTGTGAGTTTTAGTTCCACCTCAGGCATGAAAGACGGCTGGGTGACTTTTGGCTAATCACCAGGCGGCCGTGAGTTCTAGTTCCACCTCAAGCATGAAAGCTGATTGGAAGACTTTGAGCCAATCACCAGGAGACTGTGAGTTCTAGTTCCAACTGAAGAATGAAAGCAGGCTGGGTGATTTTGGGCCAATCATCAGGAGCCAGTGAGTTCTAGTCCCACCTAAATAATGACTTCAATTTTCTGAATTCCCCAGACAGAATGGGAAATTTCGATTTTACACATCACCCTAACTCTCATACGGTTTATTTATACATCAGCCATGGTAACTTCTACACCATGGCTTGTGACTTGGCAAGCAACTGACCCCAGTCCATAATATCATTCAACAAAGAGCAGTTTTAAAATGTCTTAGCACGATGAGTGAACCCATTTGGTGTCTGTACACAGATCTCTTTGTATTGTGCAAGAACAGCCCAGACCAAGTGCAAAAACTGATCTCCGGCTCTAGTTGAAAAAGGCATTATTTATTGGCGTTTTTACTTCCCCTTCTCAGGACAGTGAACTTTTGACGTTTAACATCTCCCAACACCAGTCGTGGTGGAGTGAGAACGGTCCTGGTTGCGTAAGGAAGGAGACGCCCATGATCGGCATCAAAGGTCTGGACAGCCATTCGTACGTCTCAGTGATCGGTTGCGCGTTGGAGTACCGTTACATCGAGGTCATGCACAGCGCCCTGCAGATTCTGGTGGCGGTGAGTAGACCCCTTGGGTTCTTGACCTATGAAGCATTGCAGAAGCAGCGCCCAGATGTAAGAGGTGTTCTCTCCTCAAAGGAGTTTAATGTAATAAAACCTCAAGAGGAAAATTCATCATCATCTTCTTTTAACGACCCTGTAATCTCTTGTAGGGTGGACTCTGGGCAACTGAATGGAGCTAGCAGGGTGTTTAATGGTTGGATGCAAAGGTGAAATCCAACAGGTTCTGGAGAACCGGTAGCGGAAATTTTGAGTAGTTCGGAGAACCAGCAAATACCACCTCTGGCTGACCCCAGAGTGGGGTGGGAATGGGGATTCTGCAATATCCTTCCCCTAGGAGTGGGGTGGGAATGGGGATTCTGCAGTATCTTCCCCCCTGCAGTGGGGTGGGAATGGGGATTTTGCATTATCCTTCCCCTAGGAGTGGGGTGGGAATGGGGATTTTGCAGTATCCCCCCCCCCCCGCAGTGGGGTGGGAATGGGGATTTTGCAGTATCCTTCCCCCCGCGGTGCGGTGGGAATGGGGATTTTGCAGTATCCTTCCCCCCAGGAGTGGGGTCGAAATGGAGATTTTGCAGTATCCTTCCCCCAGAGTGAGGTGGGAATGGGGATTTTGCAGTATACTTCCCCCTGGAGTGGGGTGGGAAGGAAGATTTTGCAATATCCTTCCCCTGCCACGCCCACCAAGCCACACCACGTCCACCAAGCCACGCCCACAGAACCGGTAGTAAAAAAAACTTCGAATTTCACCACTGGCCGGATGCCCTTCCTGTCACCAATGCGGAGTTTTGTTCAGCAGATATACTCTCAGTGTGCCCAGGGAGAGAAATTATCTGCCTCTACCTAGGATCGAACTAGGTAGAGTATTTAACAGGCCTTCCTGATTAACAGACACCCTTTCCCTCAACTAATTTGTTAAAACAAAGTTTTGGCGTCTTTAATTGAGCATTCTAATGCTTTCCAGTCTAGTGAAGGTTTGAGTATATCTTTACACAACTCTTTCTCTCTCTCTCGCTCTCTCCCCATTCTCTGTACTGTATGTATGTGTGCGAGAGAGTGAATGTAGATGTGCACGAATTTGAATCTTAAATTTAGTAGACTCAGGCGAAACAAGGGAGATACGCTTGCTAAATGTGGTATTTTATGCTGGCTATGTGCCCATCATTTCTGGGGTTGTTGCTTTTTTTAATCTTTTACAAGTGGTGGAACCATATGGCATGGCAAACTTATTGCTTTTGACGTGCTCTTTGCTTGTTGTTCAGCAAAAACTGGAGGGAAAAATATTATTTCCTCCAGATCTGCAACCTCAAAGCATTTGTCTTTTGCTCCCCGAAACCTCACCATATCCCTTGCTTTTTGAAAATCCTCTTTTACAAACAGAATAACAAGTTGGAAGAGACAGTTGGAGGTCTTCTAGTCAGGAAACCCAACACCATTTCAGACAAATGGTTTGTCTAATCTCTTCTTAAAAGCTCCCAGTGTTGGAGCATTCGCAACTTCTAGAAGCAAATTGTTCCACTGATTAATTGCTCTAACTGTTCAGGAAATTTCTCCTTAGTTCTAAGTTGCTTCTCTCCATGATTAGTTTCCATCCATTGCTTCTCATCCTGGCTTCAGGAGCTTTGGAGAATAAGTTTAGTTTAGTTTTAGTTTTATTAAATTTCTATACCGCCCTTCTCCCGAAGGACTCAGGGCGGTGTACAGCCATCATAAAACAGTGTAAAATACAAAATTTAAAAATTTTTAAAAACAATTTAAAATAGATTAAATATTTTGGCCATTAAATGAAGAACCCACAAATTCAAAATCACCCCATCCCAATTTTTTGTTAAGCCAGTCCAGCCTTGAAATAGCAGAGTCTTAAGGGCACGGCGGAAGGAACGCAAGTCAGGAATCATACGTATCCCTGGGGTAGTTCATTCCAGAGGGCGGGTCCCCCCACCGAGAAAGGTCTCCCTCTGGGGGTCGCCAGTCTACATTGTTTAACTGACGGGACCCTGAGGAGCCCCTCTCTGTGGGAGCTTATTGGTTGGTGGGAGGATATCGGTGGCAAAAGGCGGTCCCATATATATCCGGGTCCTAAGCCATGTTGACCCTCTCTTCTTCGTGGCAGTCCCTTAAATATTGAAACACTGCTATCATGTCACCCAACAAGCAGAGACGGTGGAGACTTAAAACAGTTTCCAAATATTTCCACTCTGCAAGCAAATTTCTGAGTTTCGTAGTTCCTTTTCCAGCTCAGATTAAAATCTACAAAATCACAGTCGTCTTGTCTCTGTCAACTTTGAAATGGATCTAGCAGCCATCTTTTCGTTTTTCAGCATGCCACGCAGTAGGGGGAGTGGGGGAAGAGGCTTGGGATGTCAGACCAGACAATAACAATAGATCGTCCCGTGGGAACCAAGATCATCTCAACAAGTGCTGGGCAGAGACTGGAAGGAGTTTCCAGGGAGATGCCAGAACACCTACAGTAATTGGACAATGTGACCTGTGGCAATGAGGGAAGGGAATGTCTATTTTTTAAGTATACTAAAACCGCGGGAAATGGTTAGTGATGGGTTTTTTTTAGAATAGAACAGAATTCTTTATTGGCCAAGTGTGATTGGACACACAAGGAATTTGTCTTTGGTGCATTTGCTCTCAGTGTACATAAAAAGACAAGATACATTCATCAAGAATCATAAGGTACAACACTTAATGATAGTCACAGGGAACAAATAAGCAATCAAATCATATTAGGAAACAGTCAATATAAATCTTAAGGATACCAGCAACAAGGTTACAGTCATACACTGATAAGTGGGAGGAGATGGGTGCTAGGAACGATGAGAAGATTAATAGTAATGCAGATTTAGTAACTAGTTTGACAGTGTTGAGGGAATCATTTGTTTAGCAGAGTGATGGCGTTTGGGAAAAAACTGTCCTTGTGTCTAGTTGTTCTGGTGTGCAGTGCTCTATAGTGTCGTTTTGAGGGTAGGAGTTGAATCAGTTTATGGCCAGGATGCGAGGGGTCTGTAAATCTTTCCACAGTCCTCTTTTTGACTCGTGCAGTATACAGGTCCTCCATGGAAGGCAGGCTGGTAGCCATTGTTTTTTCTGCAATCCTAATTATCCCCTGAAATCTGTGTCTGCCTTGTAGGATTGCAGAACCAAACCAGACAGTTATAGAGGTGCAGATGACAGACTCAACAATTCCTCTGTTTTGCTTTCATGCATGCTGAAATGAAGTGGTGTAGGGTTTCCAGCCTAAGCAGGGGGTTGGACTAGAAGACCTCCAAGGTCCCTTCCGACTCAGTTATTCTGTTCTGAAATGATGTACTCAATAAAACACTTCTTTGAGTAATCGGGTCTTCTCGGAGTGCTGACTCAATTGGGTTCATCAGTCGGAACCTTGACAGTCTCCTTCTATACAGAAGATGAGGCTTTAGAATTTATAATTTATAATAACAGAGTTATTATAAATAACAGGGACCTTACGGGTCATCTAGTCCAACCCCCCCACCCAAGCAGGAGATCCTATATTATTTCTGAAAAATGGCAGTGCGGTCTTTTCTTGAAAGCTTCAAGTGATGAAGCTTCCACAACTTCTGAAGGCAACTTCTGTTCCATTGGTTGATTGTTTTCACAATCAGAAACGGTCTCCTTATTTCTAGGTTGAATCTCTCCTTGATCAGTTTCCATCCATTATTCCTTGTCTGACCTTCGGGTGCTTTGGAAAAGAGCTTGACTCCCTCCTCTTTGTGGCAGACCTTCAAATATTGGAAGACAGCTATCACGTCTCCCTTGGTCCTTCTCTTAAGAGAAGCAGAGCTCATTTAAAAGTGCTCCTCCCTTAAGAGAAACACCCCCTCCCAGCCCAATCCCGCTTCTAGAAGCATTTCCTGTGGATAGCTACATCAAGTTCTTTATGAACAATCTCTGCAATTGAAATATTTATGGGTGAGTAGAAGAGAGGGAACCGAGGAAGGGGGAGGCAATCCAATTAAGCTAAACTTGTATGTTTTCTCCCTCAGGATATAATAATAATAACCTACTCTGCCTGAAAACAATGCTCTTTGTTATTTCCGCAGCCGCGCCTCACGCCCGGCTTCTGTTCTTGGAGCGGCAAGCAGGTGATTCAAAAATTGCCATCCGTATCATACCATCTGTGTTCATCCATTCTGAATTCTTTTATTTTTCACAACTGCTGCATCACGTCAATTTAGAGTAGAGTAGAGTAGAGTAGAGTAGAGTAGAATAGAATAGAATAGAATAGAATAGAATAGAATAGAATAGAATAGAATAGAATAGAATAGAATAGAAGGAGTGGAGTGGAGTGGAGTGGAGTGGAGTGGAGTGGAGTGGAGTGGAGTGGAGTGGAATAGAATAGAATAGAATAGAATAGAATAGAATAGAATAGAATAGAATAGAATAGAATAGAATAGAAGGAGTGGAGTGGAGTGGAGTGGAGTGGAGTGGAGTGGAGTGGAGTGGAGTGGAGTGGAGTGGAATAGAATAGAATAGAATAGAATAGAATAGAATAGAATAGAATAGAATAGAATAGAATAGAATAGAAGGAGTGGAGTGGAGTGGAGTGGAGTGGAGTGGAGTGGAGTGGAGTGGAGTGGAGTGGAGTGGAGTGGAGTGGAGTAGAGTAGAATAGAATAGAATAGAATAGAATAGAATAGAATAGAATAGAAGGAGTGGAGTGGAGTGGAGTGGAGTGGAGTGGAGTGGAGTGGAGTAGAGTAGAGTAGAGTAGAGTAGAGTAGAGTAGAGTAGAATAGAATAGAATAGAATAGAATAGAATAGAATAGAATAGAATAGAATAGAAGGAGTGGAGTGGAGTGGAGTGGAGTGGAGTGGAGTGGAGTGGAGTGGAGTGGAGTGGAATAGAATAGAATAGAATAGAATAGAATAGAATAGAATAGAATAGAATAGAATAGAATAGAATAGAAGGAGTGGAGTGGAGTGGAGTGGAGTGGAGTGGAGTAGAGTAGAGTAGAGTAGAGTAGAGTAGAGTAGAGTAGAGTAGAGTAGAGTAGAATAGAATAGAATAGAATAGAATAGAATAGAATAACAGAGTTGGAAGGGACCTTGGAGGTCTTCTAGTCCAACCCTCTGCTTAGGCAAGAAACCCTATACCTATGATGGTGAACCTATGGCACACATGCCTAAAGTGGCACGCAAAGCAATGTTGCCCGGTACGCGCGGCCTTGCCTGTTTGTCTTCCAGGTTTCTGGTGCGCATGTGCATGCGACGATCAGCTGTTCTTTGCATGCGCAGCAGTGCTGAAAACTGGTGTGCGCATGCGAGCCAGCCAGCTGATTGTCAGGTGCGCATGTGCGCCAGAATCTGGAAGTTCGGCTTTTCTGGAGCGCGATCCTTGTGCGTGCACAGCAGTGCCAAAAATCAGCCTGGGCATGCATACCAGCCAACTGATCATTGGGCGCGCATACATGCTAGAACCCAGAAGTTTGGCTTTTCTGGAGTGCGGCCCTGATGAGCACACGCGGGGCATTTCAGCGAGTGCTGAAAAGGTTTGCCATCACTGCCCTCTACCATTTCAGACAAATGCTTATTCAATCTCTTCTTAAAATCTTTCAGTGTTGGAGCATTCACAACTTCTAGAGTCAAGTCGTTCCACTGGTTAATTGTTCTGTCAGGAAATTTCTCCTTAGTTTTAAGTTGCTTTTCTCCTTGATTAGTTTCCACCCATTGCTTCTTGTGCTGCCCTCCTTCTTCTTTGTGGCAGCCCTTGAGATATTGGAAGACTGCTATCATGTCTCCCCTAGTCCTTCTCTTCATTAAACTAGACATATCCAGTTCCTGCAACCGTTCTTTGTATGTTTTAGCCTCCAGTCCCCTAATCATCTTTGTTGCTCTTCTCTGCACTCTTTCCAGAGCCTCAACATCTTTTTTACATCGTGGTCACCATAACTGAATGCAGTATTCCAAGTGTGGCCTTACCAAAGCATTATAGAATGGTATTAACACTTCCCGTGATCTTGTGGTGAAATCCAATGTTCTTTTTTACTACCGGTTCTGTGGGCGTGGTTCTAGGTTGCTTCTCACCTTGATGAGTTTCCACCCATTGCTTCTTGTCCTGCCCTGAGGTGCTTTGGAGAATAGCTTGACTCCCTCTTCTTTGTGGCAGCCCCTGAGATATTGGAAGACTGCTATCGCATCTCCCCTGGTCCTTCTTTTCATCAAACTAGACCTACCCTATTCCAGCAACCGTTCTTTATAATAACTGGTTGTTTCTCATTTTCTATACAATTATGGAAAGTAAAAAGTTTACAGGCAGTCCTCAACTTACAACCATTGGAAATGGTCGAAGTTACATCAGCACTGAAAAAAGTGACTTATGACCATTTTTTACACTTATGGACCGTCGCAGCATCCCCACGGTCAGGTGATCAGAATTCGGACGCTTGGCAACTGGCTCATATTTATGACGGTTCCAGGATCCTGGGATCACGTGATCCCCTTTTGCGACCTTCTGAGAAGCAAAGTCAGTGGGGAAGCCAGATTTGCTTAAGAATCGTGTTAGGGACTTAACTGCAGTCAATCACTTAACAACTGTGGAAAGGAAAAACGGGGTCGTAAAATGGGGCAAAGTTCACTTAACAACTGCCTCACTTAGCAATGGAAGAGCTGGATGGGAAGCAATGGAAGACCTGCATGGGGGGAAATAGACTCAGACTCAACCCTTCCAAGACGGAGTGGCTATGGCTCCTGGCGTCCCAGTATAGCCAGTTGGTTCCATCGCTGACTATTGGGGGCGAGACTTTGGCCCCCTCAGAGAGGGCTCGCAATCTGAGTGTCCTCCTGGATGCACGGCTGTCGTTAGATGATCATATGACGGCTGTGGCCAGGGGGGCTTTCTATCAGGTTCGCCTGATTTACCAGTTGCGTCCCTTTCTGAACCGGGATGCCTTGCGCACGGTCCCTCATGACCTCGTCACATTCCATCTGGACTACTGTAATGCTCTCTACATGGGGCTCCCCTTGAAGAGCATCCGGAGGCTCCAACTGGTCCAGAATGCGGCCGCGCGGGTGATCATGGGAGCGACTTGACACACCCATGTGACACCATTCCTGCGCAAGCTGCACTGGCTCCTGGTGGTCTTCTGGGTGCGATTCAAGGTGTTGGTTACCATCTTTAAAGCGCTCCATGGCTTAGGACCCGAATATTTACGGGCTCACCTTCTGCCACCGATGGCCTCCCACTGACTAACACGCTCCCACAGAGAGGGGCTCCTCAGGGTGTCGTCGGTCAAACAATGTCAATTGGCAACCCCTAGGGGGAGAGCCTTCTCTGTGGGGGCACCCGCCCTCTGGAATGAACTGCCCCCAGGGATACGTATGAATCCCAACCTGCGCACCTTTCGCCGGGCCCTCAAGACCCTTTTATTTCAACAGGCCGGCCTGGTTTAAGAAGAATTTGGGTGGGGTGTTTTAATTTCTGGGTTTTAATTGTTGGGCCAAAATGTTTAATCTTTTTAAAATTGTTTTTAAATTTTGTATTCATGGTGTTTTATTATGGCTGTACACCGCCCTGAGTCCTTCAGGAGAAGGGCGGTATAAAAATCTAATAAACTAAACTAACTAACTAAGCCTGGGCTCCACCGTGGTCGTAAGGACTACCTGTACTGTTCTCAGCAATGGGTGTGGTTTATGAAGGTTTTATAGCATCCAAGTGTCAGGAATAGTCTTTTTCAAAATTCTTTCCCTCCACAAGAAAGTTTAGTTTGTTTCTTTGTTGTGAGGTCTTTTTTTAACACAGTGAGAGCAGACCTGAGATTCTCAAGATGCCCAATGATGGTTATGTGCTGTAGACATTGACCCTTAGTAACCACATAGAATTTCTCCAAGATGATCTATCTCCAACCTGGTCCTTCAAGTCTTCCAATGGTCTTCATACTGTAAATTAAGTCCATCCTTATTGCTGTTCCCTGTTCCCTTCCTCTCTTCTCATCCATATTTCCTAGAATCAGAGTCTTCTCCAGAGTTCTAGGTCTTGACATGAGGTGTCCAAAGTAGGACACTTGGACCCTGGTCATTTGTGCCTCAAGCAAAATCCCGGGTTGGATTTGTTGGGTGATCCATGGGTTTGTTATCTTGACTCCTTCTCAGGAGTCTTCTCCCATTCCAAAGTTCAAGGTCATTAATACTCTTCCTAGCCTGCTTCTTCAAAGTCCAACTTTTGCTTTCCCACCCGAGAAATACCACAGCTTGCACAGATCTGATCTTTCTAGGTATATAGACACATTTCGGCAGCCTTTGAGTATATCTCTTCCAAAGTTTTTAATTGTCACTCTACAGAATTGCCTACATGGATAAATAACAAAGGTGGTATTCAGCCGGTTCGTACCAGTTCAAGCAAACTGGTAGCGGCAACTGCAGGTGGATCTCCTCCCCTCCCCCCCCCCGCTCCAGTGTAATGCCATCCTATTTAGCCACATTTTTGAGCCCGGGCGTGTGTGCAGAAGGCGCGTGTGTGAGCAAAGTGCATGCATGGTAGGCCGGGCGCACACACACGGAAGGAGTCCGTGTGCACGAAGTGAGCGTGCAGGGCAAACTGGTGGTAAGAATATGTGAAATCCAACACTGATAAATACATATGTAAATTGGGTGGCCGGAATTATGGCAGGCCTCTGATTATGTTGATTGATTTCTAAACCTTATTTCCACCATCAGCTATATGCTGTAGGCATCATTTGCCTGTAAATATAAATGTCAAAGAATAGTTGAGGCATTTGGCAGATTGTGTTGTGGTCCGCTAGCAGCCTGCAGAGCTGGCAACAGAGTCGGACAGTGAGAAGGCTGGGGAGGAACATGGGCCAGTCCTGGAGTCTGGAGAAAGCTCGGACGAGGGCTCTGCATTGGAGGCAGAGATGGGGCCATCTGGGAAGTACGTGCTGCCTCCGGAGCCTCCAGAGTCGGACCTCAGCGAGGCAGAGGAACAGAGGGAGCCTGTTCCCAGTGCGTGCATGCACAGAGCTTCCAGAAGGCAAGAACAGTTAAAACAAAAGGGATGACTCGGGAGTAAGGCTTGGAGATGATTGGCCCCTCCCATAAGACTTAAAAGAAGATCAAAGGCACGTGGGCCTTTGCAGGAAGCAACATTTGTTCATTCGGTTCAGTTTAAAGTCTGAAGCTCTGTTTGATTCTGGACTCCATGTGGCTTTGCCAATTAGGTCTTTTGGCAGCGTGTCAAGGGAGACAAAGGTGGGTGATTATCCTGAAGGACTTCTCCCGACGGACTCTTTATAACAAATTGGGACTCATCTGTGAATGAACAGAATTCACAGCTGTTGCAATAAAAGAAGTTTTGGGGACTACTCGTGTGTTTTAATGACTCAGGAAACCGAGGTCAGAACAGACTGCAAGAAATGTACAGCTCATTTATGTACAAACCATATATGGATTTAGGAATAATTTTCTCCTCCTCCTTCCCCTCCTCCTCTTCCTCCTCCTTATAAGAATGAACATAGATCTCAATTAGTGCACTTAATGAATCCCACGAAATGATTGCATGATTTGAATTCACACTGTTCAAATTATACTTCCATAGAAAAATTGGCATTTTTTAAAAAAAAATAATTTATATGCCGCCCTTCTCCAGAGACAGGGCGGCTTACAATGCGTTAAGCAATAACCTTCATACTTTTGTATATACCTGCTTAGTAGGGCTTTCGGCCCCCCTTAAGCGTTGTTCTTTTTTATACAAAGTCAGCTTATTGCCCCCACAATCTGGGTCCTCATTTTACCTACCTTAAAAGGATGGAAGGCTGAGTCAACCTTGAGCCTGGCGAGATTCGAACTTGCAGTAATTGCAGGCAGCTGGTATCACTTTAACACCACTTTAAGCTGCTGCGCCACCAAGGCAATTGATTCCAGCTTGACAGAAACAGGCAATGAAAAATTTAAAACATAAGATACACACGCACACATATTGTATATTAATTATTGAAACATTACAGGAAAAATATATACATTTCTGGTTAATGAAGTCATATAGCAGTTATAGACATTCAAATTTTTTTTAAAAAAAATTCTCCCATAAATTCAGGCATCCAACATCTTGTTCTCGTTCAGCATTGCCGTGATGATTTCGTGACATTTAATTCTATCAAATGTTTGCTCCAAGTGGATTCTTTTTTTAAAAAAACAAACAAAACAAAACTTGCACTTTTATCCTCTGATGGAATCTTCCTTTCCTCTCCTTTGCACGCAGTGTGTAAGACCTCAGCCACCATTCCTCATGCACTCGCCTCAATTTCACACACACTAGCTTTGCATTCACTGACTTTTGGGTTGCGTTAAATGCCGCCTGGCACCCGTGTGCAATTTGCACTAAATCGAATATTGTGTGATTGAAACTCTCACCATTTGCAACTTGCTTTTATGTCCCATTAAATCCAATAGAGAGGACCATTGGTTTGAAAGAGGAGTAAAAAGTGGCCATCTTTTTTAAGTGAGCTTTGACCCATTTTACGACTTTCCTTTCCACAGTTGTTAAGTGATTCATTGCAGTTAAGTCACTAACACGTAACTGCAGGGGGAGGGATATGACACCACCTATCTTCTGTCTACCACACAATCCTTTCAGCAATCTCAGGAAGGTTTCACACCCCATTTCCACTCTGATTCAAGGGCACAGATAAACCCCCAAGTGGTCTCAAGAGCTCCAGTGGTGGGATTCAAATATATTAACAAATGGTTCTCTGCCCTAATGACCCGCTGGGTGGCTGTGGCCATGGTAGGCGTGGACCGGGAATTTGACAGGCAGGACTCGGCCTCCTGCACCCCCCCCTGGGAGCAAAAACGGGCCGCAGGAGGGCTGTGCTGAGCCCCCCCCCCCCCCCCCCGGTGCTGTGTTTTGGGCCTAGTAGGCCTCCCTGCAGCCTACTGGGAGCAAAAACAGGCTGTGGAGGGCCCGTTTTCCACCTCCCCGGGCTCTGGAGGATCTCTGGAGGCTGGAAATTAACCCATTTTTGCACTCCATGGGCCTCTAGGAGGCCCGTTTTCCACCTCCCCGGTCTCCACGCACCCCCTGCACTTACCTGGGATCCATAATAGGCTGCGTGGGAACTCCTGGGAGGGACGGGGTGGGTTGAGGCCAGCCAGTCGTCTGAACTACAGGTTCACCGAACCAAATGTAAAATTAACATCCAATTTTCCCGAACCGGCTGAATCCCACCTCTGAAGAGCTCCCAGGGAGAGTGCTAACAACCAGATGACTGGAAAGAAACACGATCCTTCCATCCCCGAATCCCATCATCTTGTCAGAACTAATCCTTCCATCGCCCCCACCATTCTGCCAGAAACGATGAAGCTTCTAGGATAAGAAGTGAAACATCTTCTTCTTCTTCCTCGGGGGGTAAGAGGGTGGGGTGGGGAGACGAAACAGTCCAGTTGTCTTTTGAAAAGGCACTTTTGAAATATCCATTCCTACAATTCTACTGAATTTTAGAGGCACACGGTTCATTTGCCCAGGTGGTTAGAGATGGTTAACATACTGTATTCTAACATACATCACCGTTTTACCTTTTGTGTGGCCCTCATCCGAGGCATTGCATGAACCCGGAAAAAGCTCCTAGTCCTCAACTTGCAATAGTCCGTTTAGTGACCGTTCAAAACTTACAACAGCACTGAAAAATGTGACTGATGACCTGTTTTTCACACTTATGACCGTTGCAGCATCCTCACGATCACGTGATCAAAATTCAGACACTTGGCGACTGGTTCATATTTACGACCATGTCTGTGTCGTGGAGTCACGTGATCCCCCTTTGGCAACCTTCTGACCGGCAAAGCCGATGGAGAAACCAGATTCACTTAACAAACGGGTTGCCAACTTATCAACTGCAGTGATTCACTTAACAATGGTGGCAAGAAAGGTCGTAAAGTGGGAGCAACAGTCACTTAACAAATGCCTCGCTTGACAACAGAAACCTCGGGCTCAATTGTGGCCGTACGTCGAGGACTTGCCTGTGTTTTCAGGGGTAGGGATTTCCTGCAAGGTGGCTTCCAATTTCACATTTCCTTAAGTCAGCCTCAGCAGCTGCTCGGAGGCTGACTTGACACATCTGTGGCTTCTCAACTCCGCTGCAGAGCAGACGCAGGGAAACCTGACACTGAAAAATTTGACACTGGGTCTAATGGCAACATATCTCCTGGGTCTAATGGTCCTTTCAGACATGGGTGGGGGTGGGGTGGGGAATTCCGGACTGTAATGGGAAGATCTTGTGCTCCTCTCTGCAGATTCTGACCCTGGTCACAATTGCAGCCCCAATCATGAAATGCCTGGATGCTTTGTGGACAGCAAAGATGGAACATTGATGTCTTCCCTTGTATTCCTGTCTGTTCCCTCTTACCAAGCAGTTTGGTCTATGGGTTAAGGCACCAGGCTAGAAAGCAGAAACTTTTTAACAGTCACTAAATGGACTGTTGCAAGTTGAGGACTAGGAGCTTTTCCGGGTTCATGCAATGCCTCGGATGAGGGCCACACAAAAGGTAAAACGGTGATGTATGTTAGAATACGGTATGTTAACCATCTCTAACCACCTGGGCAAATGAACCGTGTGCCTCTAAAATTCAGTACGTATTGTAGGAATGGATATTTCAAAGGTGCCTTTTCAAAAGACAACTGGACGGTTTCCTCTACTCTCCCCACCCCACCCTCCTACCCCCCGAGGAAGAAGAAGAAGATGTTTCACTTCTTATCCTAGAAGCTGACCATGAGTTCTCACCCTACCTTAGGGATGAAAGTTGGCTGGGTGAACAGAACAACAGAATTGGAAGGGGCCTTGAACAGAGGTGGACTGCTGCAGGATTCGGACCAGTTCTGGCGTACCTGTAGTTCTGACCATTGACTGGGCCAGCCCACCTGCCCCAGCCAGGGGTGAAATGCTCCTGGTTCGGACTGGATCGCCCGATCTGGTAGCGATGGCGGCGGCTGGTTCGGAGAACCGCTAGCAAAAATCCCAGCACACACACACCCCTCCCCACCATGCCCAGCTGAGCCGCATGATCATCAGAGGCTTTTTTTTTTTACTTTTCAAAGCATTTTTTCTACAACCTCTTCCGATGAAAAAATGCTTTTAAAAGTAAAAAAAAAAAGCCTCTGATGATCGCGCGGCTCAGCTGGGATCCTCAGAGGCTTTTCAAAGCATTTTTTTCTGCAACCTCTTGGCCGAAGAGGTGGTTTAAAAATGCTTTGAAAAGTCTCTGACGATCCCAGCTGAGTTCCCTGATTGGCAGAGAGGTATTTTTTTAAAAATGAGGCAACTCAGCCAGGATCATCAGAGGGGTATTTTTTAAAAAGCCTCTCTGAGGATCCCAGCTGAGTTGCCTGATCGGCAGAGGCTTTTCAAAGCATTCGAAAAAATGCTTTGAAAAGTTAAAAAGGAAAAAGTTGGCCACGCCCACCCAGTCACATTACCCCTCCACCAAGTCACGCCCACAGAACCGGTAGAAACAAATTTTACATTTCCCCCCTGGCCCCAGTGCTATCCAGTCCTATATATTTCACTCTCTGGCTCACTCACCCTACCCACGCAGCCAAGCTGATTTCCACACCTCACCCGTTTTACGCACCGCGGCTGCCCGAGAAGATGTGCTGGAAGCCATGGGCATGACATCGCCGTGTGTTTGAAGCCGCATGGAAGGCATGCGTGCAAGCAAAGGGCGCATGTACACACGCACTCACATTTTTGGTTCTACCCCTAGGCTAGTGGTACTCACCGAGTGCCAAACATGTATGTGCTTCGAGTGCTGCATGCACGCGTGTGCCATCCATGCTAATGCACAGCTCCTCCCTCATCTGTGTGTGCAACTGCACTATCTGTGCATACGCATAGCTTTTGTGCACACCCCCACCTTGCACTGTGTGTGCAACCACACCATCTGCACATACACACAGGTTTTACATGCACGCCCCACACTGTGCTGCACGGGCAATCGCACCATCTGCCCAGGCACATGGTTTTTGCGTGTGCCCTGCAAGCGCATGAATGCCAACTGTGCATGCATGCACCAGTACTCTCACACGCATGCACAAACACGTGTGCATTTACAGTGCAGAAGAGCTCCGAAGACCAACTAGATCCCCTGAATTGCATGAATGCACACCGGCGCAATTGCAGGTGAGTTTGGGCAACAGCTCGCGTGCCCGGAAAAATGGCTCTGCAAGCCACTTCCGGCATGCGTGCGATAGGTTTGCCATCACAGCCCTAGGTGAACCTCTTGTTAAATTATGTGCAGCCCTCCTCTGGCCTTGAAGATCTTCTAGTCCAACCCCCTGTTCAAGCAGGAGACTCTAGACCATTTTAGACAAGTTTAGACAATCCCTCAAATATTGGAAGACTGTTATCATGTCACCCCTAGTCCTTCTTTCATTAAACTAGAGTCTAGACCAGTGATGGCTAACCTTTTTGCCATCGCGTGCCAGGAGAGGGGGGCGGGGGAAGATCTCGCACACATGTGCCCACGCACATGTGCACGCAACACCCCCCCTGCTCCTGGCACATGATGGCCTGGTAGGCCCATTTTTCTTTCTTACCTGGTTCCAGATCCTCTCTATTTATCTGGGAAGGGCAAAAACAGCCTTTCCCACTCCCATGAAGGCCCTCCAAAGGCCTGAAACGGCCCATTTTCCAACTCCCAGTGGGACAGGAAGTGACTTTTTTGCTGTCCCCAGCCTCCAGAGAGAGGCTCTGGAGGCTGGGGACAGCAAAAAATGTCACTTCCTGTCCCATCGGGAATTGGAAAATGGGGTCTTTCAGGCCCCCGAGGGAGTGGGAAAGGCTGTTTTCGCCTTTCCCAGATAAATAGAGAGGATCTGGAGCCAGGTAAGAAAAAAAATGGGCCTTCCCCACCCCACCCGCCGACCCTCCAGAGGCAGGGAACAGCTTATTTCCCTATTTCTGGTGGGCCCAGAAGGCCCGAAAATCAGCTGGCCGGCACGCGCATGCGCCCCAGAGCTGAGCTGGTGTGCCCACTAATACGGCTCCGCGTGCCACCTGGGTCTAGACAAACCCAATTCCAGCAACCTTTATATATTTACCTTCCAGTCCTCTAATCCTTTTTGCTGCTCTTCTCTGCATTCTTTCCAGATTCTCAACATCTTTTATATATATATATATATCATGGCAACCACAACTGGATGCAGGATTCCAAGTGTGGCCTTACCAAGGCATTATAAAGCGGTATTAACACTTCATATGATCTTGATTCTAAGCCTCTGTTAATGCAATTTAGGACTGTGTTGGCTTTTTTTGGGTGGCTGACTTGGGACCAATCACCAAGAGCCTACCAACTGAATATGGATATTTAAATTCCTCTGTATCAAAGTATTTATTTGAATCCATTTTTTTAAAGCTTTTTTTTTAAAAAAACAACACATCCACCAAGAAATGGTGCCATTATTAAAGGAAGTCTTTGTTATTCCCATTTGCCTCTGACTTAACATATGACAGATTGAAACTTTGCAGAAATATGGTTCGTGTCAATTTGCAGCAGATGACACAGTAAAAACTGGAACAAGATCTGTTGGCATATGTTACCTTTTCACCCTTAATGTTTGCCCTCTAGCAAGTACATTTTCAAAGGTAAAAAAAGGTTACGGATTGCCCATCTGGGCACCGCAATTCCATCTTTGCCAATTGTTCCTGAGATTTTCCTAGCACTTCTGAAAATCTTCTCACAAGCTTTTCTCTAAACATTTTTGGGGGGTTTAACGTTCATGAGGAATTAAAAGCAGCCGGCATAGCTGGTTAGAACAACCCTGTTTCCTCCAAAATAAGACATCCCCTGATAATAAGCCCAATCAGGCTTTTGACAGCTTGGCGATAAGGCCAAGCACTTATTTCAGGGTTCAAAAAAAAATATAAGACAGGGTCTTATTTTCGGGGAAACACAGAAGATGGCAGAGAAAAACATTGTGGCAGCATATGAATGTAGGAAGAATCTCTGGATCTCCTAGCTCCGCGATGGCGAAACTATGGAACGCATTGCAGAGGTGGCACGCAGCACCCTCTCTGATGGCACGTGAGCCGTTGCGCCAGTTCAGCTCTGCCACGCATGCGTGCGCGTCTCCCGCCAGCCAGCTGGTCTTTCGGTCTCTGCCACGCTGGTTTGAGGGGCGGGGCACGTGGGGGGCCCTGCGCAGCATCTGTGGGCTGGCAGGCACGAGCATGCATGGGGGTGGGGGTGCATGCATGGGGGGCAGGGTGCGGGTGGGGGCTGCATGCATGCGCAGGGACCGGGGCACATGTGTGGGGGGGCATGCATGCATGCGGTGGGCAGATTGTGTGCGGACGGGGGGTGCATGCACATTGCATGTTGCTTTTGGCATTCGGTCCAGAAAAGCTTAGCCATCACTGTTCCCAGAGAGATCAGCCAAGGCTTTGTTTAATTGTTTGAAAATTTTATCAGCAGCCTGGTGGAGCAGTGGACTAAAGTGCTGTTAAATAGCACTTAGCTGCCACTGCCGGCAATTACTGCAAGTTCGAATCTCACCAGGCTCAAGGTTGACTCAGCCTTCCATCCTTTCGAGGTAGGTAAAATGAGGACCCAGATTGTGGGGGCAATAAGCTGACTTTGTATAAAAAAGAACACCGCTTGGGGGTGGGGGGCGAAAGCCCTACTAAGCAGGTATATACAAAAGTATGAAGGCTATTGCTTAACGCATTGTAAGCCACCCTGAGTCTCTGGAGAAGGGCGGCATATAAATTGAACCAATAAATAAATAAAATAAAATAAAATATCTACAGATAGTCCTTGACTTATGACAGTTTGCTTACCTGCAAATAATCCTCAATTATCATCTTTTTTTTAGCATTTAGCATTTTTATTTTATTATATAAAATACAAAAAAAAAGAGATAAGAAAATAGAAAATTAAGGGAGGGAAAGGGAACGGGGAAAAGGATGTGTGGAATACAAGGGGGAAGAGAAAAAAGAAAGAAAAGGAGGCATTGACTTCCAACTCTTCCTAGGATAGTACAAGATAAACACACACCAACTTCAACTTTTTGCTTTTACACATTAATATATAACTAGCCATTTCTATAATCTTTCCAATCAACAAAACTGAGATCAAAGTTTCATTTTTTTTCTTCACAAGCACTAATTCCAGAAGCAATATCCAAATAAGAACATATTTTCCTCTTTAAATGAATTAATCATTCTAACCATTCCTGCCTTATCTTCCTATTTCCTGTGGAAATAATGTGTATTTCTATTTGCACCTAGCAATCTTTTGTGAACTGTCACCATTTTTGTTTACAAAATATATTGCAGTCCTCGATTTATGATCGTTTGAAGTTACAACAGATCACCCTAGGGCCATGAGGGCGATCCTATGGCCCGCGTGCCAGAGGGGCATCTAATGCCCTCTCTGATGGCACGTGAGCCGTCCCATCAGTTCAGCTCCGTTGTGTATGTCCTGCCCTCAGGTGCTTTGGAGAATAGCTTGACTCCCTCTTCTTTGTGGCAGCTCCTGAGATATTGGAACACTGCTATCATGTCACCCCTAGTCCTTCTTTTCATCAAACTAGACAAAACCCAATTCCAGCAACCGTTCTTCATATATTTTAGCCTCCAGTCCCCTAATCATCTTTGTTGCTCTTCTCTGCACTCTTTCTAGAGTCTCCACATCTTAATTCTCTGCTTGATCAAAGACCCACAAACAGACTTCTCAAAACTGAGACTGGAACGTCCACCACGACGCAGCTAAACTGCAGATACGTTTTTCTCTCGGGAATAAAACTTTCCTACACCTGGGGCTGATGGCGACGAAATTAAATACTTAAAAGACAACCATATCGCCTGACATCAAAGATTCCTTTAATATAGCAGCAACATAGAGCTTAGAGCCCCAGGGAAATCTTGGAGGTTTTTCCCTTCCAGGCAAGGACCGAAATGTAATCGTAATTGTTGATAGAGGAAATTAAAATCCACCAGGAGTAATCATGTTCGTTTTGTTTACTTTCATTTAATTCAATTCAATTTTATGACTTTGAAATTCAATCAGACCACGGTTCCATTTTTCCTTCCTGCTTCTTATTTTGTTATTCTCACGCATCCGTTTTATTTATTTATTTATTGCCCTTCAGAGAACTAAGATGCTCTCGTCTCAAGGGTTACACAGGCTCAGCTTGAAACGTTGAGTACTCCTCAATAATATGGGTACTCCTTGACTTTACGACCGCAATGGAGCCCAGCGTTTCTGTTACTAAGCAAAACATTTTGTTAAGTGAGTTTTGTTCCACTTTAAGAACTTTCTTCCACAGCTGTTAAGTGAATCACTGTGGTTGTAAAGTTAGGAACACGGTCAGGGTAGGATTCTACCGGTTCTACCCGGTTCGCCCGAATCAGTAGCGGTGCGAGGCTCCTCCCATCTAGCCCGGATGTCATCACGGACATTCTGAGCATGCTCAGAATTCTGTGCGTGTCCAGAGGTGGTGCGCGCCTCTCATTGGCGAATCGGTAGCAAAGGTAAGTGAATACCACTACTGAACACGGTTGTTAAATGAATCAGGCTTCCCCATTGACTTTGCTGGTCAGAAGGTCACAAGAAGTGACGTGACTCCAGGACACTGCAACCTGTCATAAATATGAGTCAGTTGCCAAGCATCTCAATTTTGATCATGTGACCATGGGGATGCTACCGTGGTCATAAATGTGAAAAGTGGTCATAAGCCATTTTTTTTCAGTGTCATCGTTAACTTAGAACAATCACTAAATTTATAGTTGTAATTCAAGGACCACCTGTCTATGTTTTTTTAGCTTCATATGCTCTAAAAGTCTCTGTTTATATCTTCCTGTAATGACAGCATGCACAGAATTCTGTCGGTCAGCTAAATTTCTTCCAGTATTCTAGGCTCATGTGAGCCAACCACATTCCTGGGAAACCCACATTCATGACATGAAAACAATATGTTTTCATTTCCTCCCCTTTCCCAGAAACTGCTCTTCCAAAGTCTTAGCAAAGATCTTCCATAATCTCATTACCTAAAAATATTTTAGTTCCCTACTATATAAGGGCTTGCGGCACAAATAGGCAAAGGGCATTCTCAGATTGGATGGATGGATGGATTCATTGCACTGGGAAGCTGCCAACAAGCCTCAGTATTTACAATGAGAATGCAAAAGGAATGAAAACCTAGAAAGTTGCTGGGGATAAAAAGGGGGGGGGAAGCCCCTTGTGTTCCCCTTGTCCTTCTTCCCTCTAGACTATTCAAACCCAAATCCTGCAACTATGTTTTAGTCTCCAGGCCTTTAATCATCTTAGTTGCTCTTCTTTGCATTTTTTCCAAAGTCTCAACATCTTTTTTGTGTGTGTAATGTGGTGACCAAAACTGGATGCTGTATTCCAGGAGTGGCCTTACTAAGGCTTTATAGGAAGAAGACAGGGGTGAAATCTACTTACCTTCCCTACCAGTTCGGAAGTGCATGCACATGCACGCACGGACCCTCTGTGCATGCTTAAACCCTTCTGCGCATGCGCAGAGGGTAAAAAACAGGTCACTTCCTGGTTAAAACCAGGAAGTAATGACAACTGGGCGGGTGGGTGGAGCTTCGTGCTGCCGTTGCTACTGGTTCTCTGAACCACCCGCCGCCATCACTACCGGTTCGTCCGAACCGGTCTAACCTGGTAGCATTTCACCTCTGGAAGAAGGGCATGAATTCACTCCATTCGATACAGCCAACTTAATTTTGGGGCTTCCCTCTTTTAGAAGCCATTTTACTGATGCAGACTTTCTAAACTAGATTTTTTTCCTTTTTTTTAAAAAAATAAATTTCATCCCTTTTGGCTTTATATGATTCATATTTCATGGGAAAGGCAAGGCAAATTTGGCTTTCAGGAGTTCACGAGATCCCCAAGGTGTTGGGTTTAATTATTGCTGAGCCCAGATCCTGTGGAAAAGCAGGGTGTGTGTTCAGATGATGTGCTTTCCTCCCCACCCACCCCCGCCTCCCTTGAATCCCTCGGCTCTGGAATCTTCTCTTTTCCAGATGAGCAGAGAGGCTGATGTAACCTCTTTGCAAAGTGAACAACTGCGTAGACCGTGTCTGGGTGAATATACACAACATCATTCTTGGTGAAAGTTCGCGTCTAGGCGTAACGGGAGTGAACATTTTGAGGGCTGAACCTGGAGCTGAGTTTTTGGGAGCACAAGGCTAACCCTCTGGAACAGCGGTCACCCACTGGCGCTCCGTGGACCAGTGGTGATCCGTGAGAAAATTTTGGTAGTCTTCAGAAAAATTATTTGCATTTTTTATATTGCACTAAATCAGGGGTCCTCAAACTACGGCCCCTGGGCCAGATACATGCAATGAATATTTGTGTGTGCTGTGGAGAGTCTCCCCCTTCGGGATCTTTTTGTCTGGGTCAGAGGGGGACAGAAATTTCAACTTGGGGTCGGCTTCAGCCTACTGGTGTGGGGCTTTGGGCGAAGGCTGAAGGCTGAAGGGAAGCACCGCTAGTTTGGAGGCAGCTTCTGACCCACAATGCAAATCCAGAGAAATTCAGATGATCACTTAAAAAAATACAAGTAGAAAAATAGGGACCACCTTTGGTGGGAAGGTAACAGCGTTCCGTGCACCTTTGGCATGGAGTCATGCTGGCCACATGACCATGGAGACGTCTTCAGACAGCACTGGCTCTTCTGCTTTGAAACAGAGATGAGCACCAACCCCTAGAGGAGTCGGGAACGACTAGCTGTTGTGGCCCGTCAGTGGCCTGTGCAGCTAGTAGCTGATTCTGACAGTGAGGAGGCTGGTGTGGTGCTGTGCAAGCAGCCTGTGCAGCTGGCACTCGAGTCGGACAGTGAGGAGGCTGGAGAAGATGTGGTGCCAGAGGCGGGGATTCAGCCAGGGCCTTCAGAACCTCCAGAAGTGAATAGGAAGAAGAGGAGGAGCCTCTTCTTGATGCATGGATGCGCAGAGCTGCCAAAAGGCAGGAGTGGCTTCTCAGGAGGAGGTCTCCTTGAGAGTAAAGCTTGGGGCTAATTGGCCACTCCCTTAGCCTATTTAAGGAAGGACGACGACTGATGCAATTTGCAGGGAACAACTTCATTCACTCTCCTTCACGTCTTGATCTTAGTTCTCTGCAAATTGCTTCTGGGCTTTCTGCCAACCCTAGTAAGATTACAATTATTTATTCTTTGGATTCTTCCGGCTCTTAACACAGTTAATTAACAGTCTTTGTTTGAAAAAGACTGATTTGCGTGTGCCTTTGCATGTGCTTTGTGTGTGATTACGATTATTTATTCTTTGGATTCTTGTAGGCTGTTAAAACAGTTAATTAACAGTCTTTGTTTGAAAAAGACTGATTTGAGATTTTATAGTATCCTTCCCTGCCATGCCTACTAAGCCACGCCCACCAAGCCATGCCCACAGAACCAGTAGTAAAAAACTTTGAATCTCACCACTGCATGGTACTCATCTCCGTTTCTTAATTGAGGAAGCCAACATTGTCCAAAGACATTTGCCAGCATGAACTATATGCCAAGGCACACAGAACACTGTTACCTTCCCAACAAAGTGGTACCTATTTAACTACTTGCATTTACATACTTTTGAACTGCTAGGTTATGGGCAGGAGCTGGAGCAAAGAACGGGAGCTCAACCCATCATGCCACACTCGGGGCTCGAACTGGGGCTGTCAAGCTTTCCACAACTGACAAACTCAGTGTCTTTCACCACTGAGCCATCGTGACTTCAGGTCTAGTTAAGACGACTCTCTTCCTACTTGTAGCAACTTAATCAGGTTATTGGAAACCGATGAAAAATAAATCAACTCTATGAGCTTCTCAACTCTACATTCAGCATGGACTTGTGCACATCGAACCGTGGCGCATTTCTCAACCTTAGCAGCTTTAAGATGGGCGGACTTCAATTCCCAGAATTCTCCATCCAGCAAGCTACCGGTAGCTGGAGCATTCTGGAAGTTGAAGTCCACCTCTCTTAAAGATACCAAGATTGAGAAATATCAATCTATGGTTTTGACAATTAGATAGGCTAGATCTGTGATGGCGAACCTATGGCACATGTGTCACAGGTGGCACATGGAGCCCACTCTGTGGGCACGCAAGCCATCGCCCAGCTCAGCTCCACTGCGCATGCTCGAGTGCTTCCGGCCGGCCAGCTGATTTTCAGCTCTCTGCCCTGCAAGCAGGAGACAAGTGTGCATGTAGGGTGAGCTGCCTTTCTCCTCACTTTCTGCTGCCTGTGCCTTCCCAGATCTCCGGAGATTCCCCTTCCAGCCCTGTTTTGGGACGCGAGGCTTTTTCCCCCCTTCCAGCCGTTTTGGGAGACAAGGCTTCCCCCCCCCCCCCGCACTGTTTTGGGATGTGAGGCCAAAAAGGGGGGTTGCGCGTACATACACGGGGGGTGGGGAGAGGGAGCAGGGGGTCACGTGCGCATGTGCAGGGGTGGGGCATACAGGAGGGGCATTGCATTATGGGTGTGGGCACGCACGCTTTTGGCACCCGAGGAAAAAAAGGTTAGCCATCCCTGGGCTAGATTATAGAAAGAAAAGAGTCCTGGTTTAACTTTAAAGTAAGAGATAATTTTTACAATTATTGTACTTGTAACTGCTATAAAGAGAATTAGAAACCCCATGTTTGCATCTTTCTTTTCTCTTTGTCTTCCTTCCCTCCCTTTGCACTCAGCCCTTTCATTTCTTCCTTTCCCTTTTTCCTTTCTTATTCTATTTTAGTTTGCATTGATATTTGCTCTTGTTTGTAAACCTTTTGATAAAATTGCATTTTTTTTAAAAAAAGAAAAAGCTATTATCTGATTTTCTTGGGCTGTCAAGTGTAGCAGTTATGGGCACTTGGATCACAGGTGGGTTTCAGCCGGTTCTGACCAGTTCTGGAGAACCGGTAGTGGAAATTTTGAGTAGTTCAGAGAACCGGTAGTAAAAATTCTGACTGGCCCCGCCCCCATCTATTCTCTGCCTCCCAAGTCCCAGCTGATTGGGAGGAAATGGGGATTTTGCAGTATCCTACCTCTTCCCCTTCCACACCTACCAAACCATGCCATCCCACCAAGCCACGCCCACAGAACCTGTAGTAAAATTTTAAAAAACCCATCACTGACTTGGATGTCCTGAGTTCTTGCAAAATTTTTGTGCTGGGCGTGTCTATCAGATCCTGAAGAAACTGGAGAAGGAAACAGGAATGTTATAAAAGAGAAATTTTAGTCTGGGCAAGGGAGACACAAGAGGAAGAAAATCAGAGAAACTCTACTTTAATTACGCTCGGTAGAAGTTTACTGGGAGAATTGCTCTGACAGGCTTTCAAGATTCTGTCACATTAAGCTAGTAGCAACAAAGATATTTCTGAAGAATCTAAGTGGGTCTTGTTTCTTGAGTTTATTAACCTCATGTGATGGGGCATGATAGATTGGCACTTCAAGCCTGAAACTTAATGTAGATTGTGTAACTCCGTAGCATCAGAGCGTGTTAATATAAGGCAACTGGCAGTTGGAACAGAGGGGGAGGGGGAGTAGAATGTCCCAGCCAGCGGGCTGGAAGAGTCACATGCTGGCCACACCCACGCCTGGTTTAGTGAAGGGGTAGCAGCAGAGCGTGTGAATATAAGGCAACTGTCAGTTGGGACAGAGTTCTTTTCAGGTAGGGAGGGGGAGTAGAACGTCTAACTCCTTAGCATCAGAGCATGTGAATATAATACTGTATATGAAATACTAATGATCTGATGGTCGTTTAGAAAAATCCTTTCTTAGCGAGCACCTAGAAGCCAAGAGGAACACATGTGCCAAATTTCAAGTTTGTAGGCTTTACCGTTCTGGAGATTTTTTGATGAGTGAGTGGTATTTGGTTTATATACATGCATGCATGCATACATATATATAATTGAATTGATTTTTTTCTTAATATAAAATATAGATGAAAGGAAAGAATATGGGGCAAGGGAAAAGAAAAGGGGATGTGAAAGGGGAAAGGAAAAAAAAAAACAATAGCAGTGACTTCCAACATTTTTTTGGTGCAGAAAAATACAGGATAAAGTCCACAACCCAAGCTTTTTACTTCTATATGATTAGTAAGTACCAGCCATTTCTATCATAAAAACCTAATCTAATCAAAACCAAAGGTCAAAATTTCCTTTTTATTTTCCTGTCTCCATGCATGAGATAGAAAAAAGAAAAGAAAAGAAATTTTGACTTTGGGTTTTCAAGCAGTCTCCAAGCAGAAATGAAATACGATAGATTCCCCCCCCTCTTAATTAAAGCAATTAATTTTGCCATCTCTGCCAGTACCCTTACTTTCTCCATCCATTCTTCCATTGTGAAAAGTGATGTACAGGCTTACAACCACAACTGAGCCCAAAATTTCCCTTGCTGAGCGAGACCGTTGTTAAGTGAATCACTGCAGTTGTTAAGTTAGTAACATGGCTGTTAAGTGAATCTTGGCTTCCCCCACTGACTTGGCTGGTCAGATGGTCGCAAAAGGGGAAGTCTCTAAACAAATGATAATTACCTGAGGACTATCTGTACATCATTTTGTAGAAGTTCCCTTTCAGATTATAATTTGTGTAAATTTCAGTCCTTTTTTGAAGTACTATGATTGTATCTGAATAGGGCATCCGTGCAGCACACTGTTGCATGTCGGAGATAATATAGGCTATAAATACGCTAAAATGAATTAATAAAAGGAATGATCCAGTTGCTTGCTTCTTTTCCAAGGACAACGGAAGTGATAACTTTCAGGAGCCAAGCTTCGTATTTTGGGACACTGATGAATTTTAATCCTCCGTCTATTGCTTAATGTCTTTTGCTATCAGTTTTCTCCAGGGTCAGCCGATGGACAAACGTTGCAAGGTATTTGTTAATAAAAAAAGGATCCTTCCCCTGGAGTGGGGAGGGAATGGAGATTTTATAGTAACCTTCCCCTGGAGTGGGGAGGGAATGGAGATTTTGCAGTAACCTTCCCCTGGAGTGGGGAGGGAATGGAGATTTTACAGTATCCTTCCCCTGGAGTGGAGAGGGAATGGAGATTTTATAGTATCCTTCCCCTAGAGTGGGGAGAGAATGGAGATTTTGCAGTAACCTTCCCCTGGATTGGGGAGGGAATGGAGATTTTACAGTATCCTTCCCCTGGATTGGGGAGGGAATGGAGATTTTACAGTATCCTTCCCCTGGATTGGGGGGGGAATGGAGATTTTACAGTAACCTTCCCCTTCCACGCCCACCAAGCCATGCCCACCATGCCATGCCACACCCACCAAGCCACACTCACAGAACCGGTAGTAAAAAATTTTGAAACCCACCACTGGTTTCACATTGTTATTACTGGTTTGCTGAGTGCGCGCGCACTCACTTCGTACACCTGGTTAGTGCACACACCTGCCTTCTGCGCATTCGCCCGGCCTCAAAAACGTGCCTAAATAGGATGGCATAGAGCCGGGTGGATGGGTGAGCAGGCCCATCCGTGATTTCTGCTACCGGTTTGGACGAATCGGTCTGAACCGCTGAATACCACCTCTGGACTTCGCCTATTCTCCAAAGCACCTGAAGGCAGGATAAGAAGCAATGGATGGAAACTGATCAAGCAGAGAAGCAACCAACCTAGAACTAAGGAGAAATTTCCTGACAGTTAAGAACAATTAATCAGTGGAACAGTTCATTGCCTCTAAAAATCGTGAATGCTCCAACATTAGAAGATTTAAAGAAGAGATTGGACAACCATTTGTCTGAAATAGTTTAGGGTTTCCTCAGTGGTGGGATTCAAATAATTTAACAACCAGTTCTCTGCCCTAATGACCAGCTGGGTAGGCGTGGCTTGCTGGTCATGTGACTGTGTGGGCGTCGCCAACTTAACATCACTCACATTGATGGGCGCTTCTCCTTAGCTGTTACAATGTAATAAGGGTTAACCAGAGAGGCAGTTTCTGCAAACAGGGCAATAAAGATTAGGCTAGAAACACCACCAGAATGTTCCCTTCCTGTCTTCCTTACAGGATTAGGATTACAGGATACAGGATCCCCTGTAAAGTGGGAAAAAACAAAATAAGATTTCTTCCAATAACCGGTTCTCCGAACTGCTTAGAACGTTAACAACTGGTTCTCCCGAATAGGTGCAAACTGGCTGGATCCCATTACTGGGTTTCCTGCCTGCGCAGGGAGTTAGACTAGAAGATCTTCCAAGTTAGAATTCTAGTTCTAATAGCTGCTGCACAAGGAATGAGGAGTTGAACACTATACAATGTCTCAGGCTATTTATGTAGAAAGGTCTATATTCACGTAGAAAGGTCCAAAATTCACAAGGATTTATTTTACCCATCTTCTGAAATCAGCAGAAGAGATTTTGTTTCAAATTAGCAATTAGGTCTTAGGTGTTTTTGGTCAATCCCTTCTTCTGTTATTTCTGTTATCCATTTTCCGATTTTCATCCAAATTTTTTTTACTAGGCATACTTAAAAAAGATAGCAAAAAAGAAATAAAATACATTACATTACACATAATTATTGCTAACCCTAGCCCAATCTTGGAAATTAGAACAGTTGCCAACAGAAGAACAAATAATTCAAAAAATATTTAGATGTGCAGAAATGGATAGATTAACTTTAACACTAAATAACAAGGAAGACTCACAGTATTACCAAATATGGAACAGATGGTATGAATGGATCGATAGACAAGGGAAAAAAAACAGATGTCAAATACACTAAGAAATTAAAGGTAACAAATTTACACCGTCAACAGCAAATTAAGACTAATGTATATATATAGTTATATGTCCAAATATGATAGATAGACAATCTTGTTTATTAATATTAGAAAATAGGTAATATAGAACTGTATTTTCGTTCTTAGAGTTAAGAATGTTTTGTAAAATGTTTATACTGAATAAAGTTTGTTTTTAATTTTTTTTTTAAAAAAAAGGATAGTGTTTTTTTCCCCCCATCCTTAGCCATGTGTAAGATGCGCGGACTTCAACTCCCAGAATTCCCCCGCCAGCTATGCTGGCGGGGGAATTCTGGGAGTTGAAATCCACACATCTTAACATGGCCAAGGTTAAGAAATACTGAATTACATTTGCCAGCTCTAGGAGACAGTTAAATGCATGTCAGACTTTGCCATTTCAATTCATTCTTATTTTTTCCTGGCCCTAAAAAGGCATTGGGCTAAGTGATAAACAAATGAATAATTTTCACACCATTTTAAGCAGCTAGTCCTGTTTTTTGGCACGTTCCTCTCTCAAAGGGAAAACAGTTGTCTACCACCAGTTTGAGAGACTTTACGTGCATCGAGTAACAAAGTCAGGGTGGCATTAGAAACAGCTGGGTTGATCATAGCTGAATGTGATCTTTTCTTCAGGATATTTGTCTGACTCTTCCTTTTCCCTTGTTACTTTTTTCCATAGAGGTTCTCGAGATTGAGGTTTGTTTAAAAATAATAATAAAAAAAACTTGTGCTAAAATTGCCCTGTATCATATGGTTGGGTACTATAAACAGAGCAGAGTTAGTAGAGCTTTTCCAAGCTTTGCACTAGCCATCTGGTTACTCCTGGATTCTTCCCACCAGCAATTAAACAGATGAAAATTGTTGGCTGCTCTGTATATTTATTTAGCAATATTCAGAGCTCAGGAATTTAGATATGCAGTTCTCTTACAAAGAATTGAGCAGGAAAAGACCGTTCTTAGCTCTGTTCTATACAGTCAAGAGTCAGTTTTGGTGAGATGGATGGCTACATAAGATGGTAGATGATTGATAGATAGATAGATAGATAGATAGATAGATAGATAGATAGATAGATAGATAGATAGATAGATAGACAGACAGACAGACAGACAGACAGACAGACAGATATAGACCAATAAATGACAGAGGGAGAGAGAGGGAGAGGGAGAGAGATACAGACTAATAGATGAGAGAGAGAGAGAGAGAGACAGACAGACAGACAGACAGATATAGACCAATAAATGACAGAGGGAGAGAGAGGGAGAGGGAAGGAGAGAGAGAGAGAGAGAGAGACAGACAGACAGACAGACAGATATAGAGATAGATAGATGATAGAGATAGATAGATAGACAGACAGACAGATATAGACCAATAAATGACAGGGGGGGAGAGAGAGGGAGAGAGAGAGAGACTCAGACTGATAGATGACAGATAGATGATAGAGAGAGAGAGACAGACTATAGATGATATAGATGATAGATAGATAGATAGATAGATAGATAGATAGATAGATAGATAGATAGATAGACAGACAGACAGACAGACAGACAGACAGACAGACAGACAGACAGACCGACCGACCGACCAAAACTTTTGAAGCCTGTTGGAGAACGATAGGTGCAGAAGGATGCTGTTAAAAGTTGCAAGTAAAATTTCCATTGGAAATATTTTGCTGGATGCATGGATGGATGGATGGATGGATAGCAATGTCACTGATACCATAGAGGATGGTATTCCTGCACCAGCTGTTCGCATTTATCATTTATGACTCCCTTTTGCTGTCACGGGCTTCTAAATAGCCCTTAATTGCTTGAAATCTCAAGGTAAACAGGTGTCCACCAGATTTGCAATCCCCCCCTCCCTACCCCGCCCCCCCCAAACTGGAAAGCAACCAGCTAAATCTAGCTTGCTGATTACCAGTTGAACTTCACTGCCCTTCTTTCTCAATAGCTTAAAGACAGTGTTAAATTTTTGGCCCACAAACCACATAAGTGAAATCGCATATTATTATAACTGTCACAATACATATAAGCCAGCTTGCCCTATTGTCAACCTAAGTAAATATTTATTCAATCTATATATATATAAAAATGAAAACCACTCACTCATTAATCACGAAATCTCCAGAACCGTAAAGCCTACAAACTTGAAATTTGCCATGTATGTTCCTCTTGGCTTCCAGGTGCTCACTAAGAAAGGATTTTTCAAAATGACCATCAGAGCATTAGTATTTCCTATATTATCGTTAATAGGTTATGGAGCAAGGCAATACAGGAAACACCATATTTCCTGATGCATGGTAGGAAACTGTCTTCGGGTCATGTAAGAACATTCGGTAGTTATGCCTGGGTGCATATTCCAAAAGCTACCAGGAGAAAAGGTCATACAAAGGCCAGAAAGCTTCAATTTGTTGGGTATGAGCCAGGAACAAAGGGGTACAGATTTACAGATGGTACTAAGAAGTTGTAATCTCAAGGTCTGCTAATAAAGGATAAAAAGAAGATGCTAAGAAAGGAAGGGGGTACAGAATTTTACTAAACTAACCTAAGACAGGTCGTTTTTCAAATCGCGACCACAGTGGAGCCCAATATTTTTCTTGCTAAGTGAGGCAGTGGTTAAATGAGTTTTGCTCCATTTTGCAACCTTTCTTGCCACCGTTGTTAAGTGAAACACTGCAGTGGTTAAGTTGGTAACACGGCTGTTAGTTGAATATGGCATCCCCCATTGACTTTGCTTGTCAGAAGGTTGCAGAAGCGGATCTCGCGACCCCGGGACACTGCGACCGTCATAAATATGAGTCAGTTATCAAGCATCTGAATGTAAATCATGTATTTGGGGATGCTGCAATGGTCATAAGTCACTTTTTCAGTGCCATTGTAACTTCGAAGTCACTATACAACCTGTTGTAAATCAAGGACTACCTGTACTAAAAAATAATATTTCCAGATCAGTCTTTTACGCAGGCAGTTTATTATGTTGATTGAGGTATTTTTTACATCTTGATTGTTGGTTGGGTGTTCGTCTTGTTATTAATCTCTACTTGGGTGTTGATTGCTGGTGAGGAAGTGTTTTGGTCTCTGGTTTCCTTTTTGACTTTTTTAATTGTCTCTTTGGAATGATGTGTAGCTGTTGTTTATATCTTTGTGCCTGTTGATGGCTGACAGACAGATAGGGCAGTTCAGCCAAGAGGAACAGGACTTGCACAAAATCCAAGAAGCAGATGAGAGGGCTTGGGTTCAGTACCATGGACAGCAATCCTTCCATCATATCATAAGACAAATTACTCCCTCACAAACCTGAAGCACTGATTGATATTTATGGCTAATGTAGGCCGAATCAGGTTTTGTTATCCCCATGTGGTAAACCAGACCAGGAAATCAGCTCCATAGAAAAGTTAATACTACTTTTCTTGAGATTGCCTATAATAATAATAGAATCTTATTTTCTTTGTAACAACCTTCCTCCAGAGAATGAAGGATTTCTTCACTGATAACCAAACTGTTTGCGGCTGGTTTTCTGCACAACCAGCTCCTAAATCTTTCTCAGCCTTGGAAACAACAATTCCAGGATACACATTCTTAGCTTTTTTTCTTAGCTTTTATAATTAATTGTCAAAGTCCAATTCATTTACCCCCCCCCCCCCTTTTCTGTAGATGCTAAATGCATCTTGTATGACGGATACTGAGAACAAAAGAGGTTTCCTCAGGATCATCCTGTGTAGAATAGAAGTCTGAGGAAGAATTAATTATGAGCCACGAAGTTAGTGTTGATGCTTACATAGAATAGAATAGAATAGAATAGAATAGAATAGAATAGAATAGAATAGAATAGAATAGAATAGAATAGAATAGAATAGAATAGAATAGAATAGAATAGAATAGAATAGAATAGAATAGAATAGAATAGAATAGAATTCTTTATTGGCCAAGTGTGATTGGACACACAAGGAATTTGTCTTGGTGCATGTGCTCTCGGTGTACGTAAAAGAAAAGATACATTTGTCAAGAATCATAACGTACAACACTTAATAATAGTCATAGGGAAACAATCAATATAAATCGTAAGGATATCAGCAACAAGGTTACAGTCATACAGTCCTAAGTGGGAGGAGATGGGTTTGATAGGAACAATGAGAAGATTAATAGTAGCGCAGATTTAGTAACTAGTTTGACAGTGTTGTGGGAATTATTTGTTTAGCAGAGTAATGGCGTTTGGGGAAAAACGGTCCTTGTGTCTAGTTGTTCTGGTGTGCAGTCCTCTATAGAGTCATTCTGAGGGTAGGAGTTGAAACAGTTTATGTCCAGAATGAGAGGGGTCTTTATTTTTTATTCCAAAACAATTTGTCTCTATTAAATTGAAGGAGGTGCACCCATAGCTATTGTAATTGACCTATTTGGCCTTGTATCTGATCATCCTCTTCTTCTTGACCTTCAGTTGATTTGTTTATTTATTAGTCTCCGAAGATCAGCCGAAGAGGTTGTAGGGGGAAAAAATGCCTTTAAAAGCCTCTGGCTATCCCAGCTGAGTTGCCTGATCGTCAGAGGCCTCTAAGAGCATTTTTTTCTACAATCTCTTAAGGCTGTAGAAAAAATGCTTTTAAAAGTAAAAAAAAAAAAAGTTGGCCACGCCCACCCGGTCACATTACCGCCCCCACCAAGCCATGCCCACAAATAAGCCACACCCACAGAATCAGTAGTAAAAAATTTTAGAACCCATCCCTGGTTCGTAGGGGTTTGGGAGAACCTCTAGCTAAGATTCCATGCAGTTTGGAGACACCCCCCCCCCAAATCCCACTCCTAGCTGGCCCTCCCCTCCCCTCCCAGGAGTCCCCATGTGGCTCCTGGGAGGGGCCAGCAGGTAAGTGCAGGGTGGGTGTGGAGGTTCAGGAAAGGCAAAAAACGGGCCTGCTGGAAGTTTAGGAAGGCCAGTAACGGGCCTGTTCCTGGCCTCCAGAGCCTGGGGAGGCCATTTTCGCCCTCCTGGAGGCTCAAGAAAAGCCTCCGGAGCCTGGGGAGGGCAAAAACACCCCCCCTGTGCCATGGTGCAGGAGGACAACTAGGCCACGCCCACCATGGCCACGCCCACCCAGCAACCGAGCAGAGAACCCCTTGCTAAAATTTTTGAAGCCCACTCCTGATCTGTAGCCTTTTCAAAGCCCATAATCCTGGTCTCTGGAATGCTGTGCATTGCTGACCCGAGGAGAATCTCAGTCCCAATATGCCCGGCCCCAACCTTTCAGTGAGAGGCTGACTTTTTAAAGGCTACCGATATCCCTTATTATTTATTTCCACGGTGCACTCAATCCACTTTAATTAAGAATTAGAAGCTTCACGATTACTCACACTGCAGGAGGACAGGATGATGGACGAGAGAACTCTGGAAAATGGAGTCATTCATTTTTAATAAAAGAGAAGCATACATCACCTAGTCACAGAAAAGACAAGGTAATGAGGACTGCAAGGGGGAACTAATGGAATGCAGCGGGATCCTGCCTGGAAAGAAGTTGGATAATTTTTTAAAACATTTTTTTTGCTTCCACATTTCACAATGCCATTCTTCTATTCTATGTGGAAACTAGCCCTAAACGATAAAATGACATGTGATATTAAAGTTAGAAATGGCGATTATAAAGAAGATGTTTTCTGGAAAATTTGGAAACCATTTGTGGACTATGCGCTGGGAAAATTGGATGCTTCGGTACCTGTACCCCGAGAACGTGGATTTTGGTGTTCATGAGGATATTGATCTGTCCCCACCCTTCAGAGACCCACAAAAACACAGCCAGCCGAGGGTTAAGAATCACTTGGCACATTCCACAGTTCTTATCTCAACCTTGGCAGCGATATGCACACGGTCTGCCAAGGACTTTATTAGTTTACACAAACAAGAAAATCACCTACATAGCTTTGCCGTTCATCTAGCTTCCAAGACTACGAGGTTGCTATGTTTGTTTAGCTTTGTTCGTCACAAACTTCTTGACCCACCGTCCTGTCTTATGTAGATAGGCTTTGGGTGTGGTCCAGTGAGTCATTGATCCTGTGACTCCAATCCAGTGACTCAGGTCTATTTCCTCATACGCCGCAGCTGCAGTAATCTTTTCTCTCGCCTTCTTTGGCGTGCGTCCAGGAATGACGTCTCTCCCTCACTCTCATCTGAGACACCTGTTTCCCCACTACTTGGCTCTCTTTCAGCTGGCACCTGAGACGGTGCCAGAGGGGGGGGGGCTGGGAGATCTGGCTGGCTCCTCTTCCTCCTGCTCAGAGCTTCCTTCCTCCAATGGGATAGGCTCAGAGGACGGGGCCACAACAGATATATCCGAAGAACCAAATCTTCCTTTCTTATGTATAGCACAGGGTGAAGTATTGTATACGTTGTCTGTAATGTTATTTTAATTAATAAAAATTATGTTAAAAAAATTAAAAAAAACATTTTTTTGCAAAAAGAGAGAGAGAGAGAGAGAGAGAGAGAGAGAGAAGGAAAAGGAAGCTAAGGTCCCCGATAGGTCCATGATGGCGAATCTATGGCACATGTGCCCAAAGTTGCACGCAAAGCCATGTCGCCTGGCATGTGTAGCCTTGTCTGTTTGTCTTCCGGGTTTCTGGCATACATGCGCACACGACGATCAGCCCTCCTTCACGTGCGGGGCAGTGCTAAAAACCGGTGCAGCCAGCTGATTGTCAGGTGCGCATGAGTGTCAGAACCCGGAAGCTCAGCTTTTTCCTGGAGCGCAATCCCTTCACACGTGCGGCAGTGTGAAAACTGGACTGCGCACACATGCCAGCCAGCTGATCGTTGGGTGCACATGCACGCTAGAACCCGGAAGTTCGGCTTTTCTGGAACGTGATCCCTTCACGCGTGCGGCAGTGCCAAAAACTGGACTGCGCATGCATCCCAGCCAGCTGATCATTGGGTGCACATGCACGCTAGAACCCGGAAGTGTGGCTTTTCCGGAGCGCAGCCTCGACAAGCGCACGCACATCCGTGCGATGCTCTTACGAGTCCCGAAAAGGTTCGCCATCATTGCGATAGGTTTTGTAGCATTGGATTTAGAGTTGCAAACATGAGGGAGAGCAGCAAACTTCCTGATGGGCACTCAGATCCTCGGAAGAGGTGAGAGAGTCATTACAGATAGTCCTTGACATGCAAAGGTTCATTTAGTGACCGTTCAAAGTTACAACAGCACTGAAAAAAAGTGACTTATGAACTTTTTTCACACTTACGACCGTTGCAGCATTCCCCCCATGGTCGTGTGATCAAAATTCAGACCAGGGGTGAAATCTACTTACCTTCCTTACCGGTTCAGAAGTGCAAGCACAGACCTTCCGTGCATGCTCAGAAGGTAAAAAACACAATACTTCCTGGTTAAAACCAGGAAGTAATGACACCCGGGCGGGTGGACGGAGCTTTGCTCCACCATCGCTACCGGATTGCCGAACCACCAGCCAAGCTCGTTACTGGATTGGGCGATCCACACCCACCAAGCCACACCTACAGAACTGATAGTAAAGAATTTTGAAACCCACCACTGGTTAGATGGTGTCACGGTGTTGAAATCCATTTTTTCTTTACTACCGGTTCTGTGGGCGTGGCAGGGGAAGGATACTGCAAAATCCCCACTCCCTCCCCATTCCAGGGGGGAGGATATTGCAAAATCTCCATTCCCACCCCACTCTGAGGCCAGCCAGAGGTGGTATTTGCCGGTTCTGCAAACTACTCAAAATGTCTGCTACTAATTCTCTGAACTACTCACGATTTCTACTACCAGTTCTCCAAACTACTCAAAATTTCCGCTACCAGTTCCCCGAACTACTCAAAATGTCTGCTACTAGTTCTCCAAACTACTCAAAATTTCCGCTACCAATTCTCCGAACTACTCAAAATGTTTGCTACTAGTTCTCCAAACTACTCAAAATTTCCGCTACCAGTTGTCCGAACTGCTCAAAATTTCTGCTACCGGTTCTCCAGAACCTGTCAAAACATGCTGGAATTTACCCCTGCATCAACACAATGAGACAATGGAGGAAGCGTGGTGTGGCGTGCTGTGGTGCATGGGGTCACAACGAGTCGGACACAACTTACCGACTGAGCAACAACAAACATGTACTCAAAGAAGAAGAAAGAGTTCAATAATGAACAATCTTAGAAGAAACAGCTCAAGAACAAGCCGTCTTAGAAGAGAATCTAAATTGTCTGGTTTGTATTTTTAAAAAATCAGAGGTGGTGGTGGTTTGCAAGAGGGATTAATCATTTCTGTTTCTGTTTCTTTTCCAGCTGGTGGGATTCGTTTACGCCTGTTACGTTGTCAGTGTCTTTACAGAAGAAGAAGACAGTTGTGAGTATCTGCCAGCACGGACTGCAGTCAGTGTCTATTGATTAAATGGCTTTCTTCTTTATGTTTAGTGAACTGTAGCTGAAGATGTCGGTACACGAGAACAGATATTGTTACCAAGGGGGAACAAATTGGTTCGATGGATATTTGAAGGCAATGTTACGTGTCCAGTTATTTTTTTTTGAAATGAACAAATGATGTTTTTATAATCCAGTTGTTCTCCATGTCTACGGAGGTTTATTTATTTATTTATACAGGGTGACTCACAACAATAAAACCAGTCCAGATTAAAATTCAAACACCAAAAACTAAAATTCCCATTAAAACTCCATTCAGTCCAGGCCACCCTGGCGAAACAACCATATTTTAAGGTCACGGTGGAAGGTCGGGGGCTACCCGGAGCTCCAAGGGGAGCTGATTCCAGAGGATAGGTGTGCCCACAGAGAAGGCTCGCTCCCTAGGGGCCGTCAGCCGACATTGCCTGGCCGACGGGACCCCAAGTAGGCCCTCTCTGTGTGAGCACACCGGGCGATGGGGAGCTGTTGCTGGCCACAGGTGTTCTGCCAAATACCCCGGGCCTAAGACATGTAGGGCTTTATAGGTGATCACCAACACCTTAAACCTCACCTGGAGGGCAACCAGTAGCCAATGCAGGTCACGCAGGAGGGGTGTGACATGGGAGCATCGGACACTCCCATCACTACCCGCGCGGCCGCATTCTGTACCGGCTGGAGCCTCCGAGTGGTTTTCAAGGGTAGCCCCATGTAGAGAGCATTGCAATAGTCGATATTCCAGTCATCCAGGTTACGGTGATCCCAAAAAGTGTTTTTTCCAAAAGGCAACTGGACCACCGATCAGAGGACTGTAAAGAGTAGAAATCCTTCCCTCCTCCACCATTCAGTCAAACCCGAAGAAGCATCTTGGAGGAGAAGCGAAATGTCTTCAAGGAAAAACAAAAGCCCGGTTGCCTTTTGAAAAAAGCACCTTTTGGGACAAGTTGTGCTCTGTTAAAATGTTTACAGAAAGGCATCCACTGGTGGGATAATCCGCAAAATACATCATACAGGGGAAAATTATTTGCAGAAAATGTGCTTGTTTAGCAGAATGGCTTTGAGGTGTCATCTCGTGGGTCATCGTTTAAGTCTTCAGTACACTTTATTATATACCGTAATCTGGTAACCAAAGCGAAAAAAATGAAAAGAGGGTGAAAGGAAGAAATCGGGGTGAAATTCAAGCTTTTTCTTCCCTCTTTTTCACAAAAACTCTTCAAAGAATTCCCTGATTTTATGCAGAGTGATCTGCAAATGATCACTGAACACTGCTTTTAACATGAACCTTTAATAGTCAAGGTTGGATTTAAACTACTAAAATGCAGCCTTTTGCTCCTTCCTTCCTTCCTTCCTTCCTTCCTTCCTTCCTTCCTTCCTTCCTTCCTTCCTTCCTTCCTTCCTTCCTTCCTTCCTTCCTTGGTAGAGAAACTGTAGGAGATAGAATATGGAGGAAGAATACATTCATAGGCAAGAAGAGCGATCTGAAGATGCATTAAAGAACAATCTGATGTTTGGAATATACTAGGAAAATAATAAAAATTAATAAAGAAAGGAAGATGGGAAGAAGGGAAGGGGAGAGGGGAGGAAGATGAGGGGGAGGGAGGGAGGAAGGGAAGGAAGGAAGGAAGGAAGGAAGGAAGGAAGGAAGGAAGGAAGGAAGGAAGGAAGATGAGAGGGAGAGAGAGAGGAAGAAAGATGAGAGGGAAGGAAGGAAGGAAGGAAGGAAGGAAGGAAGGAAGGAAGGAAGGAAGGAAGGAAGGAAGGAAGGAAGGAAGGAAGGAAGGAAGGAAGGGAGTATGAGATAAGGAGGGAGAGAGGGAGGAAGGAAGGAAATGAAGGGAGGGAGGGAGGAAGAAAGATGAGAGGGAGGAAGAAAGATGAGAGGAAGGGAGGGAGGGAGGAAGGAAGGAGGGAGGGAAGGAAGAAGAGAAAGCAAAGGGAGAGAGGAAGGAAGGAAATGAAGGGAGGAAGAAAGATGAGAGGAAGGAAGAGAGGAAGGAAGGAGGCAAGGAGGGAGGAAGAGACGAGGGAGAGAGGAAGGAAGGAATATGAGAGCGAGGGAAGGAAGGAAGGAAGGAGTAAGAGACAGGGAGGGAGAGAGGAAGGAATGAAATGAAGGAAGGGAGGAAGAAAGATGAGAGGGAGGAAGAGAGGAAGGAAGAAAAGGAGGAAGGAAGGAAGGAGGGAGGGAGGGAGGGAGGAGGAGACAAGGAGTGAGAGAGGAAGGAAGGAAGGAATATGAGAAGCAAGGAAGGAAGGAAGGTCAGTACTTAAGCAGAAGTCGATTCCATGTCAGCCAACTTGAAATCTTGGTTTAGATTTTTACATCTGACTTTGGAATTGTTCTCTGAGCTTGGAAGGAGCGGGTGGGGGTGGGGGTTTTGTACCTGGGACACTTTCTCAGAGCCCCTGGAATTGCTGCCTCAAAGTGTATTGGCTGGCTCAGGAGATAATGGTATTAGACCACTAATCCTCCACTAAACAATGCATTAGCTTCAATTGCTCTGTGGGTAATATTTTCTTCCAGCAGATCAGAGAACGAATATTATAAAACTGGGATTAGGGTTTTATAGTGTGTCAATTACTTTTCAGAATGGCCTAAAAACATGTGTTCTTGACCGGGGGCTTTATTGATCCAAATTGCAGCAGAGCTGACCTCTGGATTTCCAGGGCTTTCAGTTAATTGCTTGCATTCTTTTCACCTGGCCTGAGCCAAGATAAACTCTGAAAGCAAATTGCATCGCATTTCATGGGCCTAAAATGATTTAGCGGCCAATCGGAGAGAAGTTCGTTTTTGAAAGGCGATGTCTCAACTTCTCAGACATTCGTGTCTGGATCCGGGGGAGGCAAACCTTACCGGAAAAAAAACTTTTATTTTTCTTTTTAAATTTATTTTTCATATTTTTGAACCAACCATTTCAAAGAGAGAGGGATTTCTGGGTGGTGTACAATGAAACGTTAAAAACAGGAAAAAAAACCCACTATACAGCACAGGTAGTCCTCGACTTACAACAGCTCATTTAGTTACAACGGCACCGGGAAAAAAAAGTGACTTGTGCCCGTTGTTCACGCTTACGACTGTGGGAGCATCCCCATGGTCACGTGATCAAAATTTAGATGTTTGGGCAACCGGCTCGTATTTATGACGGTTATGTCTCGGGGTCGTATGGGATCCCCCTTTTACGACCTTCTGACAAAGAAAGTCAAGGGGGAAGCCAGATTTGCTTAACAACCGTGTTACTGACTTCACAACGGCAGCGATTCGTTTAATGACTACAGCAAGGAAGGTCGTAAAATGGAACAAAATTAACCTGACCACTGTCTTGCTTAACAAACGGAAATTTCTCAGTCTCAGTTTTGGTTGTAAAGTCGAGGATTATCTGTGTCCTCATGAACATTCAAAAGCAATCCTAAGGGCACTGTTGTGGCCTGTCGGCCGCCAATCCCTCCAGCAGCCAAATCAGAGGAGGAGGAGGTGTGGGAGTCAGGGCCAGCATCAAGGCAACCTCAGAGCTCTGGGGGGGGGGGTAGAGGGAATGGAGCTGTCAAAGAGAGAGAGAGAGAGAGGCAGAGCCTGGGCCGTCCATCAGCCCTCAGATGGAGAATCAACAGCCCCCAGGTCTGGAGGTGGCTGATGAGGAAGAAGAGGAACAGCTGGGTCCAGTGCCTGACACACAGATGCGCAGAAGGCAGAGGAGAGGAGAGCAGTGGAAATCTATGGGCCGGTCCTTGGGATGGAAGAGCCACTGCTGCTAGCGGAGCCCCACCCTAGCTCTGGGGACAAAAGGAAAGGGACAGAGATTGATTTGATTGATTTGATTTGATTTATTAGATTTTTATACCACCCTTCTCCCGAAAGGACTCAGGGTGGTGCACAGCCATGATAAAACAATATACAATACAAAATTTAAGAACCAATTTAAAACAAATTAAATAAATTTGGCCCTGTCCATTAAAAACCAGCAAATTTAAAATACCCCATCCAGATTCTTATTCAGCCGGGCCAGCCTGTTGAAATAGCAGGGTCTTAAGGGCCCGGCGAAAGGTATGGAGATCAGGAATCATACGTAACCCAGGGGGCAGTTCATTCCAGAGGGTGGGGGCCCCCACAGAGAAGGCTCTCTCCCTGGGGATCGCCAGTCTACATTGTTTTACCAATGGCACCCCGAGGAGCCCCTCTCTGTGGGAGCGTGTTGGTCGGTGGGAGGCTATTGGTGGCGGAAGGTGATCCCGTAGGTATCCGGGCCCTAAGCCATGGAGCGCTTTAAAGATGGTAACCAACACCTTGTTGAGATGAATAGGTGTGGCAGGCAACTATTCATCTCTCTGACGGACGGATTAGTTAGCCTGCTGTGAGAGAGAGACTTTTTGCCAAGGCTGCTGGCACTCATAATGAAGGGAACATTTATTTAACTACAGAGGGTTCGTCGCAGGGGTGAAATCCAAAATTTTTCCCTACCGGTTCTATGGGCGTGGCTTGGTGGGCGTAGCAGGGGAAGGATACTGCAAAATCTCCATTCCCACCCCACTCTGGGGCCAGCCAGAGGTGGCATTTGCCGGTTCTCCGAACTACTCAAAATTTCCGCTACCGGTTCTCCAGAACTTGTTAGAACCTGGTGAATTTCACCCCCTGGTTTGTCGAGTTTGGAAGCTGGATCAGAAAAGGCAATTTGAGATTTACCCAGCACCATAACTCATTTTTTGGTTGTCCTTCTCCAAACTAATAGAGAGAGAGAGAGAGAGAGACAGGAAGAAAATGTAAGTAGCTTTTCTGTTACTTCCGTTCTCATCTCTTTGCCTGTCTCATCTCCTCTCTTGTTCACTTGTCCGTTGAATAAAAGGGGCGGCATTTTGGAAGGACAACGACGTGGGGCAGGAAGCAGAATTGAAAAGACAAGAAGAGAGCAGAGTTTGAGTGGGTGGGGGGAGAAATAAACTGTATTTCTCAATAACTTCAAATGGAAAGCAATGATGTGGCGATGATTTATCAAGAAATCCATAGTTAATTTCGAGCCATTTCCTCTGCTCTCGTCTTGCAAGGTGCCAAGTCCCCCAATAATTAATACCTTTAAAACCACGGCTATTTCGAACTCTAGAAGGACATGGCCTTCCACTGAGCAGAATTAATTGGTGGCGCTTTTATTCTCTGAAATTGTTCAATTCTTTGAAATTGTTCCTTTGATACAAAGCAGGAGAGACAGAGAGGCACCTGGTCAGGTGATGTCAGCTCCATGGGATGGGCCAGACCAGAAACACCAACTCAGCAAAGGGACCAAAATTATTGAGATGGGCTGTTATAATAGAACGGTAGAAGTCTAATTCCCCTGCAGAATAAGTGGCATATAAATCTAATGTTGTCACAGGGGATCCCCGAAGGCTTGAAGAAATGTTAGGATTTAAATGTTTAAATCAATGATTTCTTTATTAGGAGCGCCAGCAGCCCCGGTAAAAAGTTTCTCTCTCACCGCAGGCTAAGCAGTCTATCCGGCAGGGAGGATAAATAGTTGTCTGTCACATTTATTCATCTCCGCCCCCTGCCTTTTATCCCCAGAGCTAGGATGGGGCTTCGCTAGCAGCGGTGGCTCTTCCGTCCCAAGAACCGGCTCATAGATTTCCACTGCTCTCCTCTCCTCTGCCTTCTGCACATTCACTCGTCAGGCTCTGCAGCCAGCTGGTCCTCCTCTTCCTCATCAGCCATCACCAGACCTGGGGGATGTTGACTCTCCATCTGAGGGCTGACGGCCAGCCCAGGCTCTGCCTCTGTTGCTCTCTCTGCCAGCTCCATTATCGCTTCCCCATAGGCGCTCTCAGGTTGTCTTAATGCTGGCCCTGACTCCCACGTCTCCTCCTCCTCTGATTTACATGCTGGAGGCCACAACATATTGGTGGATTTTAAGCCTTGGGGGTCCGTAGCCACAAAAGGTATTTAAAGCGGGTCCCTGATGAAGAAAAGGTTGAGAATCATTGTGATAGTAACTATGTACTCCAAGCACACATCACTTGATTTGAACAATAATCATTTCCGGATACTTACGAGACCGCCTTTTGCCAATGACGGCCTCCCACCGACCAATACATTCCCACAGAGAGGGACACCTCAGGGTGCCATCGGTCAAGCAATGTCTACCTGTGACCCCCAGGGGGAGAGCCTTCTCTGTGGGGGCACCCACCCTCTGGAATGAACTGCCCCCGGGGATATGCATGATCCCCGACCTGCGTACTTTCCCCTAAGACTCTACTTCTCCAACAAGCTGGACTAGCTTGACCAGAATTCGGACTGGGGGTTTTAAATTCTTGGGTTTTTAAATTGGGGAGCCAAATCATTTAATTAGTTTTAATTGATTTTAAATTTTGTATACTTGGTATTTTAATGCGGCTGTGCACTGCCCTGAGTCCTTCGGGAGAAGGGCGGTATAGAAATTCAATAACATAAATAAATAAATAAATAAATTTCAATAATATGGGTTACCCTTGAATTACAACCCCTTGTTTAGTGAATGTTTGAAGGTAGAATGGCACGGAAAAATGTTACGACCAGTTCTTGCACTTACGACCATCGCACCGTTCCCCACAGTCACATGATCAAAATTTGGGAGTTCAGCAACTGGCATGGATTTAACCAAATAACAGAGTAACAGAGTTGGAAGGGACATTGGAGGTCTTCCAGTCCAACCCCCTGCTGAGACTGGAAAATCGATACGCCTTCAGACAAATAGTACAGGTAGTCCTCGACTTACAACAATTCCTTTAGTATCTGTTCAAAGTTACAACAGCAGTGGAAAAAAGTGACCCATGACCGTTTTTCACACTTACAACTGTTGCAGCGTATCCCCATGGTCACATGATCAAAAGTCAGATGCTGGGCAACGGATTCATATTTATGATGGTCACAGAGTCCCGGGGTCATGGGATCCCCTTTTGCGACCTACTGACAAGCAAAGTCAATGGCGGAAGCCAGATTCGCTTAACAACCGTGTTCCTAACTTAACCGCTGCAGCGATTCACTTAACAACGGTGGCAAGAAAAGTCACAAAATGTGGCGAAACGCGCTTAACATCTGTCTCTTTCAGCAACAGAAATTTCGGACTCGAGTGTGGTTGTAAATCGAGGAGTACCTGTTTTACGTATAATGGTAAATAATGGCATTTATAATGACCGGTTTTTACACTTATAACCGTTGCAACATCCCCAGGGTCACATGATCCCCAGGGTCACATGATTGCTTAACGCATTGGAAGCCGCCCTGAGTCTCCGGAGAAGGGCAGCATATAAATCTAAGTAATAAATAAATAAATAAATGATCAACATTTGGACACTTGGCAACTGGGTCATATTTATGACGGTTGCGGAATAACCTTTGTCTGAGATAATATAGCGTTTCCTGCTTGAGAAGGAGGTTGGACTAGAAGGCCTCCAAGGTCCCTTCTAATGCTGTTAATTGCTGTTATTCTGTTAATTAAACAAGTGGCTTAGAAGTGGAGCTCTCACCTCACACTCAGGAGGCTGTGAGTTCAATCCTAGGTGGAGACAGATATTTCTCTCCCTGGGCATGTTGAGAATTTCTCTGTTGAATATAACTCCGTATTGGTGACAGGAAGGCCAGTAAAGGCATCCGGCCAGTAAACACTCACTTGCTCAGATTCCACCCCGCAAGGGATTATGGGGTCTACAAGAGGATGATGACGATGGTTCTGTTAATTAAACAACTTGACTAGCATCCTACGGCTAAAGTCTGTATCTTTAGAGTTTCATTTTATAAACGGAGGCATTGCTTGTTTGCAAACAATTTGAGGAATTTCCTAGCGCGATCATATCCAAATTATAAAAATGTGGGACAATGATGCGTTTAATTCTCCTGTGAAAATCAACGGGGCCTTTGCATGCTTAGATGAGTTCATGAGCTCCTTTTATTTTGCACTTTTGGTTTCCTTTTCTTTTGTGTTTTACGCCTACATCTTTGCATCCTCTTCCCCCTTCCTTTTCATTGTGTTTCAATTGTGCCATTGTTATTGCTTGTGTTGCGGATTTTTATTTTTCTTTCAGTTGATTTCATTGGTGGATTTGACCCATTCCCTCTCTACCATGTTAATGAAAAGCCTTCCAATCTTTTGTTCAAGCAGACTTACCTGTAAGTATGTTTATAGCAAGGCTCCGAGGCTCTTTTCTTGCTGATTCTTGAAATAAATCAAAGAATTTTATTACGGGTGAATACAGGGTATGATTTTTAAAATAATATATATGTCAAAATGGCTCCCACAAGGGTACAATCCAAGTTCCACAAATACACTCCCCACAGAAAATGGGTAGCGCTTGGCTCTGTCTAGCTGTTGTTCTGTCTGCCTTTCTAAATTGATCTGTCAGGATATACCTAAAGAAAAGAGAAATACGGAAGAAAATATCTGACGGCACCAAGTGTGATAGACTGACGTTGGCACCGAAAAATAAAGGGGAGACAGAATACTATGAGATCTGGAATAGATTTAGACTTAAGGAATGGAAGTCGGAAGATGTAATATATGCAAATGTAAACATCTATAAGAGGTTAAGTAAGTGTATATAATTAGCAATTAATAATGTATATTGAATACGTAAGAGGCTTGGGTTACACTTTAGTTTTCTATGGCGGAGATAAGGCCAAGGTGGTTGCATCATGTCCAACATTTTTAATAATAAAGACAAATTTAAAAATAAATAAATAAATAAATAAATTGATCTGTCAGTCTGGCTATCTATCGATCAATATCTGTCTGTCTATGTAAATGTGTCTGTCTGTCTGTCTAACTATCTATCTATTTATCTATCTATCGTCTGTATGTCTATCTTGTTTATCATTTATCATCTAATTATCATCTATCTGTCTGCCTCTCTATCATCTATCGTCTATCTACCATCTATCTATCTATCTATCTATCTATCTATCTATCTATCTATCTATCTATCTATCTATCTATCTATCTATTATCTATCTATCTATCTATCGTCTGTCTATCTCTATCTATCTATCTATCTATATCTATCATCTATCATCTATTTAATCTATATATCTATATATCCATTGTCCATCTGTCTATCTATATCGTATCTATCGTATCTGTCTATCTATCTAATCTATCATCTGTCTATCTATCTATCTATCTGTCTATCTATCTATCTATCTATCTATCTATCTATCTATCTATCGTCTGTCTATCTATATCTATTGTATCTATCTATCTATCTATCTATCTATCTATCTATCTATCTATCTATATCTATCATCTATCTATCTATATCTATCATCTATCTATCTAATCTATCTATCTATCCATTGTCCATCTGTCTATCTATATCGTATCTATCGAATCTATCTATCTATCTAACTATCTATCGTCTGCCTCTATATCTATCGTATCTATCTATCTATCTATATCTATCATCTATCTAATCTATCTATCTATCTATCTATCCATTGTCCATCTGTCTATCTATATCGTATCTATCTATCTATCTATCTATCTATCTATCTATCTATCTATCTAATCTATCATCTATCTAGCTATCGTCTGTCTATCATCTATCTATCTTCTATCTATCTATCTATCTATCTATCTATCTATCTATCTATCTATCTATCTATCTATCTATCATCTATTTGTCTGTCTGTCTATCGTCTATCTATCACATATTTAAATAGGTAGAGCTTGGACTGACCCTTGTAGCTGTCATCTTGACTTCCACCCGAGGCCACCTCTGAATCTTGTGATCACAAAGATTTCCCAACTATAACCTGCTCAAAATTCATCAATTTTGCCATTTTTTCTGACTATTAAAATCCTGCACAGACCAAGGGATTGGATTCGATTCTTCCCAATCTATGATTCTAACCATCCGTTCAGTGTTGCATTTGAGAAAAAGCTTGCCGATTCATTTTAATTTTGCCTTACCAACATCAAACTGGCTAAAGGAAACATTTAGCAGGTTCCACAGATTCTTTCACTTATAACCTGCTCAAATAATGGTTAAGAAAGAAATAAAAAATCAGCAAATTATGGTTATAGCTTCGGATGCAGTGTAAGAATGTGGTTACTAGGAAACAGTGAATTCTAGTTCTGCCTTAGATATGACAGCTGGCCGGATGTCTTTGCATCAATCACTGGGAGACAGTGAATTTAGTCCTACCTTAGATATGACAGCTGGCCGGGTAACTTTGGACCAATCACTGGGAGACAGTGAGTTCTAGTCCCACCTTAGCTATGACAGTCAGCTGGATGATTTTGGGGCCAGTCACTCATTCTCAACCCAACTAGCAATAGCTCTTAGACTTTACAGCCCTCTCTAAGCGGTTTATAGAGTCAGCCTATGGCCCTCAACCATCTGGGTCCTCATTTTACCCACCTCGGAAGGATGGAAGGCTGAGTCAATCTTGAGCCTGGTGAGATTCAATCTGCCAAACTGCTGGCAACCGGTGATCAGCAGAAGCAGCCTGCAGTACTGAACTCTAACCACTGCGCCACCATGGCTCTTAACCTACCTCACAGGGTTGTTGTGGGGAAAACAGGAGGAGGAAGGAGTATTACTTATAAAGTAATAAAGGCAGGATAAAAATCTAATAAATAAGAATATGCCTAGAATACTGAAAAAAAAAGAAAAAAAGAAGGCAAAAGTACAATTCATAATGTTATCCGCTCACTTTGCAATACAGTACAAGACCATCCAAATTTTCAGGGACCCTTTAAATACTGCGGGGCGTGTGGGGGGGGCAGCTTCTGCTTCTGCAAATGGACTTGGCAAAATTTACAATCGAGCAGGACAGGGAGAATCTCCTGGTGGCAAGGTGGGTGGCAAACGAACGTGATTAATAAATAAAGGAGGGAGAATGCGGGATATTGCTGTAACCCAGCATTGCCCTCTTCTGAATTAGCTGGATGGAATGCAAAGCCAGTCAGGCCTGTGGCACCTCAATTGCATTCCTCTTGCATTCTCTTCTAGGCCCGGCGTTGAATGCGAAAGAGAAGGAGCAGGCTGAGCGAATTTGACAGAGCTCTAGCAATGTGGGATTGGGAGAAAGAAAGAAAAAAAAGAATGGAAAGGAAAAGGAAGGAAAGGAAAAAAGGAAAAGAAGGGAAAGGGGGAGGCAGGAAGGAAGGAAGGAGATGGGGAAGAAGGAAGAAAGGAGGGAGAGGAGAGGAAAGGAAGGAAAGAAGGGAGGGGAGGAGGGAGGGGAGGTAGGAAGGAAGATTGGAGGGAGGGAAGTGAGGAAAGGAGGGAGGAGGAAGTAGATGGGAAGTAAGAAGAAGGGAGGGAGGGTGGGAGAAAGAAAGGAAGACAGGCAGGAAGGAAGGAAATGAGGGAGGGAGGAAGGGGAAGAGAGGGGGAGGGAGGGAGGGAGGGAGGAGGCAGGAAGGAAATGAGGAAGGAGTGGGGAAGGAAGAGAGGAAAGGTGAGGGTGGAGGAAGAAAGGCAGGCAGGAAGCAGAAGGAAGGAAATGAGGAAGGAGGAGGAAGGGAAGAGAGGAAAGGGGAGGGAGGGAGGAGGCAGGCAGGCAGGAAGGAAGGAAATAAGGGAAGGAGGAAGGGAAGAGAGGGGAGGAAGGGAGGGGGGAAGGAGGGAGGAGTTGGAGAAGGGAGAAGGAAGTAGATGGAAGAAAGAAAGGTGGAGGAGGGAGAGGAGGGAGGGAGGAGGAAGGAAGGAAGGAAGGAAGAAGGAAGGAAGGAAGGAAGGAAGGAAGAGGAAGGAAGGAAGGAAGGAAGGAAAGTACTAGAAAGGTTCTTGCTTGGTAGTTGTGGACTCTGGTTACAGAAACAGCCCTCCTTCCTATGTGCTGGATCTGAGAAGCTTATTTTTAAAACAGAAACAATAGTAACCCTGGGAAAAACATCCAGATGCCGTATGGATCTGAAGCTCACAGCTTCATAAGAAACCTGGGCAGAGAAATATAGTCTGCTTCCATGGCGAGATGCACAGCATGGAGTCAAATTGGCTTCCGCCAACGCTCACCTCGATGCAGCCCTTCAGGTGGCCGCTGATAGCTCTGAAGATGCGGAAGACAATTTTTCTCTGGCCAAAAGCAGCTTCCAAGCTTGCTGGCTATGGGATTATCAGATGTGGCTTTTGCCAAAGCCATCAATGCATGGGCTGGAAACCATCAGCACAGGCTGGGCTGTCTCTCATCACATTTGCCCAGCCCGGAAACACACTCATGCTGCAAGAATTGCTTGGGGGGAAGTTAGGCCATCTGGATGGGGGTGAATGGGACAAGCTCCACGGTGCAGCGCTCTGCTGCAATGGAGAAACGCAACGGAGCAACGGAGCAATGTGGGTGGATTGGCAAATTTTAGCAACCGATTCTCTGCCCAGTTGCTCGGTGGGTGTGGCCATGGGGGCGTGGCCTAGTCCATTTCCTGCACCACGGCGGGGGGGGGGGCATTTTTGCCCTCCCTAGGCTCCAGAGGCTTTCTTTGAGGCTCTGGGAGGGCAAAAACGGCCCCCCTGGCTCTGGTACTTCCAGTAGGCCTGTTTTTCACCCTTCCAGAGCCTCCATGTGGACCCTGCACTTACCTGGGCATCCAAAAGGGGCCGCATGGAGACTCCATGTGGAGGGGAGGGGTGGGGTGGGCGGGGTCAGACAGTCCTTGCAACTACCGGTTTGACGAACCAGATTAAAATTTACATCCGATTCCCCGAGCCAGGTGGTGGATTGCTCCCAATTCGCATCAGGTCGCAAGAACTGGTAGTAAAAACCTGTAGTAGTTCAGAGAAGCAGTAATAACATTGGCTGGCCATGCCCCTGAACTGGTCCCTGGCCCCGGTTGCCGCTCGCTTATCCCACCCACCTTATCAGAAGCTTTTTTTTTTTTAAAAAAAACATTTTTTCTACAACCTCTTCACGCAAGAAAACGCTTTTAAAAGTTAAAAAAATAGCCTCTGAGGATCGCGCGGCTCAGCTGGGATCGTCGGAGGCTTTTAAAAGCATTTTTTCTACAACTTCTTGGCCGAAGAGGTTGTAGGGAAAAAAAAATCCCTTTAAAAGCCACTGGTGACCCCAGCTGAGTTGCCTGATCGTCAGAGGCTTCTAAAAGCAATTTTTTTTCTGCAACCTCTTAAGGTTGTAGAAAAAAAATGCTTTTAAAAGTTAAAAAAAAGAAAAGTTGGTTACGTCCACCCAGTCACATTACCCCCCCAACCAAGCCATGCCCACAAAATAAGCCACGCGCACAGAACCGGTAGTAAAAAAATTTAGAACCCACCCCTGCCCCGAACTGATCCGAACCGGCTGAATCCCACCCCCGCACAGCCGGCGTGAGCAAAGGAGAAGGCCTCTTTCCCTCTTTCTTCTCCCTGTTTCTCCTTCTTCTCTCGTGCCAGCCAGCTCCGTTTCCCATTTCTCCATTGCAGCACAGCATCCAAGGATCCACTTTGATTAATGGAGGGGGGGGGAGGTGTTGTAATCTAACAACCAGTTCACTCAGAGTCAGGTTGGCCATCGCGGGAGGCTCGTCCCACATGTGCAACAGAGCTGGAAGACAGGGATGGACCACGCCTCCCACAACGGCCAGCCTGATCCTAGGCCAGTGATGGCTAACCTTTTTGCCATCGCGTGCCAAAAGCGGGTGGAGTGTGGTGGGGTCATATGCACACGTGCCCACATCCATAATTCTATGCGCCCCTCCCCCCTGTGCTCCCCCCGCTTTTGGCATGTGATGGCCTGGTGGGCCCGGTAGGCCCATTTTTTGCTCTCCTCAGGCTCCAGAGCCTTTCTAGGAGCCTGGGGAGGGCAAAAACAGCTTCCCCACCAGCCCAGAGGCCCTCCGGAGGCTGGAAACAGTGTGTTTCCTGACTTCTGGTGGGCCCAGAAGGGCCCGAAAATCAGCTGGCTGGTGCACACATGCGTACTGGAGCTGAGCTCACGTGCCACCGATGTGGCTCAGTGTGCCACCTGTGGCACCCATGCCATAGGTTCACCATCATGGCCCTAGGCGAACCAGTTGTTAAATTATTTGAATCCCACCACTAAACCAAAGTAATAGGACAGGAGTTTTTTGATCTTATTAGTCTCCCTTCGCTTCTCATGGTAGTTATGAGATAATGAAAAAGCAGTGATTTGGGAGAACCAAAGCAAGGTTTCAAACCAGATTGGTCTGGTGGTTAAGGCACCGGCTAGAAAGTAGAAGAGACCATGAGTTCAAATCCTGCTTTAGCCATGAAAGCCGGCTGGGTGACTTTGGACCAGTCACTCTTTCTCAGCCCAACCCACCTCCCAAAGGATTGTTGTTGTGAGAAAATAGGAGAAAGAAGGTGTATTGGATATGTTTGCTGCCTTGAGTCATTTGTCAGAGGGTTGCAGGAGGCTGTGGCAGCTGAAAACGGAGCTTGGGGGGGGGCATACGTGCCCTCCTGAATGCGATTTCTGCTGGTAGAGGCACTTCCAGCTGGTCTTTCACTGTTTCCAGGGGAGGCCCCACGAGCCAGATCTAAGCCCCCCAATGGGTCAAATCTGTCCTGTGGGCCTTGAGTTTGACACCTCTGTCCTAGAATGGGGGGGGGGGAAAGGGGGATAAAGGAGCCTGGTTTAGCTCTGCAGACTAAGCACCGTAATTAACATCCAGCTGTCTGCAATTACACCGGTTCGAATCTCCCCAGGCTCAAGGTTGACTCAGCCTTCCATCCTTTCTAAGGTGGGGTAAATTGAGGACCCAGTTTGTGGGGGGACAATAAGCTGACTTTGTATAAATATACAAAAGTATGAAGGCTATTGCTTAATGCATTGTAAACCACCCTGAGTCTCTGGAGAAGGGGCGGCATTAAATCTAATTAAAAAAAAGACGAAGAAAGAAAGAAAGAAAGAAAGAAAGAAGAAAGAAAGAAAGAAAGAAAGAAAGGAAGGAAGGAAGGAAGGAAGGAAGGAAGGAAGGAAGGAAGGAAGGAAGGAAGGAAGGAAGGAAGAAGGGAAGGAAGGAAGAAAGTTCAGCTGCCTGCAATTATTGTAAGTTCGAATCTCGCCAGGCTCAGGTTGACTCAGCCTTCATCCTTTCTAAGGTGGGTAAATTGAGGACCCAGTTTGTGGGGGCAAAAAGCTGACTTTGTATAAAATATGCAAAAGTATGAAGGCTGTTGCTTAACGTATTGTAAGCCGCCCTGAGTCTCCGGAGAAGGGCGGCATATAAATCTAATTAAAAAAAAAATACTCCTTGAGTTTCAGGATTGAATACCTTCCGAATTGCTCCTCATTTGGATGGATGCAGCCAGAGATTAAATATTGTTTTTTTTCATGCAAAAGTGGGGATACACGATGCCTCTGTGGAGCAATGGCAAAGCTGCTTGCTTTACTCATCCAGAGGAAAGAAGATCAGGGCCAGTAGTGGGTTTCACATTGTGTTACTACGCGTTCACCGTGCATGCGCACACAAGCTTCATGCGTGTGTGCACCTTCCCCGCATGCGCCCGGCCTTCCCCACATGTGCTTTGCTCTCACATGCCCCTTCTCTACATGTGCCCAGCCTTAATAATGTGCCTAAATAGGATGGCATAGCGGTGAGGCAAGTGGACACCCGCGATTTCTGTTACTGGTTCCCCCGAACGCGTCCGAACTGGTTGAATCCATCTCTGGTCAGGGCCGAAGTAGGAAGAAAAGATGGACTTAAGGAACCAGGGAGAGGTAAACAGGAAGGTGGCTGATGGTTTTGCAAGCAAGATAGCATAAAAATATTGGTGATTAAGAATCTCTGCGGCCCAGAGTCGTGCTTACATCCTGGAAACATATGAGCCCCGAGGACGGTGGTAAAAAGGACCCTGTAAAAATGCCTTCTCGAAGGCACATGGCTGGCGATTAAGCATCATTCACTGATGCAACTAAGAGATTCAAGCATTATAAGGAGTGTCGGGTTTGACACTGAGTGATTCCTTTCTTTGGGGAACAGAAAGTGCAGCCTTTAGCAGATGGGCTTCCGATTGCAAAACCTGCCCTGGAAAACCGCAGGGATGCTGCACGCAGCAAACTGACCGGCAGTAGTTTTCTCTCCTCTAATGCTTGCAGGTTTCCGGTGAATAAATCCCTTGCACGTATTATGATGATTTTAGTGTAGCACAATTCTTTCTTGCATGACTAACGGTCTCCTAAGGGGTGCTGCAAAATGAGGAGAGTGGAAAGAGAGAGCCGGGGGGGGGGGGTAGGGGGAGAAACCCCATCACTTATCCTGGCTGGATCTTTGGATCTTCACAATGAAGTGACTTCATGGTTGCAAAACTCAGCAGAGAAGAGAAGGGAAGGGGAGGGGAGGGGAGGGGAGGGGAGGGGAGGGGAGAGAAGAGAGAAGAGAAGAGAAGAGAAGAGAAGAGAAGAAGAAGAGAAGAGAAGAGAAGAGAAGAGAAGAGAGAGAAGGAAGAGAAGAGAATTAAGAATGGAATGGAATAAAATAAAATAATGAAATGAAATGAAATGAAATGAAATGAAATGGAAGAAGGGGAGGAGGGAGGGAGGGGAGGAGGAGGGGAGGGGAGGGGAGGAGGAGAAGGAGAGAGAAGAGAAGAGAAGAGAAGAGAAGAGAAGAGAAGAGAAGAAAGAGAAAGAGAAGAGAAGAGAAGAGAAGAGAAGAGAAGAGAAGAGAATAAGAATGGAATGGAATGGAAGAAACGGGAGGGGAGAAGGGAAAGGGAGGGAAGGGAAGGGAAGGGGAAGGGAGGGAAGGGAAGGGAAGGAAGAGGAAGAGAAGAGAAGAGAAGAGAAGAGAAGAGAAGAGAAGAGAAGAGAAGAGAAGAGAAGAGAAGAGAAGAGAAGAGAAGAGAGAGAAGAGTCTTCTAATCCAACCCCTGCTTAGGGAGGAAATCCTATACCATTTCAGACAAATGGTTATCCAATCTCTTCTTAAAAACTTCCAGTGTTGGAACTTCCGCAATTTCTGGAGGCAAGTTGTTCCACCGATTAATTGTTCTCACTTCCACTTTAAAGAGCACGCCTCTCATAAAATCACTATCCTCTACTTGGTGCTTCAGGCTTGCTGGCATTCCAATATCTCAGCTGCCACAAAGAAGAGGGAGTCCCTCTATCTCCAAAGCATCAGAAGGCAGGACAAGGAAGCAATGGATGGAAACCAATCAAGGAGAGGACCAACCTAGAAATTTCCCCGACAGTGAGAACAATTAACCAGCGGGATGGCTTGTCTCCAGAAGTTGTGGGTGACTCCATCACTGGAGGTTTTCAAGAAGAGACTGGACAGCCATTTGTCTGAAATGATATAAGGTCTTCCCGCTTGAGCAGGGGGTTGGACTAGAAGACCTCGAAAGTCCCTCCCAACTCTGTTATTCTGTCAGAGTTTTTTTTTTTTTAGAATCTGCAAGATTCTGTTAAGATAACATTACAATAAATTTAGATTTAATACTGGATTTCAAGTGCGTTTTAATCTGGACTGCCTCACAAGACTGACAGCAGCCTCGTAAATCTGAAAGTGCATTTCTCCCCTTCCCTTTCTCACCCTTACAGTCCAAGATATTAGGGAGGATCCCTTCTGAGATGTTTGCCATGCCCTCCTTCCTTCTGCGGATTTAGCTGCCACTTTGTTGTGGCCCTCCAGCGGCCAGTGGAGCTAGCAGCAGAGTGGGACAGTGTTGTGATCCCGACTCCCGAGCCTGTCCTAACAGAGGAAGAGGACTCAGAAGGTGATGGGGAGGAACTGATAAGGCCTCCCTCTCCAGGACCCTCCTCTCTGGCAATGCCTCAGGTTCCATCAGAAGGCAAGAGGAACAGCCTGGGATAGGCCAGGAGGAAAGCATATCGGAACAACAACAGATAGGGAGCGAGGATGATGAATCCTGGCTTGATCCTAGGCAGCGACGGAGGGAGAAGCGTGCGCAGCAACGGAAGAGGCGTGGGAGGGCCAGAGATTGAACTGAGTCACTGAGCCACACCCCACAAGGAGTAAAAGTGGGTGTGATTGCTCTTCAGGCTTTGTGACGGTCAAAGTTAAAAACCTGAGAGTCACATCGCATTACCTGAAATCTGGATTGTATCCTGGCCAATTCTTGCTTCGTAGATTACTTTTTGCTACTGAATCGGACTGAGGAGAAACTTTCTCTTGCTGACTGTGAGTGAAAACTGACTTGGCAGGCATTTTACTGCCAAAACTCTTATCTGTTAAGGGTTTCTAGTCTGATTGCTTAATAAAATCTTGGCAGGCGTGCCTGGTTGTGTGTTTGCCTGTGTGGGGAAGGGGGACAGAACAGACAGTGAGGAGGTTGGGGAGGAACATGGGCCAGTCCTGGAGGCTGGGGGAGGCTTGGACGATTGCTCTGTGTTGGAGGCAGAAAGGGGGGCCAAGGACATCTGGCAGTTATCAGCTGCCTCCGGAGATAGACAGCAGTGAGGCAGAGGAACAGCTGAGCCTGTTCTCAGTGTGCACAGAGCTGGCAGAAGAAAAGAACAGCTAAACAATCAGGGTCGACTCAGGAGTAAAGCCAGAGTACCAGGTGGACAAGAAATGGACCCTCCCATAGGAAATAAAAGAGGAGCAAAAGGGGAGTGGACTTTTGCAGGAAACAATTCGGTTGGTCATTCGGTTCAGGAGTGTGAATCTGTCGAGACTCTGTGCCAAGTCTTTCCTTGCACAGCACTGCAAGTTTGGAAAATATTTACATGGCAGCTTTCCAAGCTAGATAAGGTCTGTGGTCATATAATTCACTTTGAAAGACTTTTTGCCAGGCCTTTGTTGAAGGTGAATGAGAGGAATTTCACATTCGCTTAATAAAAGGGGTTTTGTCGGGACCAGGACAAAAGCTTTGAGCTTTTTGGGGAAGTCTATGTCACACACTTGTCTGATAGTGCCTTGTCTGCAGCACTTCCTCTGTATCCCAAAACCATCTTCCGGATCTTTACACATCCTTGGCACACGTTAAGACCTTCCAGGAGATTACAATGTTGCGTGAACATTTCTTGAATGGGGTAAAGCGTGCAGATGGCTGGCTATCTCTCACTCTGGGATCCCCTCCTTTAAACTCTTTTGTGTTCACATTTTTTCCTAGGCCTGCGTAAGTGACAAGGATTCAGCCACCGGACAGGCAGGACGTATCCATCCACAACTGAAACGCCAAATGTTCGCCGGGGTGCTGTTGGCAGCCAAGGAATGGGAGATGCCTTCCACTTTAAAAGAGCACGCCTCCATGGGATCACTCACTATCCTCTACTTGGTGCTTCAGGCTTGCTGGCATCTGCTCAGACAATGCCTCATTAGTGGATTTCTAGGTTTTGTTATGAATGAATGAATATTTCCTTCTTTCTCTCTCCTCCCCCACCCAAACCCTATCTTCATTCTCGCTGGGACTATGAAGAGAACATTTGGAAAACACATACTTGACTCTTTTCTTCCGTACGACAGTGAAATTGCATCGCCTCTGAATAATTGGAGGCAGAAACTTTTGTTATTATCAGTGGACTAATTCTCACTCCCCTTCAACCCCCTCACCTACCCTGAACGATCTCGACTTTGTCGTTTCTATTAATGGACAAGCTGTTAATAAAATTATCTGTATCTGGGAATTCTTGTAAGTGTCGGTAAGAAAACACAGGGAGAGCCCAGTCCTTAAATTCCAACTTGCTCTCTAACTATTCTTCATTTAGGACCAAGGGCGGGGGCTTCAAAAATTTTGGCAAGGGGTTCTCTGCCAGTTGCTGGGTGGGGTGTGGCCATGGTGGGTGTTGGCTACTTGGCCTCCTGCACCAGGGGGGGTTGTTTTTGCTCTCCCCAGGCTCCAGAGGCTTTCCTCGAGACTCTGAGAGGGCGAAAATGGTTCTCCCAGGTTCCTGTTCTGTCCCCGTCACACACACACTCAGACAGTTGGGGGTTAAAATAAACTGCAGGCAACCAATTAGTCCGATAAGCATTTGGCAGCAATCCCAGCAGCTGCTTGCCAAGACCTTTTATCAATTTAGAAGAAAATACACTCCACAACAATTGTCCAGGAATAAATCTGAAGCCGAAATGCAAAGTGACTCCAAGGGATTAGTTAGTTTTGTCTGTCACAGAGCCTGAATGCTTAACTCACCCCCTTTTATAGCCTGTGGGGGTATGGTCCAGTGAGTCAGCTAATCACGGGCACGCCTTTTCTTCTGTTGCACGCGCCTGTCTCTGTGACGCTAGCGAGGGTCCAGCCAAGACTCATTACCCTCATCACTGTCCACCTGTGGTTGCGGGGATGAGCTTGGCTCTGGGCCTATCTCTTGCCCTTCGGTGTCCTCTGGAGGCATTGCCAGAGAGGAGGGCCCTGGAGAAGGAGGCCTTGCCAACTCCTGTCCCTCACTCTCAGAGTCCTCTCCTGCTGATGACGCAGGCTCAGGCAACGGAGCCACAACAGTTCCAGAGGCCCTCTGAAGGCTGAAAGAGGCCCGTTTCCAGCCTTCCCAAACTTCTGTAGGCCTGTTTTTCGCCATCCCTGAGCCTCCGCGTGTACCCTGCACTTACCTGCATCCAAAATGGGCCGTGTGGGGGACTCTTGGAAGGGGAGGGGTGGGCAGGACAGTCAGGAGTGGCATTTGGGGGTCTCCAAACTGCACAGAACTTTAGCTAGAGGTTCTCTGGAACCCCTGCGAACCCCCCTGCAGCCCACCCCTGCTTAGGACAAAATTGGTTGAAAACTTTGCCAGGTTCTAGGCAAGCAAAACAGGGCCATAGACGAAGTGCCAATTTTAGCTCCCAGCCATTGAGAAGGTGTCTTGACTTACTCATGATTTATTGCATTTTCATTTAAAAGAAATATGCCTTAGTTGAACTGCCTCAAAGGTGCTTTCTCAAAAGGCAACTGGACTTTGTTTTTTTATCCCTTGAAGACATTTCGCTTCTCATCTAAGAAGCTTCATCGGTTCTGACAGGCTGTTAGGGGGGATGGAGGGATCCTGTTTCTTGGCAGTCATCTGGTTGTTTGTACTCTCTCTAAGTGTTCTGTCCCCAACTCCACGCACACACACCAACAGACGTTCAAGAGTTAAAGACCAAACCAGCCGGCAAAATCCTTTTCCTTAAGATAACGGAACTTGGCAACAACCTAGTGGCTGCCTGCCAAGAGTTTATTATTTACAAAGAGGAGAGATAACTTCTCCCCACTTCTGATACATCAAAGGAAAGCAGCTCAATAATTACGGAGTCAATCAAGTCCAGAGCTAATCCAGCAAAGTCTATAGCCAAAAGTCCGGCAATGCAGAATGGAGTGGAAGCTCTCAGCTTTGTTCGTCACAAGGTTTGACTGGCCACCACACTCCCTTTTATATCCTGTGGGATGTGGTCCAGTGACTCAGCTAATCTCTGGCACGCCTTCCCCTCTGCTGTGCACGCTTCTCCCTGTGCCGCTGCCGAGGATCCAGCCAGCACTTATCTCCTTCGACACTGTCCACCTGTGGCTGCGGGGACCTTGCTTGGCTCTGTGCCTATCTCTTGCCCTTCGGTGTCCTCCGGGGGCATTGCAGCCCCATGTAGAGGACATTGCAGTAATCCAACCGAGAGATTCAGGTAGTCCTCAATTTATGACCGCCCTGAGCCCAAAATTTATGTTGCTAAATGAGAAATTTGTTAAGGGAATTTTGCCCCATTTTTACAACTTTTCTTGCCACGCCTGTGAAGTGAATCACGACAGCTGTTAAATTAGTTACACTAATTTACGTTAAGTGAATCTGACTTCCCCCTTGACTGTGCTTTTCAGACAGTTGCAAAAGGGGATCACCTCAGTGGTGGGTTTCAATTTTTTTACTACCGGTTCTGTGGGTGTGTCTTGGTGGGCATGGCAAGAGAAGGATACTGTAAAATCTCCCTTCCCACCCCACTCCAGGGGAATGATACTGCAAAATCCCCATTTCCTCCCAATCAGCTGTGACTTGGGAGGCAGAGAATAGATGGGGGCTGGGCCAGTCAGAATTTTTATTACCGGTTCTCTGAACTACTCAAAATTTCCACTACCAGTTCTTCAGAACTGGTCAGAACCTGCTGAAACCCACCTCTGGATCACGTGACTCCAGGACATTCCAACTGCCACGCGAGCGGCGGCAAGCAACGGCAGAAGAAAGTGAGTCAGTGGAAGGCACCCCTGGAAAATAAGACCTAGTGCCTTTTTTTGGTGGCAAAAATATATAAGACCAGGTCTTATTTTCGGGGAAACATGGTATCTAGATTGGTGAACCTGTGATCAATTGGGCAACCCAGAGTGCTCCCTGCCAGGGGTCCCCAACCCTTCGGACTTCAGGGACCACTAAATTCATAATTTTAAATCCCACGGACCACTAATATGATTTGCCTAATGACCAGCTGGGTGGGCGTGGCTGGGTGGTCATGTGACTGGGTGGGCCTAGCCAACTCGATGTCACTCACATCGAGTGGGCACCTCACCAGCCTCTTACCCCTGTCCTGCCAGCCTCCCCTCCCCACCCAGGCTCCTTAGGGCCCCAACAGGAAGCAGTTGTTGGAACTAAGCAGCCACCATGAGAAAGAGTTGGCAAAACAACTGGTTCAGTTCAAATTGGATCTCACCGAGAAGGAGGCTCACCAGAAGCACCTCACTCAGGACTACAAGCATAAGCTTTCCAGCAGAGGGAAGATCTGCAGGAGTGCAAGGCCAGGTATCAGTGCTAGGAGGCTCAGCAGGCTGAGATGGTCAGCCAGTTCCAGGCCATGATATCGTCCCACTGGAACAAGGCCCTCTGGCTCTTTGCCACCAGCAGTGCTTCCCTCCAGCCTTCACCCAAAGCCCCACACCAGGAGGCTGAAGTAGACCCCAAGTTGGATTTTTTTTAAAAAAAATTTGATTTACATGCCGCCCTTCTCCGGAGACTCAGGGCGGCTTACAGTGCATTAAGCAATAGCCTTCATACTTTTGTATATATTTATACAAAGTCAGCTTATTGCCCACAACAAACTGGGTCCTCAATTTACCCACCTTAGAAAGGATGGAAGGCTGAGTCCACCTTGAGCCTGGCTAGGATTGAACTCGCAGAATTACAGCAGCTGGATGTCAATTGCTGCCTTTAGTAGGAGGCATTAGCCCCCTACGCTACTCAGGCTCATTTCTTCCCCCCTCCCCACTGCACAAAAAGACTCCAAAAGGGGAGACTCTCTGCAGCAACACAAACCGAGCCTGTGTAGCGTAGGGGGCTAATGCCTCCTACTAAAGACAGCAATTAACATCCAGCTGCTGTAATTCTGTGAGTTCAATCCTAGCCAGGCTCAAGGTTGACTCAGCCTTCCATCCTTTCTAAGGTAGGTAAATTGAGGACCCAGTTTGTGGGGGCAATAAGCTGACTTTGTATAAATATACAAAAGTATGAAGGCTATTGCTTAACGCATTGTAAGCCGCCCTGAGTCTCCGGAGAAGGGCGGCATATAAATCAAATAAAAAATAAATAAAAATAAAAACATTCATTGCACGTATCCGGTCCAGAGGCCGTAGTTTGAAGACCCCTGATATGAAAATATGAAAAAATGAAATATGAAAAATGAAAATAATTTTTCTGCGGACCACCAAAATTTTCTCACAGACCACCAGTTGGTGCCCGCTGCTCCATGCTACAATTCTGTCCGTCCACTTCTTCCATGACCACAACCCCCGGGTATTCATCTATCACTCCAGAGCAGTGAACATTGTCAAATTCTAGTCCTCTCTTCATCATCATATTTTTCTTTTTCTTTTTTACTTCTACTAACCCACCTATTTTCTCCCCATCCTTGTTAATATCTCCTCCTTTTGTGTGCATAGATAAAATGTTGGCAATGTAAGCGACAGCATTAGGAGCCTGGATAAACACACTCTTATTGGATAACCAATAAGTTTGAGGTGTTCTTTATAACTTTGGTTTTGCATCAGAAGATTGAAGGAGGCCTGCTACATTTTGGACACTCATAAATTATCCCCGATTTGCTGCAGACGTCCAACTTGCAGTTTTGACATTAAGGGAATCACAAGCTGATGGGGAAGCTTTAATAAAATCTACAAACTTGATTAAAATCTCAGAGACCCACAGTTGGATCCAGCTTTAAAAGCAATTTTAGATGGCTCGCTCAGATGACCTACCCACCTTGATTTGAATGGAAGGATTTATACTCCTTGCAGACAGCTCGTCATTTGCATTCTTTTAGAGTGTCCTTGAGGCCACCTGGAGGTTCATCTGTGTCCTCAGGGTCACCTGAGTGGTACTCCTGGATCCTGTAGACTGTTATTTTTTTCTCTGAAAATCCATTCCTACTCCCACACAATTTCAAGGGTGTTCATCCCAAATTGTATAGCTAAAAGTCTCCAAGTGCTTCAACAACCCTCTAAAAGAGGGTTGTAGAGCCTTGGTGGCGCAGCAGACTATGTGCTGTTAAGTAACACCAGCTGCCTGCAATTACTATGAGTTCGAGTCTCACCAGGCTCAAGGTTGACTCAGCCTTCCATCCGAGGTAGGTAAAATGAGGACCCGGATTGTGGGGGCAATAAGCTGACTTTGTACAAAAAAGAACACCGCTGGGGCGGGGGGAGCAAAAGCCCTACTAAGCAGGTATATACAAAAGTATGAAGGCTATTGCTTAACGCACAGTAAGCCGCCCTGAGTCTCCGGAGAAGGGCGGCATATAAATTGAACCAATCAATCAATCAATCAATAAAGGAGCCTGTGTAGCGTAGGGGGCTAATGCCTCCTACTAAAGGCAGCAATTAACATCCAGCTGCCTGTAATTTCTGTGAGTTCAATCCTAGCCAGGCTCAAGGTTGACTCAGCCTTCCATCCTTTCTAAGGTGGGTAAATTGAGGACCCAGTTTGTGGGGACAATAAGCTGACTTCGTATAAAAAATATACAGAAGTATGAAGGGTATTGCTTCACACATTGTAAGCCGCCCTGAGTCTCCGGAGAAGGGCGGCATATAAATCAAATTTAAATAAATAAATAAATAAATAAATAAATAAATAAATAAATAAATAAATAAATAAATAAATAGATGGATGGATGGATGGATGGATGGATGGATGGATGGATGGATGGATGCAAATGACCAGCTGTCTGCAAGGAATATAAATCCTTCCGTTACCCACCATCCAGTCAAAGCTGAAGAAGCTTCTTGGATGAGAAGTCTTCAAAAGAAAAAAAAACACACACACAAAAGTCCAGTTGCCTCCTGAAAAAAACATCTTTGGGACAACCTGGATGATTGAGAATCTCTACTGACGTATTGAGTATTCTCATTAATCCCATAGCATTGGGTGCAGTGATTCGGAGCAGAATTGCAGGACAGCCTGTGTGTGTGTGTATGTGTGTGTATTTACGAGCGTAACCACAAAACCACTCCTTCAGTCTCAGAGCTGGCAGGAATACTTCGCTTTTATATTTCAAGAGAATTCCTGAATGATGGGATGCTTGATTTGTCCTGCAGCCAAGAATTACAAACTGGACCCCGTTGACTTTGGGAACTAGGTAATTGCCAAAACTTCAGCCAAAGCGCTAATGGGAAGGATAATAGGCCCTTTGGCTTGTTTGGAACTAAATAGAAATATTTTGTTTTTGGGATGTATGTTTTGGATCCTGGCCAAGGAAACGGATCATTGCGAATTGCAAAGTACAAGCGGGGTTTCATTGTAAGAGAGGTTGAAGAGAGTGGGGGAACTTGCTTTTCCTGGGTCCCTGAGCCCCCCGCTAAGCACACGGAAAAATTGGTCTTCGGGCAGGGGTGAAATGCTCCTGGTTCGGACCGGATCGCTTGATCCAGTAGCGATGGAGGTGGGTGGTTTGGAGAACCGATAGCAAAAATCCCTGCCCCCCCCCCCCCCCCGCATGCCCAGCTGAGTCACACAATCATCAGAGGCTTTTTTTATTATTATTTTTAAAAGCATTTTTTCTACAACCTCTTCGGTCAGAAAAATGCTTTTAAAAGTAAAAACAAAAAAGCCTCTGATGATTGTGCGACTCAGCTGGGATCGTCAAAGGCTTTTAAAAGAAAAAAAACACCCCTTTTTTTCTTTTAAATGCCTCTGACGATCCCAGCTGAGTTGCCTGATCGTCAGAGGCATTTAAAAGGAAAAAAGCCGCTGTAGATCAGGCAACTCAGCTGGGATCGTCAGAGCCTTTTGAAAGCATTTTTTAACAACCTCTTCGCCGAAGAGGTTGTAGAAAAAAATGGTTTTAAAAGTAAAAAATAATAATAATTGGCCACGCCCACCCAGTCACATTACCCCACCACCACCAAGCCACGCCCACAGAACCGGTAGTAACAAATTTTAGATTTCACCCCTGTCATAGGGTTTCTCTCCGCAGTGAGACAGGAAACACGACAATTGTAGTATAATGGCGACGGTCAGTTTCTAGACTGATAAAAGATTCCGGAGACTATTGGACAAGGTGTCAACTAGAAAAAATAGAACGGAAGGGACCTTGGAGGTCTTCTAGTCCAACTCCCTCTCAAGGCAGACCTTAAAACAATCCCAATCAAATGGTTGTCCAGTGTGTTCTTGAAAACCTCCAGTGATGGGGCATACGCAACTCTGGGGAGGAAAGCTGTTCCGTTCATTGCTCTCCCTTCATGACAATGTCTCCTAGGTTGGATCTCTCTTTGACAAGCTTCCATCCATTACTTCTTGTCCTGTCCTCTGGTGCTTTGGAGAATGAGTCAATCCCCGCTTCTTTGTGACAGCCCCCCAGGTACTGGAAGACAGCTATCCTGTCCCCCCCTAGTCCTTGTCTTCAGTAAGTTAGACATACCTAGGTCTCTCAAACTAGAGTTGAATGTTCTCCATACAATTTAACCTCCAGTCCCCTAATCATCTTTGTTGCTCTTCTCTGCACATTTTCCAGGCTCTCCACATTATAGGATAGGATAGGATAGGATAGGATAGGATAGGATAGAATAGAATAGAATAGAATAGAATAGAATAGAATAGAATAGAATAGAATAGAATAGAATAGAATAGAATAGAATAGAATAGAATAGAATAGAATAGAATAGAATAGAATAGAATAGAATAGAATAGAATAGAATAGAATAGAGGAGGGGAAGGGAAAGGAAGGGGAGGGGAGGGGAGGGGGAGGGGAGGGGAGGGAAGGGAAGGGAAGGGAAGGGAAGGGAAGGGAAGGGAAGGGAAGGGAAGAGAAGAGAAGAGAAGAGAAGAGAAGAGAAGAGAAGAGAAGAGAAGAGAAGAGAAGAGAAGAGAAGAGAAGAGAAGAGAAGAGAAGAGAAGAGAAGAGAAGAGAAGAGTGGAATGGAATGGAAGAAGGGGAGAGGAGAAGGGAAGGGAAGGGAAGGGAAGGGAAGGGAAGGGAAGGGAAGGGAAGGGAAGGGAAGAGAAGAGAAGAGAAGAGAAGAGAAGAGAAGAGAAGAGAAGAGAAGAGAAGAGAAGAGAAGAGAAGAGAAGAGAAGAGAAGAGAAGAGAAGAGAAGAGAAGAGAAGAGTTGGAAGGGACCTTGGAGGTCTTCTAATCCAACCCCTTGCTTAGGCAGGAAACCCTACACCACTTCAGACAAATGGTTATCCAACATCATCTTAAAAACTTCCAGTGTTGGAGCATTCACAACCTCTGGAGGCAAGCTGTTGCACTGATTAATTGTTCTCACTGTCAAGAAATTTCTTCTTAGTTCTAGGTTGGATCTCTCCTTGATGGGTTTCCACCCGTTGCTTCTTGTCCTGCCCTCAGGTGCTTTGGAGAATAGCTTGATTCCCTCTTCTTTGTAGCAGCCCCTGAGATATTGGAAGACTGCTATCATGTCTCTCCTGGTCCTTCTTTTCATTAAACTAGACATACCCAGTTCCTGCAACCATTCTTCTTTTAGCCTCCAGTCGCCTAATCATCTTTGTGGCTCTTCTCTTCACTCTTTCTAGAGTCTCAACGTCTTTTCTTACATCATGGCGAACAAAACTGAATGCAGGATTCCAAGTGTGGCATTATAAAGTGGTATGAACACTTCACGGGATCTTGATTCTATTCTTCGGTTTAAGCAGCCTAGGACCGTGTTGCCTTTTTCGGCCGCTGCACACTTCTGGCTCATGTTTAAATGGTTGTCCACTAGGACTCCAAGATCCCTCTCACAGTCACCACTACTGAGCAAGATACCACATATACGGTACCTGTGCATTTTATTTTTCTTGCCTAAATGTAGAACCTTCCATTTTTCACCCTTGAATTTCATTTTGTTAGATAGCATCTTCTACGTATCGTGGTGACGAAAAGTGGATGCAGTACAGGTAGTTCTAGATTTACAACGGTTCATTTAATGACCATTTAAAGTTACAACGGCACGGAAGAAAGTGACTTATGACCATTTTTCGACATTTATGACCACTGCAGCATCCCCATGGTGAAGTGATCAAAATTCAGATGCTTGGCAAGTGGTTCGTATTTATGACGGTTGCAGTGTCCCGGGGGTCACATAATCAGCTTTTGCGACCTTCTGACAAGCAAAACATGGGGGAGCCAAATTCACTTAACAACCGGGTTACTAACTTAACAAGATGCAATGGTTCACTTAACAACGTTGGCAAGAAAAGTCATAAAAAAGGGGCAAAATTCACTGAACAAATGTTTCATTTAGCAACATAAATTTGGGACTCAATTGTCGTGGTAACTCGAGGACTACCCGTATTGTCTCTTATCTATGAAAATTCTCTGTTATCTACGAAAATTCGCTGTTATCCATGAAAAAAGCTGCCACCTCTCTAGATTATAGGAAAAAATGCTAGAAAGACTATCAGAGAATTTTCACTCTTGCGTCTGGCCTCGATCTTATACATTAATCCCACGTGGGAAATAGTTCAGGGACTTGAATTTTTGTAACGCCACCCGAGCCTGTCGTCTTTATAAAACTTGCTACATGGAACTGTCCTTGAGAATCGTGCTTGGAAAATTTTCTCATTTGGTTTCAGCAGCTGCCAAAATGCTTAACAGAAAAGATATTTAAAACAGCTCTTTAAGTAATGAAAAAAAATGAGCAAAAGAATAAATTCTGGTTTCCTGTCTCTGTAAGGTGAGTTTCCTCTATCTATAGTTAATTGTTGTTGTTGTTAGTTGCGAAGTCATGTCTGACCCATCGCAACCCCATGGACAACTTTCCTCCAGGCCTTCCTGTTCTCTACCATCCTCTGGAGTCCATTTAAGCTCACGCCGACTGCTTCAGTGACTCCATCCAGCCACCTCGTTCTCTGTCGTCCCCTTCTTCCTTTGCTCTCAATCGTTCCCAGTATTAAACTCTTCTCCAGTGAGTCCTTCCTTCTCATTAGGTGGCCAAAGTATTTGAGTTTCATCTTCAGGATCTGGCCTTCTAAAGAGCAGCCAGGGTTGATCTCCTCTAGGACTGACCGGTTGGATCGCCTTGCAGTCCAAGGGACTCGCAGGAGTCTTCTCCAGAACCAGAGTTCAAAGGCCTCCATTCTATCTAATAGGCAGATATTATCTATTAATTTTATCTACTAATATCTATTAATATTATCTGGTTTGTTTAAATGTTCCCTCTCTCGCTATCGTGGGATGTAACTAGTGATGTCCTCCGGCATCTGTCTTAGGACCTCTGCTTTTAAATATATTTATTACATGATCTGGAATCGGTTGTAGCTTAATGGAACAGTGACGCTTGTTGATGGTACTAAATTATTCAGAGCGGTTAAAACAATAACGGGTTGCAAAGAGCTCCAAAAGGATTTCGGCCGCATTTAAAGGCGTGGGTGTCAAAATTGCAGATGTCGTTCAAAGCGAGGTGTAAAGGGAGGCACATTAGTGTCAAATAAAAAAATTAAAAATAAATAAAATAAATCCCAGCTGCAGCTGCATAAGGTAATGGGGATGAGAGCCAGCAGTGGCTGATGAGAACAGAAATCTCGGAGTAACGGTAAACAGTTCAATGAAGGTGTCGATACATTTTGCATCCATTGGGGGGGAAAAAGCCCATGGCAAGTTAGGGATAATAAGAAACGGTGCTGAAAATAGAGATGTCAATAGGATAACGCCCTTATATAAATCAATGGTGCAACCGCATTTTGGAATATTATGTGCAGTTCCGGTCACCACGCCTCAAAGGGGAACTGCAGGTCCTCGATTTAACAACCATCATTAAGTCCACCATTTCAGCCGTAAGAGGTGATGCTCATAAAGCAAATCACCACATAGCTATGAGCAATTTTACGACGGGTTTCTTTTTTTGCAGCCGTCGTAAAGCGATCGTTGCAATCCTTAAGTGAACCTATTGTTGTTATTGGGCACTTTTTTTGGGGGGGGGGGTTATGGAAAATTGAAGTAAAGGTCCATTTCTAGCCCAAAATAAATAAATCATAAATCATGGCTTTCTGATGGGAGGGTGCTTCAACAGTTGTAAATATGGGTCAGCGCACAAAATGTGGTCACGTGACCGGGGGGCATGTTGTAACTTTGAATATGGATCATAAGTCTCTTTTTCAGAGCCCAGAGAATGACTGTTCCGAAGTCACCCACCCAGCCAGTTTTCATGTATAAAGTGGGACTAGAACTCACCGTCTCCTGGTGATTGGCCCCAAGTCCCCCAGCTGGGTTTCATGCCTGGGACTAGAACTCACTATCTCCTGGTGATTGGCCCCAAGACCCCCAGCTGGCTTTCATGCCTGGGACTAGAACTCACTATCTCCCGGTGATTGGCCCCAAGTCCCTCAGCTGGCTTTCATGCCTGGGACTAGAACTCACTATCTCCTGGTGATTGGCCACAAGTCCCCGAGCTGGGTTTCATGCCTGGGACTAGAACTCACTATCTCCTGGTGATTGGCCACAAGTCCCCGAGCTGGGTTTCATGCCTGGGACTAGAACTCACTATCTCCTGGTGATTGGCCACAAGTCCCCCAGCTGGCTTTCATGCCTGGGACTAGAACTCACTATCTCCTGGTGATTGGCCACAAGTCCCCCAGCTGGGTTTCATGCCTGGGACTAGAACTCACTATCTCTTGGTGGATTGAGCCCAAGTCCCCCAGTTGGCTTTCATGTCTGGGACTAGAACTCACTATCTCCTGGTGATTGGCCCCAAGACCCCCAGCTGGCTTTCATGCCTGGGACTAGAACTCACTATCTCCTGGTGACTGGCCCCAAGACTCACAGCTGGCTTTCATGCCTGGGACTAGAACTCACTATCTCCTGGTGATTGGCCACAAGTCCTCCAGCTGGGCTTCATGTCTGGGACTAGAACTCACAAATGGAGCAAACCTTTTTAATCCCCCTCCCAAGGGGGTTCATTGGTAGAGGTTCTGACCGTAGGAAGATTTCCTATTCCTAATTGGGGGCAATTTGCAGTTTTGATGACCTGTAAACAAAATTCGGGGGTGCTATGGCTCAGTGGTTAAAGACACTGTCTGCTGGAGAGCTGACAACCCGGGTTCAAGACCCTAGCTCTACTCAATGAGGTGAGCTCCTGTTCCTGCTCCAGCTCCTGCCCACCTAGAAGTTCGAAACATGCAAATGCGAATAGATTCATAGGTACCGCTTGCGTGGGAAGGAAACAGTGCTCCATGCGCCTGTGCAGTGTTTAGCCCTGATGACCCCATGACCATGGAAGCATCTTCAGACAACGTTGGCTCTCTCGGCTAAGAGATGAGCACCGTGCTCTAGAGTCAGACATGATTGACAGGGAAACCTGTAACTTTTAAACAGCATTCAGAGCACTCTTCAAAATGCACGTTCACCTTTTAAAGGCTGTGCAGGTGCTACTACAAATTTAGAGCAATTCTGTATTTTAACAGCTTTCCTGGTCGGCATTCAATTGCGGGGTGGGAGGACGACGACAGGAGCTTTTTCTTCCATCGAGAATTATTAGCTAGTGGATTCTGCCCTCCAGTGGAAAAGACTGAATATATATTTTTCCCCTGAAGATTTTTGATTTTGTCTCTCTCCAACTCAACTGCCGCACCAAGAATTACCATTAGGGAGGAAAAAAGTCTGTATGTAAGGTATATAAACGGAGGTCCAACAACTGCAAGTGTTTCGTGGGGTATGATAAAGAGTCAAAGATGGTGATTGTGATGGTGTGACACGACACACACACACACACACACACACACAGAGTCAGGGTTATATGATAAATTCCAGTTAAGATTTATTGCTCAATATACGGAGGTCAGCACTAAATTGGTGCTAGAAAAGGATCAGCAGAATTCAAAGGGGGTTGGACTCAGAGTATTTGTGGACATGCAACAATTCCAGGCTAAGTCCTCTCTTGACTCTGCCCTAAGTTAAGGAGAAATTTTCAGATACTGGGAACAATTAATCAGTGGAATAGCTTGATTCCCTGAGTTGTAGGTGCTCCATCACAGGTGTCAGCACTTCAAGCTGCATTTACTCTAGTGCTGACATAAGAAAGAGAAGCTGAGGTGTCTGGAAAGGGACGTTTGACTTTTCACCTACTTATTTTCCCTGGAGATAATATCCCCTAGGAGATGGGATGGGAGGGGGAAAATTCCTTTTGAGTTGGAGCAGTAGATTAGGGGTAGATTGACTTGGAAGATGGCCAATGAGTGCAGAGGAGTGGGGAAGGAAAGGGAGGGTTTTTGGGTCGGAAGTTAGTGTTGGCTACGATGAGTCGGAGTTAGAATGTCGTGCTTAATAAATGAGAGTTTTTTCATCAAAGACTTTGTTTGAAATGCAATTTATTTGAGATGACCTCGAAACTTGACAACTGGAAGTTTTCAAAAACAGACTAGACAGTCACTTGACTGGGATGGTATAAGATCTGGGGTCCAACCGAACCCTATGATTCATATGAGAACCTTCCTACTAAATGTCTGCAAATAATGAATTGGATGAATGAATACAGGTAGTCCTCAATTTACAACAGTTCATTTAGTGACCGTTCAAAGTTACAACAGCACTGAAAAAAGTGACTCTTGATCATTTTTCACACTTACGACCACTGCAGTATCCCCATAATCACGTGATCAAAATGTGGGATGCTTGGCAAAGGACTCATATTTATGATAGTTGCAGTATCCCAGGGTCACGTGATCACTTTTGGGGGAACCTTCTTACAAGCAGAGTCAACGGGGAAGCCGGCTTCACTTAACAACCATGTTCCTCGCTTAACAACTGCAGTGATCCACTTAGCAACTGTGGCACCAAAGGTTGTAACATGGGGCATAAGTCACTGAACAAGTGTTTCACTCAGCAGCAGGGCTCAATTGTGATCGTAAGTCGAGGACTACCTGCAATGAATTGGTGGGGTTGGACTAGAAGACCTCCAAGGTCCCTTCCAGCACTATATTTCTATCTTCTCCTCTTCTCCTGCACTCTGGTTTTTATACAAGTCGCCCGTAACACACCATCTGCTCTCTTGACTTGTTTTGACTAGAACCTATAGCTATACTTGTCCTATCATTGTAAATGAGCCTGAGTAGCGTAGGGGGCTAATGCCTCCTACTAAAGGCAGCAATTAACATCCAGCTGCCTGTAATTCTGTGAGTTCAATCTCAGGCAGGCTCAAGGTCGACTCAGCCTTCCATCCTTTAAAAGGTGGGTAAATTGAGGACCCAGTTTGTTGGGGGCAATAAGCTGACTTTGTATAAATATAAATATACAAAGTATGAAGGCTATTGCTTAACGCATTGTAAGCCGCCCTGAGTCTCCGGAGAAGGGCGGCATATAAATGTCTACCGCAGGTAAGATACCCAGAGCCCCATTTACAGAATATATGTGATGTGGGCTAAAGTAAACTTCTCTCAAGTTCACACTTGAACTGACAACTCAGTTCTCTTCTCTGAGTCGAAGTGATCATTGCAATAAATCCAACGAGAACACTGCAGTTAGGTAGCTGGAATCTCTGTTCACTAGCCACCATAAAGACACACAAAAAAGAACGCCTCTCCTATTGGCCATCTATTTTTAATGGTAGATTCAAAGCTGGGCAACTGAAGTGGTTGTGAAAATAAGGTTTCTTAAGACCTCCTCAAGGCTGTCTGATCAATCTTCTCGGAAACTGCTATGTTTACACAATACACTCAAATTGCTCACCGGGCAATCCATTCTCCAGTTTCATATAAAGACATTAAGCAAGCTCACTAGAGGTTGGATTGGTACAGGGTGCTAAGCAACCAAAGAACAAATAAGCTCTCAATCAAGGTTAAAACAACCCAGCATGTTGAACGAATGCAACAGCTTGGTTTTCAACTGGCTTATTTTTTTAAAAAATTAGATTTATATGCCGCCCTTCTCTGGAGACTCACGGCGGCTTACAATGCATTAAGCAATAGCCTTCATACTTTTGTATATTTTTTATACAAAGTCAGCTTATTGCCCCCACAAACTGGGTCTTCAATTTACCTACCTTAGAAAGGATGGAAGGCTGAGTCGACCTTGAGCCTGGTGAGATTCAAACATGCAGTAATTGCAGACAGCTGAATGTTAATAACAGGCTTTAGTCTGCTGAGCTATCCAGGCTTTGCTGATGGAGCACAAGCAAGAATTGCACTCTGTGTTACTTGAATGCGTAAATACTTTTACAGATTGAAAGCCTCTCTTTGGGGATTACAAGCTTGAGTAATTTTTGCAAGGCTGCACTCTAACCACTGTAATCCTCCACTTACAACAGTTCATTTAGTGACTGTTGCAAGTTACGACGATACTGAAGAATGTGACTGATGATCCTTTTTCACACTTACGACCGGAGGTGGGTTTCAGCAGGTTCTGATGAGTTCTGGAGAACCGGTAGTGGAAATTTTGAGTAGTTCAGAGAACCAGTAACTACCACCTCTGACTGACCCCATCTATTGTCTGCCTCCCGAGTCCCAGCTGATCGGGAGGAAATGGGGATTTTGCAGTATCCTTCCCCTGGATTGGGGTGGGAATGGAGATTTTACAGTATCCTTCCCCTGCCACGCCCACCAAGCCAAGCCACGCCCACCAAGCCACACCCACAGAAGCGGTAGTAAAAATGTTTGAAACCCACCACTGCTTATGACTGTTGCAGCCTCCCCATGGTCACATGATCAAAATTCAGATGTTTGGCAAGTGGTTCTTATTTATGACAATTCCACTGTCACGGGATCAGGCGATCCCCTTTTGCGACCTTCAGACCAGCAAAATCAAAGGGGAAGCCAGATTCCCTTAAACAACCATGTGACTAAACTGAAGAAATGCAATGATTCACTTAACAACTCCGGCAAGACAAATCGTAAACTGAGGCAAGCTCACTTAGCAAAGGTTTCACTTAGCAACATAAATGTTGGGTTCAATCGTGGTCGTAATTCGAGGACCACCTGTATTTCCCCCCCCCCCCCCCCTGTATGGATTGTTTTATTTTGCATTTTGTATCGTGTGTACCACCATCCAAAGCCATAATTAATAAATAAGAGAGTCAGTTTGATCTGGTGATTAAGGCATGAGGCTAGAAACTAGGAGACCGTGAGTTCTAGTCCCGCTTTAGGCATGAAAGCTGGTTGGATCTGTCTATATTTGCGTCAGGAGCACCAACAAAGCTAACCAAAGGGTCCTTCTAGGTTGGTGATAACGGTTGCCCAGGAGATGCCTGACTGCTAAAAGTAATGCAACCTTCAGGGCAGGGGTGAAATCTAAAATTTGTTACTACCGGTTCTGTGGGCGTGGCTTGGTGGTGGTGGGTAATGTGACTGGGTAGGCATGGCCAACTTTTTTTTTTATTTTTAAAAGCATTTTTTCTACAACCAAAGAGGTTGCAGAAAAAAAAATGCTTTTAAAAGCCTCTGACGATCAGGCAACTCAGCTGGGATCGTCAGAAGCTTTTAAAGGCATTTTTTTTCCTACAACCTCTTCGGCCAAAGAGATTGCAGGAAAGAAATGCTTTTAAAAGCCTCTGACGATCAGGCAACTCAGCTAGGATCGTCAGAAGTTTTTAAAGGCATTTTTTTTCCTACAACCTCTTCCGCTGAAGAGATTGCAGAAAAAAAATGCTTTGAAAAGCCTCTGATGATCAGGCAACTCAGCTGGGATTGTCAGAAGCTTTTAAAGGCATTTTTTTTCCTACAACCTCTTCGGCCAAAGAGATTGCAGGAAAGAAATGCTTTTAAAAGCCTCTGACGATCAGGCAACTCAGCTAGGATCGTCAGAAGCTTTTAAAGGCATTTTTTTCTCTACAACCTCTTCGGCCAAAGAGGTTGCAGAAAAAAAATGCTTTTAAAAGCCTCTGACGATCAGGCAACTCAGCTAGGATCGTCAGAAGCTTTTAAAGGCATTTTTTTTCCTACAACCTCTTCCGCTGAAGAGGTTGCAGAAAAAAAATGCTTTGAAAAGCCTCCGACGATCCCAGTTGAGCCGCGTGATCATCAGAGGCTTTTTTAAAAAAAAAAATTTAAAAGCATTTTTTCGGCTGAAGAGGTTGTAGAAAAAATGCTTATAAAAGAAAAACAAAGCCTCTGATGATCACGCAGCTCAGCTGGGCATGGGGGGGGGCAGGGATTTTTGCTACCAGTTCTCCGAACCACCCACTGTCATCACTACCAGATCGGGGGATCTGGTCCGAACCGGGAGCATTTCAACCCTGAAGTTCAGGGAGGCTTTCATGACAACCCACCCCCCACCCCAAGCTGGATGGGTGAATTTGGACTAGTTTCTCTCTCTCTCAACCCAACTTATGTCACAGAGTTCTTGTGGGGAAAATAGGAAAAGGAAAGAATATTAAGACATGTTTGCCATCTGGCGTCGTTTATCAAAACAATACAAGAAGTAACAGACTTCAGGTAGTTTATAAATTTAATGCAATAATAAATCAATAAAACGGTTACAGAAACGATTAGAAATGGTTCCAGAAAGGTAGGTTATTTTATTCTCTCGAAAGAAAACCATTGCAAGTCAAAACACACACAACACTTTTCACTCCAAATTATCTGCTTTAAAATCTTATGCAAAGTAAGAATCGGGAACCAGCGGTTCCGAAAATGCTTTAAATAATTCCTAACAATTCCTATTTCCCCCACCCCTCCATGAAGCTGCCAGTCTCTCCACAAGAGAAACCTTGAAATGGGTTTTATCTGTCATCTTTGAAATCACGGAAATCTCAGAGTAGTTACATCCGCAAGAACTCAGAGGTCTCAGAGAAGTTACATCCGCAAGATCATCGGGTGGGTGTAAGGGTTTCAGAGGAAATGAGTCTCTCTCTCTCTCTCTCTCTCTTTTTTTTTTTTTGGAAATGGGCAGCCGACCAGCACAGTCAAATGCATAAATAAATAAATAAATAAAGCACCCCAGTATATTTATTCAAGTCCTTGTTTTGGTTCCCCGTTTCTCCCCCATCAGGTAGAGTTGAGTCTTCCTGGGCCAAAGGAGCTCGTCCAGAGGAAGGATTAAATTGCTGTACACGTTCTGAAAAGGCAAGAAATGTCCTTGTGACAGATTAGCCTGCCGTTTCTCAGCCTTGCCTTAAATCCAGATAATCCTCGACTTACGTTTAATGACCGTTTCGAAGTTACAACATCCCTGGAAAAAAAGCGACATCTTTTTCACGCTTACGACCGTTCCAGCATTCCCCGTGGTCACGTGATCAAAATTCAGACGCTTGACAACTGGCTCGTATTTATGAGGGGTTGCGGTGCCCTGGGGAGGAGGGCTGGGGTGGGTCATGTGATTCTCTTTTGCCATCTTCTGGCAAGCAATGTTATTGGGGAAGCCAGATCCCGTTAACAACCATGTTACTAACTTAAGAACTGCAGTCAGGGATGGGCTTCTGGGGGTTCACAGGGGTTCGGGAGAACCTGTAGCTAAGTTTCTGTACAGTTCGGAGAACCCCCAAATCCCACTCCTGGCTGGCTTGGCCCACCCTGCCCCTCCCCTTCCAGGAGTCACCACGCGGCCTATTTTGGATGCAGGTAAGAGCAGGGCGCACACAGAGGCTCGCGGTAGGCGAAAAACAGGTCTAGCGGAAGTTCTAACAGACCTGTTTCCAGCCTCCAGAGAGCCTCTGGAGCCTGGGGAGGCCATTTTCGCCCTCCCAGAGGCTCGAGGAAAGCTTCCAGAGCCAGAGGAGGGCAAAAATGCCCCCCTCCGCCCACCGTGGTGCAGGAGGGCGACTAGGCCACGCCCGACATGGCCACGCCCGCCCAGCAACCAGGCAGAGAGCCCCTTGCTAAAAAATTTTGAAGCCCACCCCTGACTGCAGTGATTCGCTTAACAGCTGTGGCAAGAAAAGTCGTAACTTGAGGCAAAACTCACTTCCCTGTCGGCTGTCTCACTTAGCAACATGAATTTTGGGTTAATTGTGTTTGTAAGTTGAGTACTACCTGAATTGGGGGGAATGAATCACAGCTGATAAATTTGGTATACGTCTCTCTAATTTTCCCATGGCTATTCCACCATCGAGGCAATGGGATCAAGCAAAGAAAGCTGAACTAGAAGCTGAGCATCTACTGGCAGAAACAGATGACGTTCAAAACACTGTGGATTAACTTGGTGGGCAGGAGTAGATTGGGGTAACCATCTTTTGAGGTACCCAATGAATTAAGGGCCAAATGGCAATGGAAGGGAAAGCTGAAGGAAGTCTCTCTCCATCCTGACCCTCAGTTATAGTACCTCAGGCCTTCAAAGCCTGCATAAAGTACTACTTATTAGAGGGCACCCTGCTTTATACTAGTAGAAGGAACCCAGATCAACAGGATTAACATTAGACTGGCAATCAAGTAAACAATAGAAAACAAAAGAAGAGGGAGTCAAGCTATTCTCCAAAGCACCTGAGGGCAGGAGAAGAAGCAATGGGTGGAAACTAATCAAGGAGGGAAGCAACTTAGAACTAAGGAGAAATTTCCTGACAGTGAGAACAATTAATCAGTGGAACAACTTGCCACCAGAAGTTGGGAATGCTCCAACACTGGAAGTTTTTAAGAAGATGCTGGATAACATTTATCTGAAGTGGTGTAGGGTTTCCTGCCTAAGCAAGGGGTTGGACTAGAAGACCTCCAAGGTCCCTTCCAACTCTGTTCTTCTATTCTATTCAATGCCCCAATCGAGGGACTATCAACGCAGACAAATAAGTTAACGCTAAACAACAGCCTGATCAAGAATCCACCAAGCATGATGAGACAAGCCATCGCTATATAAAAATGAGACCAAACCCCACTCCCTTCGAGCACTGCTGATGTTACCTAGTTTGGTAATGAAATGTCTGCAAGGAAAACCACCAAGCTCAGAGAGCACCAAGGTTCCCACGGATTAACAATAGCTTTGTTCAACTTGAAAGCAGCCCTACGGAAAGTCATTTCGATTCCACACCCTGCTTTGCCGACATTCGGAGACTGCCAAGTTCTCTTCTGTTAAGGATTCAATGCAGGGTTGGAATGCTGGGGGTTCACAGGGGTTCGGGCGAACCTCTAGCTAAGGTCCTGTGCAGTTCGAAGAACCCCCAAATCCCGCTCCTGGCTTGGCCCCGCCCAACCTGCCCCTCCCCTCCCAGGAGTCCCCACACGGCCCTTTTTAGATGCAGGGCGTGCACAGAGGCTCGGGGAGGGTGAAAAATGGGCCAACTGGAACTTCGGGAAGGCCAGAAACATGCCCATATCTGGCCTCTAGAGGGCCTCCAGAGCCTGGGGAGGCTGTTTTCACCCTCCCGGAGGCTCAAAGAAAGCCTCCGGAGCCCGGGGAGGGCAAAACCCCACAGTGGTGCAGGAGGCCGAGCAGGCCACACCCACCATGGCCACACCCACTCAGCAACCAGGCAGAGAACCCCTTGCTAAAAATTTTGAAGCCCACCCCTGGTTCAATGCTTGACTTACCTTTCAGGTCAGGACAAGAAGGCCTTCATACTGTCCCGAATGACCCCTCTGCAGATGGGGCAGCGCCTCAGGTTAGGAGCACATTCAGCACACACCACAAGGTGGCCACAAGGAACCAGCACAATGGAGACGTCTTTGTCCATGCACACTTTGCACATCCGTTCCTCTTGAAGCCGGCGCAGTTTTTCTTCCATGCTGGTGGTGGATTCTGAAGAGAGAGAAGAGATTGTTTAGGAAGGCAGTTGGGAGGTGGATTAGCAAAGAGCAATAGCACTTTGGACTAGGGGTGAAATCCAGCAGGTTCTGACAGGTTCGGGAGAACCAGTAGCGGGAATTTTGAGTAGTTTGGAGAACTGGCAAATATCACCTCTGGCTGGGCTCAGAGTGGAGTGGGAATGGGGATCTTGCAATATCCTTCCCTCAGGAGTGGGGAGGGAATGGGGATTTGCAGTATCCTTCTCCAAGGAGTGGGGAGGGAATGGAGATTTTGCAATATCCTTCCCCCAAGAATGGGGAGAGAATGGGGATTTTACAATATCCTTCCCCAGGGAGTGGGGAGGGAATGGAGATTTTGCAATATGCTTCCCCCAGGAGTGGGGAGGGAATGGGGATTTTGCAATATCCTTCCCCCAGGAGTGGGGAGGCAATGGAGATTTTGCAATATCCTTCCCCCAAGAATGGGGAGAGAATGGGGATTTTGCAATATCCACCCTCCAGGAGTGGGGAGGGACTGGAGATTTTGCAATATCCTTCCCCCAGGACTGGGGAGGGAATGGAGATTTTGCAATATCCTTCCCCCAGGAGTGGGGAAGGAATGGAGATTTTGCAATATCCTTCTCCAAGGAGTGGGGAGGGAATGGGGATTTTGCAATATCCTTCCCCCAAGAATGGGGAGAGAATGGGGATTTTGCAATATCCACCCCCTAGGAGTGGGGAGGGACTGGAGATTTTGCAATATCCTTCCCCCAGGATTGGGGAGGGAATGGAGATTTTGCAATATCCTTCCCCCAGGAGTGGGGAGGGAATGGAGATTTTGCAATATCCTTCCCCCAGGATTGGGGAGGGAATGGAGATTTTGCAATATCCTTCCCCCAGGAGTGGGGAGGGAATGGGGATTTTGCAATATCCTTCCTCCAAGAATGGGGAGAGAATGGGGATTTTGCAATATCCACCCCCCAGGAGTGGAGAGGGAATGGAGATTTTGCAATATCCTTCCCCCAAGAATGGGGAGAGAATGGGGATTTTGCAATATCCACCCCCCAGGAGTGGAGAGGGAATGGAGATTTTGCAATATCCTTCCTCCAAGAATGGGGAGAGAATGGGGATTTTGCAATATCCACCCCCCAGGAGTGGGGAGGGAATGGGGATTTTGCAATATCCTTCCCCCAAGAATGGGGAGAGAATGGGGATTTTGCAATATCCACCCCCCAGGAGTGGGGAGGGACTGGAGATTTTGCAATATCCTTCCCCCAGGACTGGGGAGGGAATGGAGATTTTGCAATATCCTTCCCCCAGGAGTGGGGAGGGAATGGGGATTTTGCAATATCCTTCCCCCAGGAGTGGAGAGGGACTGGAGATTTTGCAGTATCCTTCCCCCAGGAGTAGGGAGGGAATGGAGATTTTGCAATATCCTTCCCTGGAGTGGGGAGGGAATGGGATTTTGCAGTATCCTTCCCTCAGGAGTCTGGAGAGAATGGGTATTTTTGCAGTATCCTTCCACTGCCACACCCACCAAGCCACGCCCACCAAGCCACACCATGGCCACCAAGCCACGCCCACAGAACCGGTAGTTAAAAAATTTGAATTCCACCACTGAACTTGGACTTATATACCGCTTCACGGTGCTTTTTACAGCCCTCTCTCTAAGCGGTTTTACAGAGTCAGCATCTTCGTCCCCACAATCTGGGTCCTCATTTTACCGACCTCAGAAGGATGGAAAGCTGAGTCAACCTTACTCTGCACTCACAATCTAGGACTACGGGATCCGTTGAAAAGTTTGGCTCAGTGATAATGACCTCAACTTTAATTTATGGGGAATATATTGGCATGTCATTTGTGCACATAAATCAAGCAGCCACGTCCCATTTTTCCAGGGGGAAATTGTTATATGAAGCTATTGTCTTGCATAAAAAGCCTAACAGCTAGATTCACCAAAATAGTACAGTATGTACCAACTTTATCTCGAAGGTGCTTTTTTTAAGAGGCAACTGGACTTCCTTGTTTTTTTTCTTCGAAGGCATTTTGCTTCTCATCCAAGAAGCTTCTGCACCTGTGTGCAACAGTGAAGGGACACAGGGCAGAAAAACACCCTGCAGAAAACACAGCTCCACAACCCAGTCCTTTCAGCAATTCCAGGAAGGCTTCACACCCATTTGCATTACTCAGGTGACCCTGAGGACACAGACAAATTTCCAAGTGGACTCAACGCCTCCCGGAGGCTCAAGGAAAGTCCCCAGAGCCCGGGGAGGACAAAAGCGCCCCCCCCCACTCCCGCCATGGTGCAGGAGGCTGACTAGGCCACACCCACCATGGCCATGCCCACCCAGCCCACCCCTGGATGTCCTCAATTAAGACCAAAAAAATGACTTATCCTGTTGGAAGACTTGAAGGACACAGGTTGGGGGATAGATTCTTCTGGAGAAAAATTATCTCCATGGGTTGCTAAAAGCTGACACTGACTTGCTAGCACATCATAATGATTCGAGGTTCATACATTTAATTTGATTTAGACTTAGGGCGCTTTCAGACTGTCGAAAGTCCGAAAGCGCCTTTCATTAACTCAAACTCCCCGTGCAGTCTGAAAGGAATCGGCAGTGGTCTTCTGTTCTGCCGATCGGATGCGCCGAGGACATTGCCAATCAATCCAACATAGCAACCATCGTTGGCCTGGTCCTTCCCTCCCATCCCACGCAAAGGCAATTCAGAAAAACAAAGCCAGCAACCTGGCATTTTACAGAGGGGTTTTCTTCTGCTGAAAAGAAACTGGAAGAAATGGGGAGTCTCTTTAAGAAGAAACTGGACAGTCACTCGTCTGAAATGATATAGGGCAGTGATGGCTAACCTTTTTGCCATCACGTGCCAGGACGAGGGGCGGGTGAGGTTTGTGTGCACATGTGCCCAAACCCATAATTCTATGTGCCCCGCCCTGCACATGTGCACGCAACCCACCCACCCCCGCTCCTGGCACGCGATGGCCCGGTAGGCCCGTTTTTCTTTTTCACCTGGCTCCAGATCCTCTCTATGCATCTGGGGAGGGTGAAAACAGCCTTCCCCCCACCCTCCGAGGCCCTTCAGAGGCCTGAAATGGCCCATTTCCCAACTCCCGGTTGGACAGGAAGTGACTTTTTTGCTGTCCCCAGCCTCCAGAGCCCCTCAACAAAAAAACTTCCGAATACAAAATGCCACCCATTTTTGTAGTGGTTTTGCAGTTTGCAGCTAAGGCAGAAATTATTCAGCTTAATTCTAATTCAGGTACACCACCTTTGTGTTGATACAGAGGAGAAAAGATGCTTTCAAATTGGTCTGGAAGGTGGAAGCACCCAAAGTCCTGACCGTTGATTGATTTCTAGAAGTACCAGTGGATAGTGCACTTTGGGGGGAAAAGAATCCTCTGACTGGCAGGGTATGGAACTGGAGATAACAGTGTTAGACAGAACAACCTGACAGAACAAAGGTGAAAACATATGAAGAACAGTTGCAGGAACTGGGTATGTCTCGTTTAATGAAAAGAAGGACTGGGGGAGACATGATAGCAGTCTTCCAATATCTCAGGGGCTACCACAAAGAAGAGGGAGCCAGCCATGTGCAGCAGCTGCTAAAAAAGCCAACACAGTTCTGGGTTGCATAAACAGAGGGATAGAATCAAGATCACATGAAGCGTTAATTCCACTTTATAATGCCTTGGTAAGGCCACACTTGGAATCCTGCATCCAGTTTTGGTTGACACGATGTAAAGAAGATGTTGAGATTCTAGAAAGAGTGCAGAGAAGAGCAACAAAGATGATTAGGGGACCGGAGACTAAAACATATGAAGGAACTGGGTATGTCTAGTCCAATATCTCAGGGGTTCCCACAAAGAAGAGGCGAACCACCTATTCTTCAAAGCATCTGAAGGCAGGACAAGAATCAGTGGGTGGAAACTAATCAAGGACAGAAGCAACCTAGAACTAAGGAGAAATTTCCTGACAGTGAGAATAATTAATCAGTGGAACAATTTGCCTCCAGAAGTTGTGGATGCTCCAACACTAGAAATTTTTAAGATGATGTTGGATAACCATTTGTCTGAAGTGGTGTAGGGTTTCCTGCCTGGGCAGGGGGTTGGACTAGAAGACCTCCAAGGTCCCTTCCAACTCTTGTTATTCTATTTCTATTTCTATTATTCTATTCTATTCTAACCGAAGAAAAGGACAGTGTTCATAGCAGAGGACTGCAAAATGAGTGAAGAGTGTGGCCTGTGAAGCTGTGAAGGAAAACAAAATTCTGGGATGTATCACTAGAGGGATCACCAGCAGGATAAAGGAGACCCTAATCTCACTATATGGGGCTTTGGACAGACCCCCATGTGGAATACTGTGTCCAGTTCTGGAAACCTACTTAAAAAAAGATATTGATTAGATCGAGGGAGTCCAGTGACGGGCAACAAAAGTGGTGCATGATCTGAAGCAGGGGTCTCTAACCTTGGCAACTTTAAGACTTGTGGACTTCAAATGGCTGGGGAATTCTGGGAGTTGAAGTCCACAAGTCGTAAAAGTTGCTAAGGTTGGAGACCCCTGGTCTGAAGGACAAAGTGTGCTAGGAGAGATTGGAGGAACTGAATATGTACAGCTTGGAGGACAGAAGAGAATGGGGGACTTGATGGAAACCTTTAAATATATGAAGGGAGTGAATGTTCTAGAAGGCAGCATTTTCCTTGGTGGCGCAGCAGCTTAAAGTGGTGTTAAAGTGACACCAGCTGCCTGCCATTACTGCAAGTTTGAATTTCACCAGGCTCAAGGTTGACTCAGCCTTCCATCCTTTCAAGGTAGGTAAAATGAGGACCCAGATTGTGGAGGCAATAAACTCACTTTGAATAAAAAAGAACAGCGCTTGGACGGGGGGGGGGGGGGGGGGCGAAAGCTCTACTAAGCAGATGTATACAAAAGTATGAAGACTATTGCTTAATGCATTGTAAGCCGCCCTGAGTCTCCGAAGAATGGCGGCATATAAATTAATTTTTTAAAAATAATTCGATATTAAGCAAAAATCATGATCACGGGCTCATAACATCAGAATGACAGGCGGGAAGTTCAAAAGTCATATTAGTTCACCGAAAGAGTAATAGAAGCTTGGAACCAATTTCCAGCAAAGGTAAATACAGTAACGGCCAAAATTGTGGAAACCTTTTGGGAAAAGTGTATTTTCTAAAATTAACTAATTACACCACTTTTTGGGGGGGGGAGTAGTACCATAAAATTATATATCAATGGAAAGATAATTTAATCAAGAATGTAATGCAATCACTTTTATGAAGGACTTGCTATTAGAATAGCAGTTACAGTATAAAGAAGTGAAACTCGTAGAAAAAACGAGATATACAAAAATGATCACGTCAGTTAATCTTTAGTTGGGTAATCTTTAGCATAAATTATGGCCTTACAACGTCTTCCCATGGAGTGAACCAAGTCTCTTAGTTCTGCAGCTGTTATAATGTGAAACCAAGATTGAATGAGGGTTTCTATTAACTGGGTTTTATTGCTGGGTCACTTCTGACTAACAAGTTTCTTTAGTCGGCTCCATAGGTTAAGGTCTGGGCTATTCCTAGGCCATTCCAGCAGTGGAATAGGATTATCTTGAAACTCCCCCCCCAAAAGGGCCTGGTGGCTCAGCAGACTGAAGCATTGTGATTAACATCAGCTGTCTGCAATTACTGTAAGTTCGAATCTCCCCAGGCTCAACGTTGACTCAGCCTTCCATCCTTTCTAAGGTAGGTAAAATGAGGACCCAGTTTGTAGGGGTAATAAGATGACTTTGTATAAATATACAAAAGTATGAAGGCTATTGCTTAACGCATTGTAAGCCGCCCTGAGTCTCCGGAGAAGGGCGGCATATAAATCAATTTTTTTTTAAAAAAGTGGTGTTATTAGCCATCAAACCTCAAAAAAATACTTTCCCCAAAAGGTTTCCACAGTTTTGGCCACTACTGTAGGTCAATCATCGGTACCTGAGTTTAAACATGCTTGGGATAAACACCTGTCCATCATCTGACAAATATTTAAAAATAAAATGAAAATCAATTCTAAAAAACTCAGACTCAATGGACCACTAGGTCTTTTTCTGCCGTCCGTTTTCTATGTTTCTAACCGATACCAGCAGCAAATAATACTTACACCACAGCTTGCTACTTTTTCTTTGCAATTGTTCTCCACCTGCACGAATCTTTACCTGGCTCATGGGAATGTTCTCCTTGTGTCTCTCTTCTCACTCTCCAAGGATCTGGTTCTCTTTCCATAGGCTCTGCATGAATATGAGGAGAATAAGAAAGTGCATTAAAAGACAATGCTTAGAAGGATATCTGTGTCAGATTATGAATATTCATAGACTAGAATAGATCAGCCAATGGGGACCATTTGGATAGACATGGCAACAGGTCAGCCATTGGGGACTGGCTGGTATAGGACATGGTGACAAGGTCAGCCAATGCATAGGCCTAGCAACTAAATCAGCCAATGAGAGCTGTTTTGGAAACAGAAACTTAAGGAGTCTGGGCGTGGCTTAGCTCTGTGCTCAGCTCTAAAAGGAAACTAGTCTGGTCTTGTTTGTCTGCTGAGAATTGAAACTGAAACTACTCTGCTGTACTCTGCCCTGTGTTTGTACCACCATGCTGGAAGAACCACTCTTGGTATTGTATATATGTCTCATGCGTTATTATGTATATAAAGCGAAGTTAATGAATCCTGCTGCATCAGTTACTTGTGTGTGCTTTCTGGATTTGATTTTCTGCAAGAAACTCTGACAATCTTCCTTAGTTCAAAAGAAAGGTTGATGTATCTCAAAGACATTTGCAGAAGTTATCTAAAATAACTCCCTCTACAGTTGTCCCAAAGGGCCTTTTTCAAAAGGCAACTGGACTTGGTTTTCTTTGAAGACACTTCACTTCTCATGCACGAAGATGGATGAGAACTGAAGAAGCTTCTTGGAGGAGAAGCGAAATGTCTTCAAGGAAAAACAAAGAAAGATCAGTTGCCTTTTGAAAAAGCACCTTTGGGGACAACCATGGCCTGGATGACTGACTGAATCTCCATGGACATTTCCCTACACTGCTCAATCTTCAAAGGATACCATGGGAACAAACTTCTGAATGTGTACTTTGTGTTGAAATGCTCGCCAGAAGTAACAAGATCCTTCCCTTGATTTTGGATTATCTGCACACGCATACGCCACACTTCCATCAACAGTGATTTTCATTTCTGCTGGAGGCCAGTGGTGCAGAGCACACGGTGACTTCCGGGAAACAATGGCATCAGTGGAGGTGGGGCACATAATGGAGTGTTAGTCCTTGTTGTAGTTTTCTTTAGAAGTTTCTCTATTTGCTGTTAGAGCTAAAGCTGCCAAGAATGGGAGCTTAGGGAAGAATCCACGAGGCACAGAAACGTTACTCAATTCACATGTTACGCTGGTGTATTAAACAGATTCAACTTCAAATAAAAACATACAGCTGTGTAAATTACAAGTTTCCAATATATGTATTTTCTATATGAACCTTTGACTTTGACTAAATATGATACTTAAACTGCTTTATGTGGAACTTTTGAGCTTGTTTATTCCAATCAAGTATTTCAGTGCAGCTATTCTCTCCGTTTTCTCCCATTAAGAGGAAGGGTGGAGAATTTTTCTGACAGTGAGAACAATCAACCAATGGAACAGAAGTTGCCTTCAGAAGTTGTGGGAGCTTCATCACTGGAGGCTTTCCAGAAAAAACTGGACTGCTATCTGTCAGAAATGGTGTAGGGTCTCCTGCTTGGACAGGGGGTTGGACTAGATGACCTATGAGGTCCCTTCCAACTCTGTTAATCTGTATTTCACTCCATATATATGTAAACACACAGGAAGAATCTAATTTAGATGGACAATGGGCATCTTATAAGTCTAAAAAATAAAATTAAAAAAAATCTGCGAATGGCAAGCCAGCGTAGCAATGCAGCTTTCAAGATGGGAGAAATTTACTTACACTTTTGTCAATGGAGATTGTTAGTCATCCAGGCCATAGTTTGTTTGTTTGTTTATTTATTTATTTATTGGTTCGATTTATGTGCCGCCCTTCTCCGGAGACTCGGGGCGGCTTACAATGCGTTAAGCAATAGCCTTCATACTTTTGTATACACCTGCTTAGTAGGGCTTTCAGCCCCCCCCCCCAAGCGGTGTTCTTTTTATACAAAGTCAGCTTATTGCCCCCACAATCCAGGTCCTCATTTTATCTACCTCGGAAGGATGGAAGGCTGAGTCAACCTTGAGCCTGGTGAGATTTGAACTCGCAGTAATTGCAGGCAGCGGGCAGCTAAGTGCTACTTTAACAGCACTTTAGCCCGCTATGCCACCAAGGCTCTTTGAATTGTCTCAAAGATGCTTTTTTTAAAAAAGGCAACTGGACCAGTGGTGAAATCCTCTGCCGGTCGCCACCGGTTCGCTGCCTGTGTATGTGTGGTGCGTGCCAGATGCACGCCATGTGCGCGCATGTGCAATGCACACCAAACACGCGCTTCACATGGAAAAAGGAGCCATTTGAAGGTAAGTAGAACAGCAGGGGGGGGAACAGCTATGCTGCACAATTTAGATTTGCTAGAAAGTAGGATTTCCTGCTTTCTAACAAATATAAATCGGGTGGCACAATCGATCATCAGAAATACCGGTTCAGACCAACTGGTAGCTTTTTTTTTTACTACTGGTTCGCTGAACCAGTGCAAACCGGTAGTATTTCACCACTGAACTGGACATTTCTTTAGGTTTCGCTTCTTATCTGCTTCTCAAACGTCTTCTTCCTCAAACAAAAGTCCAGTTGCCTTTTTTAAAAAAGTTGCCTTTTTTTTTTTATTTGATTTATATGCCGCCCTTCTCCGGAGACTCAGGGCGGCTCACAATGCATTAAGCAATAGCCTTCATACTTTTGTATATTTATTTATACAAAGTCAGCTTATTGCCCCCACAAACTGGGTCCTCAATTTACCCACCTTAGAAAGGATGGAAGGCTGAGTCGACCTTGAGCCTGGCTAGGATTGAACTCACAGAATTACAGGCAGCTGGATGTTAATTGCTGCCTTTAGTAGGAGGCATTAGCCCCCTACGCTACTCAGGCTCCTTTTGAGATACCTACACTTTTATTTGGCGTCAAGCAAAAATGGGAAGCTTTGTTTTGTTTCTCTAGTAAAGAGAATTTTCCAGATTTTGCTCACGGATAAGCTAAATGACATAATACAGATGGAAAGAATGGAGTTCAGTAGTGTTCGCGGTGAAAATGTTTTTACCTGCGGAGAATACTGACTTATTAAGAGGAGAATTACACCTCTTTGTCCGTGCAAGTTTCTTTTTGAACAGTCCTGATTGAGAACGGAAGTATACACTCTTGTTAGAGAGACCCCATGTTAGAGAGACCCCACTCTTGTTAGAGAGACCCCATGACCCCATGTCATTCTACTTATACCTTTTACGTAACAAACACGCCCTGGAAATCACTAGTTGCTCATCTTTGGGGAGGCCTTAGTCTGCACGAGGCTTTTAACAGCATGTGAAGTGTTACAATCACCCCACATGATTGAAGCCAGGATAATAATAATACTAATAATAATAATAATAATAATAATAATAATAATAATAATAATAATAATAATAATAATAATAATAATAATAATAATAATAGGACAAGAGGTCAGGTCAACAACTGCATTTAAATCAGAGGTGATTCAGTGTTCAAAAAATTGTGGGACAACCATCTCCAGGGAAGTCACAGAAAACACAAATACACTGAAGTGTGCTTAATGCGGCCCCAAGGAACAAGATTTTACATGCATATATACTGCATGTGGCTTAAAGAAAAGGACAAGGATAAAGAGATACTCCTTTAAAACTTATTTCTTTAAAACTTGAAAGCTTTAAAACTTACTTCTCCAAGCTTCAGCATCCCATTATATTAAGCTGTCCCACAATTTATTTATTTATTATTTATTTATTATTGCGATTTATATGCTGCTGTTCTCCCGAAGGACTCAGGTCGCCCAAAGGAATCAATGCCCCGATCTTTACCTCAATAAGCATTCTTCTTTTTTAGTATTTAAATTCTGATTAGTTTATCAAAATATAAACTACAAAGCAAAATGAAAGTAAAGGGGAAGTAAGGGAGGGAAAAAAAGGAAGAGAGAAAAGTGTAGAGTAAAAGGGGGAAAAGAAAGAAAAGCATTGACTTGCAACTCCTTTTAGCGCGGTAGAATAAGGTAATAACATACAGCCTCAACTTTTTGCTTTTACATAATAATATAGGCTAGTCCCGTAATGGTGAACCTACGGCACACGTGTGCCCGAAGTGGCATGCCAAGCCATCTTGCCTGGCACGCATGTCGGCCGTTCCTCTTCCGGGTTTCTGGCCCGCATGTGCATGTGATGATCAGCTGGATTTTGTGTATGCGACAATGCTAGTCTTCCGTTTTCCAGTGTGAGCATGTATGCCGGGCAGCTGCGCTTGTGCAGCAGTAACCAGAAAACTTTGCTGCCGATGCGCATGCATGCGCCAGAAACTGGAAGTAAATTTATAGGTGCGTGCATGCCCCCTTGGCCACTTCTCTTCCTGATCACGGCCCAGATGAGCGAAGGGCTCCCTTTTCAGCACTCGGTACGGCACACACACACACCGGCCATCATTGGGCTAGTCATTTCTCTAACAACAGAACCCCAAGTTTCGGGTACTTGGAATATACTTAATTTTAATCAAGATGAAGAAAAAGATCAAAAATTGGTTGCTTAATACAGAAAATTATCTGATATGGATGTTATATATTATCTTTAGGGGGACCGATTTAGGAAATTAATATTACTGTATTTTCCTGCGTATAAGACTACTTTCTAACACACAAAAATCTTCTCAAAAGTCAGGGGTCGTCTTATACGCCGGGTCTCATTCTCCTGTAACCAGGCAGACCATCCCATAAGGCTCTGACGACCCTTAAATGGCTCTGAGGAGGGTCGTCTTATACGCCCAGTCATCTTATACGCCGGAAAATACGGTAGATTAGAGAAATGTTGACATTTTGTAGCGGGGTTTAAATATCATAAGAGTAGTATTGATGGACAAATGAGTATTAATGGTTGATAAATGAGGTAAATATTACTATTATTAGTTTTTTTTTATTATAGTATTAATAGTTTCATTGTATTTTTTTTAGTTCAATATAAGTAAGGTAAAGATTTTTTTTAAAAATTTGTAGCGGAAGCCAAGGGGGGGAAGGGGAGGGATATGGGATTGGGGGTTGAGGGGGAGCTGGGAGGGTGGGGGGGGGAGAAATGATAAAATTTGTATTGTAAAACTTTTTCAATAAAAAAAAATGCAAGTTTCATTTTTTTCCCCACCTCAGGCCCAAAGTCCAGAAGCGGTTCCCAAGTAGAAATGTCTCAATATGCATTCTGGGCATTATTGAGACATCATTATTATTATTATTATTATTATTATTATTATTATTATTATTATTATTATTATTATTATTATTATTTATTGGATTTCTATCCCGCCCTTCTCCCAAAGGACTCAGGGCGGTGTACAGATTAAGATACATGTAAATATATTTTATAAACAGTAAATAATAAATTAAGTCAATTTGGTGTATCTACTAAGACCTTGGCATAGAATTTTGATGTTTATGCCAGCCCTGCTTGTTGAAACAGAAAGGTCTTCAGGGCCCGTCAGAAAGTGCGAAGATCTGGGATTATTCGTATTCCAGGTGGTATTTTGTTCCAAAGCGTAGGTGCCCCCACAGAGAAGGCCCTCTCCCTTGGAACCACCAGACGACATTCTGCATTCTGGGCATTACAAACATTATTGTACGATCAGAGCAGATGAGAGTCGGCTGCAGATCTTGTGCCTTCTGCTTAGCTGCTGATTTGATCCCATACTGCCCGAAGCAAATAGCCTTGTTCAGTGATGAAATGTAAAATTTGTCACTACCGGTTCTGTGGGTGTGGCTTGGTGGGGGATGGGGTAATGTGACTGGGTGGGCGTGGCCAACTTATTATTTTTTTTACTTTTAAAAGCATTTTTTCTTTGGTAGAAAAAAATCCTTTTAAAAGGCTCTGACGATCCCAGCCGAGTTGCCTGATCGTCAGAGGCTTTTGTTTTCTTTGAAAAGCATATTTTATTTTTTTTGCTTGTAAAAGAAAAAAAAATGCCTCTGACGATCAGGCAACTCAGCTGGGATCGTCAGAGCCTTTTAAAAGCATTTTTTCTACCCAAGAAAAAATGCTTTTAAAAGTAAAAAAAAAAAAAGCCTCTGATGATCACGCAGCTCAGCTGGGCAAGTGGGGAGGAGGCAGGGATTTTTGCTACTGGTTCTCCGAAACACCCACCGCCATCGCTACCGGATAAGGCGATCCGGTCCAAACCGAGAGCATTTCACCCCTGGCCTTGTTCAGACACAGTTGGATAAAAGTCTCCATCTCTTGGTATTCAGCCTCCGGCCCATCACCAGGATGGGGGAAAACCCACCAAGAGAGCATTTTGCATCACAGCGATCAGGTGTGGGCAAATGAGCTCCCTTTGCAGTTAAATAGAAAGTTCTATATGACCAAGCACGCCAAGCTAAGGGGGGTATTTTTGCTTCTAGCTTTCCTCTTTTTTTGAATTGATATCCTTGCCTAAATTCTCACAATATTTAGCCCTGCCATCTTATCTCCTTCAAGGATTGGATACCCAACTTTGTGCTGCGCTACTCATAAATGCTCCCCTTCCTTGAGCTCTAATATTTGCTTAGAGTGTTTCTGGATAATAGATTATGTTGCAGCTTCTTAGAAGTGAGAGTTATTCTTTCTATATAGGTCCTTGACTTATAACCACAATTGGGGCCAGAATTTCCATTGTTCAGTGAGCAAATGGTATGACCATTGTTGCCATGGTTGTTAAGCAAATCAGGTTTCCCGCAATGACTTGACTTGCCAAAAAATATCTGGGAAGGTTGTAAATGATGATCACATGACCCCGGGACATTGCAACCATCATTAATACAATTGCCAAGTGGTTGAATTTTGGTCGCGTGACTGTAGGGTGACTGCAGGACTACCTGTTGCTGATATTAAAAAAACCCACTAATATACTATTGCCGATACTAAAATGTACATATAAGGTAAAGGTTCCTCTCGCACATATGTGCTAGTCGTTCCCAACTCTAGGGGGCGGTGCTCATCTCGTTTCAAAGCCGAAGAGCCAGCACTGTCCGAAGATGTCTCCGGGGTCATGCGGCCGGCATGACTCAACGCCAAAGGCGCACGGAACGCTGCTACCTTCCCACCAAAGGTGGTCCCTATTTGTCTACTTGCATTTTTTACGTGCTTTCGAACTGCTAGGTTGGCAGAAGCTGAGACAAGTAACGGGAGCTCACCCCATCCCGCGGCACTAGGGATTCGAACAGCAGAACTGCTGACCTTCTGATCGACAAGCTCAGCATCTTAGCCACTGAGCTAAGTGTCCACCATAATAGGATGGAAATAAGCAATCTATCTTTATAGGTTAAGTCTAAAATGTAGGATTATGGGATGCTGTGCAAATAATGCTGGGGTGGCCTCCTGAAGTTAAAAGACAGTTGCCTAAGAAGTCAGCACTAACAATAATGTTACCAAAATTAAGCAAAGACTTAAACCTCTTTTCTATAAGAGCACCTACCGTGAGAGCTTTCGGAATAGTCTTCAGACCAATGCAAGTTGTCTTCCTGAAAACCAAGACAAGATAGGTGTCACCAAGGAGAAGACTGTATTAATTACCAAGGTATAGAGCCACTGAACTCACAGGTTCTGAATGGCATGGAGATTAAAAGCAAATATAAAAAAACAAAACAGAGGTAACTGTAACAGCAAAGATATAAAACAGGAGTAACAGACATATACAGGGAGTCCTTAACTTACAACCATGACTGGACCCAACACTTCTACCGTCAGAAATATGAGCCAGTCGCCAAGCTTCCGAATTTTGATCACCTGACCATGGGGGATGCTGCAACAGTTGTGTGAGAAACAGTTGTCGGTCATTTTTTTCAGTGCCGTTTGAATGGTGACTATAAACAAATGATTGTAAGTTGAGGGCTGTGTGTACTTTACCACACTAGTGAATTGTAAAATTTGTTACTACCGGTTCTGTGGGTGTGGCTTTTTGCGGGAGGTAATATGACTGAGTGGGTGTGGCCAACTTTTTTTAAAAAACTTTTAAAACCATTTTTTCTACAACCTCTTCAGCGGAAGAGGTTGTTTAAAAAAATGCTTTTAAAGCCTCTGACGATCCCAGCTGACTTGCTTGATCGGCAGAGGCTTTTTTTTTTTTAACTTTTAAAAGCATTTTTTCGGCTGAAGAGATTGTAGAAAAAAATGCTTTTAAAAATTAAAAAAAAGCCTATGATGATTGCGCGGCTCAGCTGGGCAATTGGGGGGGGCAGGGATTTTTGCTACCGGTTCTCCGAACCACCCGCCTCCATCGCTACCGGATCGGGTGATCTGGTCCAAACTGGGAGCATTTCACCCCTGCTTTACCTGAAACGGACACTGCATGCCAGATAAGCAACTCCGTGACCCATCCCAAGGTCTCGGGAAAATGCAGATTTTTCAGAGATTCTTTAAAGACTTGCAAGTTGGGGCAGTCTAAAGCTCTGGGGTAGGAGGGATATTTTTCCAAAGGGCAGGTGTGGTGCCAAAGAAAACACACTCCCTAAGTCTGTGATGGCGAACCTATGGCACGAGTGCCACAGATGGCACACGGAGCCATATTGGTGGGCACGTGAGCTCAGCTCCGACACGCCAGCCAGCTGATTTTCGGGCCTTCTGGGCCCACCAGAAGTCAGGACACACACTGTTTCCGGCCTCTGGAGGGCCTCTGGAGGGGTGGGGAAGGCCGTTTTTGCCCTCCCCAGGCTCCTAGAAAGGCTCTGGAGTCTGGGGAGAGCAAAAAACGGGCCTACCGAGCCCACCTGGCCATCACGTGCCAAAACCGGGGGGGGGACATGGGGGGGTGCATAGAATTATGGATGTGGCCACGCATGCGTGTGACCCCACCACGCTCCCCCCACTTTTGGCACACGATGGCAAAAAGGTTAGCCATCACTGCCCTAGGTCCCATTAGATACCATTGCTTAACAAAAAAGGGCATGAAAGATATGACGATGTCAGATCTTACTGGGATGGCAGAAATGTGAAAGAGAGGCAGTCCCTAAGATGACGATCAATCATCATCACCTTCATTTAACGGCCCCATAATCCCTTGAGGGGTGGAGTCTGTGCAACTGAATAGAGCCAAGCAGAGTGTTTTAATGGCCGGATGCCCTTCGGGTCGCCAATGCGGAGTTTTGTTCAGCTCATATGTTCTCAGTGTACCCAGAGAGAAAAACAATTGCCTCTACCTAGGATCGAACCCACAGCCTCCTGATTGTGAGGCAAGAGCGCCACCTCTAAGCCACTGCACCACTCCAGCCCCTAAGATGATTTATTAAATAAAGGACCCTTGAATTGCAACCAGGTGCTTACTGGTAATCAGTGCAGTTTGCAGAGCAGAGGTGTAACATGGGCAGAGCACATGCCCCCATAACCAGGAGTGGGCTTCAAAAATTTTAGCAAGGGGTTCTCTGCCCGGTTGCTGGGTGGGCGTGGCCATGGTGGGTGTGGCCTAGTCGGCCTGCTGCACCATGGCAGTGGGGGTGTTTTTGCCCTCCCCAGGCTCTGGAGGTTTTCTTCGAGCTTCCAGGAGGGCTAAAACAGCCTCCCCAGGCTCCGGAGGCTAGAAAAGGGCCGGACTTCCCAAACTTCCGGTAGGCCCGTTTTTCGCCCTCTCTGAGCCTCTGTGCATGCCCTGCATATATCTGCATCCAAAACGAACTGCATGGGGACTCCTGGGAGGGGAGGGGTGGGTGGGGCCAGCCAGGAGTGGGATTTTGGGGTTCTCTGAACTGCACAGAATCTTAGCTAGAGGTTCTTCCGAAGCCCACCCCTGCCCATAACTCCTTGTGCTGCTGCATTCTGGACCATCTTCCCAATGGTCTTCAAGGATAGCTCTGCATACAGCAATAATTGCAATAATCCATGGGCAAGGTGACCAAAGACATGCTTCCACCTGATTCATAACCGACATGGAAAGAACTGGGCACTCATAACCACTGGTACTCTTTTCAGGATCGAGTTTAAGCCAGTTCATCCAGACCCAAGCAGCTTCCAGTCACTGGGGCAAGACCCTGAGAGAATCATTTGGTCAAGTTACACAGATATTATACATCTATATACCTCTGAGCAACATCAGGGCCCTACATCCCTATAGCATGGGATGATCTTATCATATACTGTAGATATTAAAGGAGAAGGGTGAGAACATTGGGTCTTGATGCACCACGCAAACTAGGAGCATTGGCTGAATCTCTATGCACTGACAGCCACCGAGAAAGAAAAGGACCCCTGTCAGGATTCCAAGTAACACCCCCAACGAAACAAAACTCTGAGGCTTGAGTTTCCTCAAAGTTCCATTTTATTAGAAATGTCAGATTGGCACATCTGGGAAAACCCGAATCTGAAAGCTTCCAGGTTTTCCCTGCCCGAAAGAAAGTTCAAGACCCTGCCCAGCACCCATATGTCCATCACATGGCCCAATCCAAACATTGTGGGGACTGGAGATGCCTCCCAGTTCTAACCCTCCCGGTGCAGGGCAAGATGTCCTTGACTCTCTGAGAAAGGAATGTTATTATGACTATATATCACCCACAGTGGTGAAATCCAATTTTTTTTACTACTGGTTCTATGGGCGTGGCTTGGTGGACATGGGCGTGGCTTGGTGGGCGTGGCAGGGAAAGGATACTGCAAAATCTCCATTCCCACCCACTCCAGGGAAAGGATACTGCAAAATCCCCATTCTCTCCCCACTCCTGGGGGAAGGATACTGCAAAATCTCCATTCCCACTCCACTCCAGGGAAAGGATACTGCAAAATCCCAATTCCCTCCCCACTCCTGGGGGAAGGATACTGCAAAATCTCCATTCCCACTCCACTCTGGGGCCAGCCAGAGGTGATATTTGCAAATTCTCTGAACTACTCAAAATTTCTGCTACCGGTTCTCCAGAACCTGTCAGAACCTGCTGGATTTCACCCCTGATCACCCATGCGCTATACAATCCCCACTCCCAGTTTCTCACAGTAATAAATGTGGCAGGCTCGTTAAGATGCAACGAGAAAGATGGCTCCCAGGCCTAACAACCACTACATCTCCCGTTCTCAAACCCTTAGGCTAGAAATGTCAAACTTGCGGTGTCACAGTGGTGTCAGGTGACATATCAGGACTTTTTTCCCTTCACGCATCCTGGCCACGAGTTTGGCAGTCCTGCCTTAGACCTTCCAGAAGGATACTTGTACCATCGTGGTTTCAAATGAGGCCAAGAACAATCAATACAATTGCACCATCCCCATCCCAACTTCACCAAAGATCCACAAGTGCAACCAATGCTTTCTCCATATGATGTCCCAGCCTGAAACCTGATTAAAATGGGTCCAGATCAATGGTGGGTTACGCCCCAGTTTGGGCGAACCAGTAGTGGCGGCAGCGGAGGCTCCACCCACCCACCCACCCAGACGTCATCACGGATGCTCTGTGCATGCGCAGAAGGTTCTGTGTGTGCGCCGAAGCGCCGTGCGCGCTCACAGTTCCGAACCGATAGTGAAGGTAAGTGGAACCCATCCAGATAATCCCCTTCTTTCAGTGTTTTCTAGAGCTACAATTGAATCATCTTCTCAACAATCTTATTCAGCTAAATGTTGGAAATGTCACCAGTTACCAGGATCTTATTATCATATGTGGTAGACATGTCCGGACTATTGGAAAAAAACTATTGGAATAAAATTAAGACATGGTTGGAAGGAATGACACAACAACGTATTGATTCAAAACCAGAGCTGCTCCTATTGGGTATCCTTCCAGAGAAAACTAGCAAAGAAAATACTTATTCGATTATACATGTATAATCTCTCTCTTAAGAATTAATTTATCACAGCCCAGATCCAACCACACATTTCCTGGGAGTCCGTCAACAAAGAGGGCCATAGATCTAAATCAGAAGTGCTTGGGTTAACGGACTCTGTTGACAAAGAGTCAATCATTTCCTAAGTGACACGACTGTCCCTTTGGGGGCCTGATTAGTCACAGGTTAACTCAGAGTGGATCTGACTGTTTGTCAAATGTCTAGAACATTTGTCATAATGGCTCTGTCAATAGTCTTGTGACCCTTCCGTTCCTCAAATAAAGAATAAGTCACTTTCAACAGAGCTACTAATCAACTATCTGTGGACGGAAGAAATGCATTTTGCTGTTCCAGTTGTTGCTATGTAATTATTAATATGACTTTAACATAGTCAGATTAGTGTGCATTTTTCTCAAATGCTGCTCAGTGTCTCTCTCTCTTTTTTTTAACTCATCAGAAAACCAGGGAATCCCAAAGATCATATGGGAGCAATCCAATCTGGGATCCTTATCACACCTCCCTTCCAGACAAGGGATGAAGGCCTTGAACAAACTTTCCACATCCACAGGCTAAAAAGAGGGGAGGGGGGGATAGTTTTGGAACCCACCCAGTACATTAGTCAACCAGAACAGACCAATTTCATAGGTCTTACCTCCCTACATGGAAGGGCAGCATCAGCAACCCAAAACAGCAATTAGAGATTTGAACATGACAAAGAAGTGATCCTAATATCTTTCACTTTACAATCATGTTGCAGCTGCTTGGAGAAAAAAAAAAGGGGGAAGGGAAGCAGGCCTAGCATAGGACCACCTGTGGGTCTACGATCTATAGTGAAATCCAAATTTTCTTCTTACCGATTCTGTGGGCGTGGTGAGGCTTGGTGGGCGTGACTTGGTGGGCGTAGCAGGGGAAGGATACTGCAAAATCCCCATTCCCTCCCCACTCCTGGGGGAAGGATATTGCAAAATCTCCATTCCCACCCACTCTGGGGCCAGCCAGAGGTGGTATTTGCCGGTTCTCCAAACTACTCAAAATTTCCGCTACCAGTTCTCCAGAACCTGTCAGAACCTGCTGGATTTCACCCCTGGTCTATGGCTCTCATAAAGGTCACGAAGCCCTGAGCCATATCAGACATGAATCCAATTAAAGTTTCCCAGTACTATCAGTCTTGGGGAATCCTACTGCAGCTTACTGATGGATTCAAGCAATTTGTGCATTCACCGTGCAGCAAGGAGGACATAGCAGCAACCACTAGCCGAATTGTTCTCTGGAACTCAACTTTAACCACAGGATCTTACAACCAAGTTGTAAAGCTTCCAAAACTTCCTAGATGACAAATTGCCACCCCACCCGTGGTGCCAAGCCCCAAATCCATCTTGGATAGATCTCAGAAAGGAAGGAACCCCCTCCAGCTCACTTGAGTGTTTGATATACAAACATGCCAGGACAGCCACAGACACCCACAATAAGATAATAAGATAAGAGAGCCCCGTTACACATTTTAACAGCATCGGGCATCATTTAAGCTGTACTCATACAGAAGAGGCATGTATACTCACCATTACATTAGATTGTTGGGTGTGATTTATGAAATCTCTCCCTCTGGACTGGAGCAAAAATGCACATCTATGGAAGTTGGGGTAAGAGGGGCAAGGAAGAAGATTGAGAAAAGGTTAGTTGTAAATACTGTTTATTACTTCGTATCAAATTGCAGCAGAAGGGTATAAAAAGTTATCTTCCATTGGCTCCACCTATGGCAGTGAGGGCTAACCTTTTTGCTGACTGGTGGGGGTCGCACACGTGCCCACACTCATAATTCAATGCACCCCATGCATGCCCATATAACCCCCCCACGCTCCCCCCACTTTTGGCATACGATGGCACGTTGGGCCCAGTAGGCCAGTTTTTTGCCCTCCCCAGGCTCCAGAGGCTTTCTAGGACAAGAGCCTTGGTGGCGCTAATGTAAGAGTGGGTCAGGATAGATGATCTTTGGATACATTTATATATTCATTATAAAATATATTCTAAAAGCAACTATATTCTGAAGACAAGAAATATGTGCAGCTGCAGAGAATACAAAAGCCAAGATGTAATTTCCTTTGATGCTCTAAAGAGGCCCCCATGGCCTGTCAGAAGAAAGGAGCATCCCTAGATTGTCAGAAGACAGATGGCTAAAGGTGGTTAGGTCATGGGCATCCACATGAGCTAAAACTTGTCCTTCAACAAGAAGAAATTTGTACTTCAGCCAAAATACAAGAAGAATTATGAGATAATGTAAAACTTTAATAATTAAGAAAATGACAATTAAAAATGACAAATGTATGTTAACCATATATGGAAAAGTTGCTGTGTTAGCAGAATCCTTTGTTTAGAAAAGTATATAATGTGTCATACAAGCATGGAGACTTTACTCAGAGCCAAGATTGGGACCTGGCTTATGAGTCTTGCGCAATAAACTCTCTCTCTGATTGACCCAGGAGTGTTGCTTGGTCACTTCATTCCATAACAGCGCAGCGGACTAAAATGCACAGCGGACTAAAGTGCTGTTAAATAGCACTTAGCTGCCCGCTGCCTGCAATTACTGCGAGTTCAAAGCTCACCAGGCTCAAGGTTGACTCAGCCTTCCATCCTTCCGAGGTAGGTAAAATGAGGACCCAGTTTGTGGGGGCAATAAGCTGACTTTGTATAAAAAAGAACACCGCTTAGGAGGGGCCAAAAGCCCTACTAAGCAGGTAGATACAAAAAGTATGAAGGCTATTGCTTAATGCATTGTAAGCCGCCCTGAGTCTCCGGAGAAGGGCGGCATATAAATCAAATAAATAAATAAATAAATAAATAAAAATGGCCTTCCCCACCCCCCCGAGGCCCTCCGGAAGCCAGAAATGGCCAGTTTCCTGACTTCCGGTGGGCCCGGAAGGCCCAAAAATCAGCTGGCTGGTGCACGCATGCCCACTGGAGCTGAGCTAGGGCAACGCTTGTGTGTCCACAGATATGGCTCTATGTGCCATCTGTGGCATGCGTGCCATAGGTTCGCCATCATGGGTCTATGGGGATTCTCAGTCATCCAGGTCATGGTTGTCGCAAAGGTGCTTTCCCAAAAGGCAATTGGACTCTGGGTTTTTTTCCTTTAAACTGTTTTTGCTTCTCATTCAAGAAGCTTCTTCGGTTCTAACTGAATGGTAAGGAATGTCCATGGCGGACACAATCTTTTAATCCAAGGAGAGAATGTTTTTCCCCCTATTATCCAAGAGTTAATTTGAACCTCAGGTTCAAAAAAGCCAGCCCATGTCAGTTCCTACAAGATATGGAGGGTGGAAGAAACATAGGTACATCAAGAATGGCTCACCTTGGAAACCACCTGGCGTGCTCTATCCAGGGATCATCTCCTTGTTCCCAGTTCCTCAGTGCACCATCACAGTAGAAACACCGCACATAATCTTGTTGGCCTGAAAACGTCCATGACAAAAGATCACACGTTGGTCAAGATCAACAGAAACAAAGAAAAAAAAATCATTGCCAGATGCTTGAAGATGCCAGGATCCCCACTCAGGATTAAAACTATGGCAGGGATCAATTACTACCCTACAGCTTTTGATGGCTATGATTTTTCTGGCTGCTGGGCACAGTAAAAATAACAAGCAAATGAAACGAAGAATTGGTACAGAATTCAGGAAATCCATTCAAAGTCCGCCTATCTTTATTTTCATCAAGAGATGACAAGGCCAGATTCGCTTTTCACTCAGGACAACAACCGAACCCCAAGCCCTATAAAAACCATGCAGAATTAAGACATTCCAACATGGGAAATGGTGGAAGAGAAGAACAGAGGTTAAGCCAGACAGACTGAATCCTATTCCTGGTGACGAAAGCCTGAATTAATCCCCGTTTTAGTTTGGTTTGCGATTTCAAGAGGTGCTCACAAAAGCCTGCCCAATCATCATCACCAAAATGTTGCATCTACGAGTTCAAAACTGACGGCAAGTTAAAGAAAATACTGCACCCGTCAGTTCACTTCCACGGAAAAATCCTTGCCTTTCTGGCAAACGGGGGAGGGGAGGGTTGCGTTATTGGAGACGTGATAGCAGTCTTCCAATATCTCAGGGGCTGCCACAAGGAAGAGGGAGGCAAGCTATTCTCCAAAGCATCTGAGGGCAGGACAAGAAGCAATGGGTGGAAACTCATCAAGGAGAGAAGCAACTTAGAACTAAGGAGAAATTTCCTGACAGTGAGAACAATTAATCAGTGGAACAACTTGCCTCCAGAAGTTGTGAATGCTCCAACACTGGAAGTTTTTAAGAAGATGTGGATAACCATTTGTCTGAAATGGTGTAGGGTTTCCTGCCTAAGCAGAGGGTTGGACTAGAAGATCTCCAAGGTCCCTTCCAACTCTGTTATTCTATTTTTTTTCCTACTTTCTAAAATAGGAGGCAGGAACATTAGTTATGCCTCTCTGAGTTATACAAAATTTAGTAGTTAAGGTGCCAGGCTTACTGGAACTTCCAAGTGTGTTTCAAACTTCCTACTTAGTCACAAAAGCCAGCTGGGTGACTTTGGAACAGTCCCTCTTTCATCCCAACCCACCTCACAGGGTTGTTTTTGTGGAGAAAAGAAGACCAACTGGTGTTAGATATATTCGCCACCTTGAATTATTTATAAAGGTGGGATACAAATAAATTTAAATATACGTTTAGTACAGAAATAAATGCAAAATAAAATATTAAGGCCACCAGTTTCATGAGCTATTCTCCTAGGCTTTCAGGAATAATGTCAGCCATACATTAACATAGATGGAACCTGGGTCATACCCAGCAAAAGCAGTTCTCACATACCTGTATAGAAGAAGCCAGCTCTGGCCAACAACTGGGGAGACACTGGAGAATAAGGTGGCCAATTCTCAAATGACACCAACCGATCTCCTTCCGTCTCCATATATGGATATTCTGGCTGACCCCCTACAGAGCTCTCCTCCACATTTAAGCTTTGTAGCATGCCAAGAAATTGGCCATCTACGCAGTCATGGTGTTCTTCGCTCCAAGGCATCTGTCGGCAATTTCCTACAATTTTGTCCTGGACATACAGACATGATGGGAAGAATTTCTTGTGCTCTACCATAGGATCCTCGTCAGCTACCCAATTGTACAACAACCCACCACAGCAGAAACACTGGACGGTGTCAGCGGGACCGACAAAATAAAAACCAGCAGCTGCCAGATCAGTTGGAGAAACCGGAACGCTGGCTGGCCAGAGCCGAAATGTCTGAAGACGCTTTATCTCTGACTTCATGCTGGATCTTGACCAACGCAAAGGGGTCCACTGAGTGCCCTCTGAAGATGAGCTGCTTCCCTCATCCTGGGTTCCCTCTGGAGAAAAGCTATCTCCCATTTCCCAGCTGCTGGACAGGAGACCAGTCAAAACATCAGTAACAAGCTGGACGCCCAACGCGACGAAATGTTTTGACACCGTATCAGCCTGCATTTCTAAAACCCTCTCTGACTCTACCAACTGTAAATTCTGGAAAACTCTGAACTCAAGAGGCCAAACAGACTCCTGAACAACAGATGCAAAAAAAAAAAAGAAAAGAAAGGATGCTAGATTTTCTAGAGCGTGCCGATTTGTTGGGGTTGGGACAATGATTGCCGTTCTGTCCAGTTCTTCTTGGGTCTGGAGAGGGAAGAAAAAGAGCCGCTTTTAAAAAGCAATCACTTCCAAGCCTAAAATCAATTTTCTGGGTGGGTTTATTAGGAGACAATCGTTGTCTCCAAAACTTTGCAGGAAAAGCTTTCAGAAAGACCTGGTTTTTAACCTTTTCATTCTTTATGCACATGGTTAAAGCCAGGCAAGGGGGCGGGGTGGGGGGTGGGGGGGAAGGAGTGTCACTTGGTGACTCATTTTCTGAATAATCATGCTTAGTGGTTATTCCATTTACAAAAGCATGAAATGTACAGAACAGTTTAGAAAGTATTTTCATTGAATATTTCAGCTCTAATTCCACATGTCAAAAGGGGGGAAAAAACCAGGATAAATACCCCCATCCCTTTTAAAGGAATCTGTGTGTCAAAAAAGCTTTTTGACAAACAAACAACAATATGTTTAATAATGCGATATACCGAAGACAGTTAGCTACATTGACAGATTTATCCATTTAATGATCAGACTCAACTCAATTTTTTTTTTAAATTTTACCTCATACAAATATATAAATAAATCTGAAAACAAGGCTATCGCCTTCAAAAAATAGAATCTTAAATATTCCTTCCACCACCTCCTCAAAACACAGCAGCCTGCCTCATATGCTGCAACAAGCCATAGCTTGTGGTTTAGCAAATAAACCACAATTTACAGTAGAGGAATTGTAACGTATGCACATTTCACTGAACTCTTAAATCTAGCATGCTTTGGCTTAAAAGTTTGCTTGTCTTATGAACCGCAGTTAAGCTCATTGCACAAAGCCAGCCAATTTTGTCTTGTGAAACCAACTGCGTTGTAGCACAAGCTGTAAATTATATCTAGGAAAAACATATATATGGAAGCTAACTTATGTAGCAGCCTATGGAACAACCACGCTACACCTCAATCTTAAAACCAGCAACACAAATAATTCAGCACATAGCACTATTATTCTTGTACTTACCTAACTGGAACTGAACGAACATACACACACAAAAAAACCTTCAGCCACAAACTAGAAACACAACTAGAATACTGCCTTCTGGGCTGTCTTTAAATTCCTAACCCCACCCTGGTAATTACTTAACTTGTGTACCCGATGAGCCATTTAAAGCTGCAACCACTTTTCAGCCTGATTTATGGATACAAACTACTATGGTGTGGTTTAGAGGTTAGAGTAATCAAATATCTACCTTAATTCTGACATGGAATTTAGTGGGTTGGCTATTTTGTTTTAATCTTGCTTATCTCAATGTAGTCGCTCCTGAAATGGCCCCAGTAGGAAGGGGAAATAGATTAAAATATGATATTAAATAGTCCCCGTCATTTCTGTAGCGGAATTATTACTCCAAAAATTGATCTTTCATTTGCCAAATGCTGAATTTAGCTCCGGTCCCCAGTCAAATGACAACACTCAATTTAAGAGAGGAAACAGCAGCAAAATGACCAAAATGGCCCCAGTGGAAGAAATCTCAGCCACTCAAGATGCACAAACTCAAATTCATTATCCTTTGCCCAAATAATTCATGATATCAAGTCAGGGGCCAAACGTCTTGTTAATGGACATTTATGTTTGTCCTAGATATTTTCTCAGTTTGGCATAATGAAATGTCCAAGTGCTATTTGGGCCAAGAGGCTAGCGTTTTGAGCGTAAAATGATTTTGACACAAAGGACAGAGTATAAAATGATTTATTTTCAGGATTCTTTTAGAAACTATATGACTAGAATTTGCCTGTTAAATGAGATTAAAAAGAAGACCACAGCTATGCCTTGTGTTTGACTGAAAGATCTAGCCCAAACCTCAGAACATTGGCAGCTATTCATAACTTTCTTTCCACAAGTATTGGTTAAGTACAAAAATGTCAAGGATTTTTTTTTCTCCTATTAGAATCCTTCCTAAAATATTTGCTGATGTTCTTCCACATCAGCTGATTTGCTCAGGTGACACATTGATAAGAGAAGGCCAGGTTGTAATAATGTAATACAGGTAGTCCTTGACTTACAACCACAATTGACCCCCAAATTTCCATTGCTAAGCAAGACAAGTGAGTTTTACCCCATTTTATGACCTTCCTTGCCAGTTAAGTGAATCATTGCAGTTGTTCAGTTAGTAACATGATTGTAAAGTAAATCTGGCTTCTCCATTGATTTTGTCAGGTTGCAAAAGGTAGTCCACAAGACCCCAGGATGCTGCAATCGTCATAAATACATGCCGGTTGCTAAGCAGCCAAATTTTGATCACATGACCACGGGAATGCTGCAACAGTCATGTCAAAAGCTGTTATAAATCACTTTTTTAAAAGTGCCATTGTAACTTTGAACGGTCACTAAAGAAATGGTTGTAAGTTGAGAACTGAGAAAAGAGTCTCATACAGGGGTGAAATCCAGCAGGTTCTGACAGGTTCTGGAGAACCGGCAGTGGAAATTTTTAGTAGTTTGGAGAACCGGCAAATACCACCTCTGGCTGGCCCCAGAGTGGGATGGGAATGGAGATTTTGCAATATCCTTCCCCCCAGGAGTGGGGTGGGAATGGGGATTTTGCAGTATCCTTCCTCTGCCATGCCACCAAGCCATGCCCACCAAACCAAACCAAGCCCACCAAGTCACGCCCACAGAATCAGTAGTAAAAAAAGTTTGGATTTCACCACTGGTCTCATATGATATAGGATTACTATATCTGGGCTGCAAGAATCCAGACAGTGAAATGATAGCAAAGAGATATAAACTTTTTAAGCTTTTTATTATCAACTAATAGACTTCTGGATCTTTGCAGCCTGATACAAACCAGCAGGATATAATAAGGCTTCCTGTGAATTAATTGCATGTATGGAGAAAAGTCATATGCTGCTTTGGCTGAAATGAAGTGTGCAGCTTTCCTTGGCTAACACTTTGGCTTCAACAACAACTCACTATTGAGTTATAAATCCAAACTACCTTCTATTTTCTTGCCTTTCCCAGCACATATTAAAACCATGTTTACATACAACAGATAAGGCTGAACGTTTTGGAGGATTAGGCTATTCCCAGATTTATTATCAGCACTTCTGCATGCAGTAACTTGATGCTCTGAGATGCCTTGGAATCAGAAATGTCTCTTGGCTTGTACAATTTACACTGCTGAAGTGTGATCCACTGGTTAATGCTGTGCAGCTTTGGTTTGTAAGGTTAACTAAAAGGGAACAAGGGTTTTTCAAACTATTGCTTCGGGTCCCCTTGGAGCTAGGGTGTTGGTGATCATGTTATCACCTTTTGTAACCTTCCCAGCCGGTTTTTGACAAGCAAAATCAATGGGAAAAGCCAGATTCATTTAATAACCACGATTCATTTAACAACTGGCAAAAAATGGAGCAAAACTCACTTAGCAATGGAAATGTTGGGTTCAGTTGTAGTTTAACTCGCGGACTACATGCAATTGGACTCTGGAGATGTATTTCTTTTAAAAGTTGACTCCCATATTCCATTACCCTTCAAACATCTGTGATGATTACAATCTACTTATCTTCAGCCCAAAGTATTTTTGACTGGGTTCATGCAGCATGCTGGGCTATGAAGTGGTTTGGGCTGCAGTACAGGGAGTCCTTGACTTGCAACATTTCTGATGGAATGATGGGCTGGTCTGATGGAATGATGAATTTTAATGGGTATTTTAGTCGGGTTTTTAAAATACATGGCCAAACCATTGAATTTGTTTTTAACTGTTTTTAATTTTTGTGTTTATGTTTGGCTGTATGCCGCCCTGAGTCCCTCGGGAGAAGGACGGTGTAAAAATTTAATTAAATAAATACATAAATTTCAATTAGTGACCATTTGAAGCAGTGGTGGGTTTCAAATTTTTTTACTACTGGTTCTGTGGGTGTGGTTTGGTGGGCGTGAATTGGCTTGGTGAGTGTGGCAGGGGAAGGATACTATAAAATCTCCATTCCCACCCACTCCAGGGGAAGGATACTATAAAATGTCCATTCCCTCCTGATCAGCTGGGACTTGGGAGGCAGAGAACAGGTGGGGGCGGGGCTAGTCAGAATTTTTACTACTGGTTCTCCAAACTACTCAAAATTTCCGCTACCAGTTCTCCAGAACTGGTCCGAACCTGCTGAAACCCACCTCTGATTTAAAGTTACGACAACCCTGAAAAAAGTGACATGACCGTTTTTCACACTTATGACCGTTACAGCAGCCCCATGGTAACATAATCAAAATTCAGACACTTGGGAATTGACTCGCATTTATGACCATTGTAGTATCTCGGGGTTATGTGATCAACTTTTGCGACCTTCTGAGAAGTGATTCAACTTTACAGTTGTGTTACTGCAGTAAGCAACTGCAGTGATTCACTTAATAGCCATGGCAAGAAAGGTTGTGAAATGGAGCAAAATTAACATGTCTCACTCAGCAACAGAACTTTTGAATCCAATTGTGGTTATTAAGTTGAGGAGTACTTGCTTTATATATAATGGTAAATAATAATTGCAGTGTCCCAGGGTCAAGGGATCACCATTTGCAACTTTCCCAACCAGCTTCAATGAGGGAAGTCAATGAAGGAATCCAGATTTATCTCACTTAGCAACCAAAGTTTAGGGCTCTGTTGTGATTGTTAAGTCAAAACTACCCGTATTTTGTGTGTTGCAGTTACCGCAACGTGTATCGGCTTGGCAAATTCAGCGAATTCTTTTCAATAAATCAAGTTTTTGCTTCAGGTATTTAAGTCTCTTCACACAAGATGCTGATCCTTGCAGGTTCTGAATCTGGACTTATTTTGACTGGTTGAATCCAGCTGTCCATGTGGTAGCAAGGTAGCTTTCAACCCAAGTTGCATGTAGTTGATTATGAACCACAATTAAGCAAACCATAGTTTAGTACAATGTACCAGGGGTGAAATCCAGCAGGTTCTGAAGAACCGGTAGTGGAAATTTTGAGCAGTTCAGAGAACCGGAAACGGAAATTTTGAGTTTGGAGAACTGGCAAATACCACCTCTGGCTGGCCCCAGAATGGGATGGGAATGGAGATTTTGCAATATCTTTCCCCCAGGAGTGGGGAGGAAATGGGGATTTTGTAGTATCCTTCCCCTGGTGCGGGGTGGGAATGGAGAATTTGCAGTATCCTTCCCCTGCCACGTCCACCAAGCCACACCACGCCCACCAAGCCACGGCCACAGAACCGGTAGTAAAATTGGATTTCACCACTGCAATGTACTGTCCTGCTTATGATACTCAATGGGGTGCAAAACAAAATTATGTTCATCAGGGAGCTCATTGATGTTCTTCAGAAGAGAATGTTACATGACCCATAGAATAGAAGAGAAGAGAAGAGAAGAGAAGAGAAGAGAAGAGAAGAGAAGAGAAGAGAAGAAAGGAGAGAATGGGGATAGAATAGAGTAGAGTAGAGTAGAGTAGAGTAGAGTAGAGTAGAGTAGAGTAGAATAGAATAGAATAGAATAGAATAGAATAGAATAGAATAGAATAGAATAGAATAGAATAGAATAGAATAGAATAGAATAGAATAGAAGAAAGGAGAGAATGGGGATAGAGTAGAGTAGAGTAGAGTAGAGTAGAGTAGAGTAGAGTAGAGTAGAGTAGAGTAGAGTAGAGTAGAATAGAATAGAATAGAATAGAATAGAATAGAATAGAATAGAATAGAATAGAATAGAATTCTTTATTGGCCAAGTGTGATTAGACACACAAGGAATTTGTCTTTGGTGCATATGCTCTCATGTACATAAAAAAACAAGATACATTCATCAAGAATCATTAGGTACAACACTTAATGATAGTCATAGGGTACAAATAAGCAATCAAATCATTCTAGGAAACAATATCAATATAAATAGTTAGGATACCAGCAACAAAGTTACAGTCATAAGTGGAAGGAGATGGGTGATAGGAACCATGAGAAGATTAATAGTAGTGCAGACTTGGTAAATAGTCTGACAGTGTTGAGGGAATTATTTGTTTAGCAGAGTGATGGCATTCGGGGGAAAAAATGTCCTTGTGTCTAGTTGTTCTGGTGTGCAGTACTTTATAGCGTCGTTTTGAGGGTGGTTAAAACAGTTTATGTCCAGGATGCGAGGGGCCTGTAAATATTTTCACAGCCCTCTTTTTGACTCGTGCAGCATACAGGTCCTCCATGGAAGGCAGGTTGGTAGCCATTGTTTTTTCTGCAGTTCTAATTATCCCCTGAAATCTGTGTCTGTCTTGTTGGGTTGCAGAACCAAACCAGACAGTTATAATCTAATCCAGAGTTACAAACCATGGTTTGTCCTCTTTGTGTGAATTCAACCATCGTCTGGTCCTCCTTAATAAAGGCCAGAAAAAAGGCAACCTTTTTTTCCCTCTCTCCTCGGGACTATTTGAGGCACCAAAGTTCAACAGGTAGCATTTGGCCGCATGTCCGGGCCACACCTGTTGAACTTCTACCTGCCACGCGACTATCAAAAACGAAGCAGCCTTACAGGGAAAAGCGCCCATCCTCAAAATGAGTGTGGCGGTTAGATACGGGGGGGGGAGGGGAAATGTTATTTTGTGAAAGAGAGATCAGCCATGATATCCCTTTCAGCTTTTTCTGTCATTCTGATTGGCTTCGACTCGTTCCTGATCCCACCCGCCGGCCTGCCAATCACCCGACCTCCACGGAGGATTGGGCAGGAACTTAGGCCAATCCTCCGGCCGCCTTAGGCGGGCCTTGCGTTAGAGACCGCTCGGCCTAACGGCCGTCTCGCTCCTGCGCATGCCCGGCAGGCGAAGCCTTCCTCTTTCCCCCCCCACTCCCCTCATCGTCGGCGAGCGCGCGGTGGCCCTTTGCTTTTTTTTTTTCCTCCCCTTCCCGGCATGCTCCGCGCAGCCGAGGCGTTGACGTCACCGGAGCCCGGTCTCCGCCGCCATTGGAGTTCGAAGTCTCCTCCGGCTGCCTGGGAGTCTCCTTTGCCTTCCGGCCTCTCCGATTTTTTTTTTCAAGGAAAGGCGAGGGAGGAGGAGGAGGAAGAGGCGGCGGCCAGGATACAGAAATCTCGAGGCTAAGAGCCGGGGAAAGCGAGAGGAAAGACCGGCGAGCGCACAACAGCAGCAGCGGCTGGCCTTTTCCCTTTTCTCCTCCCACCCCCTTCCTATCTCCTTGTGTGTTTGTGTGTGTGTGTGTGTAGGCGAAGGATGTGAGGGAAGACACGAGCGCGCGCACGGACGAGCCAGCGCGCGTGCGCGCGGCCCTCTTTTTCCCCCCCTCCCTCCCTCCTTCCCTTGACCTAACGCTCCCGCTCCCCTCTCTCACTCCCTCCCCCCGCCTTCCCACGCGCCCCCGCGCGTGCGCATAGGCCCCCTTCTCGGGAGGGGGGGTTTTACAGGAGCAGAAGAGGGAGGGAAAGAGAAGAGCGCGCTCGTGCCTGGCGTGGCCCCGCCCCTCCACTCCTCTTCCCTTTCCCCCTCCCAACCCCCCCCTCCCCTTTATTTCAGGGCGCATGAGAGATGTCTGCCACTAGCGTTGACCCCCAGGTAAGTCGATGGGGGGGGGGAGGAAGGCCCAGCCGCATCCCTCTTTTTTTTAATTCTTTTCAGCTCCCTTTCTTTCCTTCCTTTCTCTCTCCCCCCCCTTTCAAACTCGTCTCCAGCAGCTCTGCCTTCCTTGGCTCTCGACCAATCCTTCCTCGGGCATAACGCGCTTTTTTCTTTTCTTTTTTTTCCCCCATGGATGCGGGGAATGCGCTCTGCTTCCTTTCTCCCGCCTGCCTTGATCGAAGCCAGGCTTCGCCAGGGAGCACGATAGGAGATGTAGTCCAAACCCGTGCGGGGGTGGGGGAGAAGCTGCCCAGCCAGAGAGATTCAAAGGAAGAAGAAAGCCCCTTTTCTTCTCTGCTCTTTGGGCGAATGGCTTTGGCTTTCCCGTCTCCTTTCTTCTTTCTCTTCCTTTCCTTTCCTTCTCTTCCCTTCCTTTCTTCTCTCCTTCCATCCCTCCCTTTCTTCCTTTCCTTTCTTCTCTCTCTCTCTCCCTCCCTCCCTTTCCTTCCTTCCTCTCTTTCTTCAGGCCTTTGTTAAGAGCCTACTTGGCCCCTAAAAGATTACTCGGCCCTACCTTCGATTTTGGGCTGCTTGGTTCCTCCCCCCTTTCAGGACTGCTTTTGAGGACTGGGCCTGGTGGCTTTCAGTGCCCACTTAATGCCAGAGTATAAAAAGAGGGGGCGACCCCTCCTCCTGAGCTCTGAGTCCAAGAGAAAAACCCTGATCAGGGACATCTTTCAACAGCACCTTGGATGGCGGATCTGAATTTGGACTCTTGGGTTAGGTCGTAGCAAGCCACCCAAAGCCATTTTTAGATAGTTACTGAAGACCAGATCCCCCTGGATATTAGGTTTCTGTATCCTGAGCAGCTTTAAGCTGCTATTTCCGTAGGAATGTTCTTGCTGGCTTCAAGCTTCCTGTTTCTCTTCTAGGCCCTACTTTTATTTTCTTTAGTATACTTGATGTCAGTGAAGCTCCTTCATGTTTCTGTTTGAGCATCAATCCTTAAGCAGACGTTTTAATAATTTTTCTATAATCTTCCTTCTTGTGTCAGCTGTTTCAGTCTTCATAGACCCACTTTCAGTTTTAAAAGATCAGTCATTGGAGGAATTTGGCTTTTAGATGGGAATATTAATTTTGTATCCCAGGAAGATTTTTTTTTCAAAAAATGAGAACTATTTTTTTCCCAAAAAAAAGCATTATTGCTCATGACTGCAAAAGTATATCTTTGTCCTTATAATTGCTTAGTAGTATTTAAATAGTTTAATATTTCTTGTAATTTTACTGGTACTGTAAAATGAATAGTATAATTCACATGTTAAGGGATCTGAGTCTCAGACATAATGACTTGCCTAAGGCAACATAGGTGGTACTGAAGTTTGTTTCTCAATCATTTCTTGGTTCTTTACATGCTGCCATTTCAATTTTGTTTCCCCTCCTCCCCCTTTTCTCGTTATATACTAGGAGAAGAAATACATATGTCTATGTGCATGTTCCTATTGAAATTCAACTTCTTGCACATTGGATAATATTTTGAGGCTTGGGGGGTTTGCTGTCTTTTCTAGCCTTCCTCCATTCCTTTTTCTTTTATATGTTTATCTGGTAACTAAAAATACACATTAAAGGTTGTGAAAAGTTTTGAATTCGAACCCTTTTGGAAGTATTTCCTGGTCAAAACAACTGTTGAAAAAAAAATACTTTGTGCTCAAAACACTTCAGAGTGGTAGGCAATGCCCACTTCAGATGCAAAACAGATTTGGGGGGCATTTCAGATTCAAAATATACTGCATAGCAATATTTCTCTGTAGTCTGTAACTCTAAATTTCTTATTCTCCATCCCTTTTATTTCCTCTTTAAGAAAAATACTGAATCCTTAATATTTATTATTGCATTATATTATTAACATGTGGCTATTGTTTGTTTCCAATCTCCTGAAAGGCCATGATACCTATTAACAATTTGTAAGCGGATTTAATAAATGTAGATATTTTTGAAATCATGCTATATTTAATCAAAGACATAACACTTGTAGAAAATAAAATTGAAGCAAGAGAAAATTTTGTGGCTGAGAACTACCTAGTTTTAAGTATCTAAACAGACTCATCTGTCTTGAATATATAACACAATATTGTATCGCTGTTACACATTTTCAATAGATGATAGTTTGCTTTATTCTGAGGTCTCAACAAATGACAAATATTTGTTTTGTCTCTTTTATTGTACCCTGTGCTATGGCATGACAGAGAGCGAAAGGTCAGGATAATAAAGGTAAGAAAAGTTGTAATCTTAGATAGTTCTTCTGATAGCAGATTTATAGGAATGTATTCTTGCAAATGTTTGGTTGTGATTCATTAAAAAACGAAAAGCCTCTGTTTTGTTATTTCTTTATACCTCTCAGTGAGGTTTATTCCTATATATAAATTCAGTCCTATAAACGTCTATGCAACTCATTGGATTTTTATCTAAAAATCTTAAAAATAATATCTATACTTTCCAGAATAAAAACTTCACAAAGCAAGTTATAACAAACTTAAATCTTCAAAACAATTAAAACAATGTGCTCTGTGCCCTTTTACTTTTTAAAAGTCAGAACATTCTCTTTGAGTGGTTTTTTTCCCCCTTAAGAAAAATCAAAAGTAAAAAATAATAAATTTCTAAGATGGTAATAATTTTGTACTGCAAGTACAACTCCTTCTTCTGTCATTGGAACATTATGAGATTATAAATCATGAGACTTGACACATCATCCCTCTTTTTCCACTGAAGCTATTTTTGGAGCACTTCTTCCAAAAAGTTGAACATGTTTGGGAGTGCAAGATGTAGAGATTATATGTGAAATAGCAATATTTGATGGGGGAGTTCCTGAAAGACAGTAGATCAATGGCAAAATCACCAGTCCTGTTCAACTTGCTGTGAATTTGAATATAATTAGCACATCTTATTAGTAATAGCAAACTAGTCCTGACATTTTAGCATCAAAATGCAAATGTAAGATAACATTGACATGTTCAAAGAAATTGCTCCTTATTATGAAAGAGATTCTGCAATATGTTTACATTGATAGATAACATGGAATTTTAATTTTTCAAAAAATTTTAACCATGTATTTGTAGCATGTACATATACAGGTAGTCTTTGACTTACAACCACAATTGAGCCCAACATTTCTATTGCTAAGCGAAACAGTTAAGAGTTTTGCCTCATTTTACAACCATTCTTGCCACAGTTATTAAGTGAATCACTGCAGCGGTTCAGTTAGTAACACAGTTGTTAAGTGAATCTGGCTTCCCCATTGACTTTGCTTGTCAAAGGTCACAAAAGATGATCACATGACACCAGGACACTGCAACCGTCATAAATATGAGTTGGTTGCCAAGCATCTGGATTTCGATCACATGACTACAGTGATACTGCAGTGGTTATAAATATGAAAAACAGTCATGTCAATTTTTTCATTGCCGTTGTAACTTCTAACTCACTAAACGAACTGTTATAAATCAAGGATTATCTGTATATGTGTATGTATAAAAAAGTAAAGCATCTGGTAGTTGTGCTTGTAGCAGTGGTGGGTTGCTCCCGGTTCTGTCTGGTTCTTGCGAGCTGGTAGTAAAAGTGGGAGGCTCCGCCCACTCGCCCGGACGTCATAATTGACAATCTGCGCATGCGCAGAAGCTTATATGCATAAGCGTGCACATGCGCTTCCATTGCAAACCAGTAGTAAAGGTAAGTAGAACCCACCCCTTGTTTATAGCATAGTTTAATTGTTTATTTCATATTGTTAACTAAGCTTTTCTTTAACAGTATGCAGTATAAACTACATATGCAAAATGAAATAACATATACAATTAAAATCAAATTATTCCTCAGTGCAATAGCACTAGAGCGAATTAAATTCCATAAGCTAAAGTTTAATTAGCACAATAAACTCAACTGGACACAATATATATAAAGGTAGTCTGAGTCCCCTCGGAGATAGGGTGGCATACACATTCAAATAATAAATAAAACAATAAATAAATAGTCCTGAACGTAACAATTGAGCTGACGTTTTCTGTTGATAAGCAAGACAGTGAGTTTGCCCCATTTTATGAGCTTTCTTGCCAAAGTTGTTAAGTGAATCACTGCAGTTGTTAAGTTAATAACACAGTTGTTAAGTGAATTTGGCTTCCCCATTGACTTTGTTTATCAGAAAGTCGCAAATTGCATGATCCTAGGACACTGGAATGGTCATAAATACGAATTCTGATCAAGTAACCACAGGGATGCTGCAACAGTTGCGTGAAAATGAACATAAGTCACTTTCAGTGAATGGTTATAAGTTAAGGACCACCTATATGTAAATGTTGATCAATATAATGTATATATAACTCATATTTCTCTGATGATTGCAGTGTACATGTGCATTTCTACTAATGGCCGTCAATTTTTCTTTTCCTGATTGGCACTTCCTGTATCGTTGACTATGGAATTTCTGTATATGTTTCTCTACATACGTAAATCTATTTAATTGCATTCCTATAACTGCCCGTCTCACATGATGACACTGGGTGGCATTCATAATAAAGCAGTAAAAATACATAAAAACCATTAAAACAACCAATTTAAATTAAAAGATGAAATCAAAGTTTTAAAAAATCATATTGGGGTCTTGGGTGAAATAAGAGCATGCCTTAGCTTAGAAGATGTCTAGCATTTGTCTTCATTATTTGTTATTGCAGTGTAGTCCAGGATTGGCAGCAGGATGTGGCAACTTGTACTTAGTTTAAAAAAGAACTGCTAATTATTGAACATATTGAGGGACATGTAAAAAGCTTATTGGAGTGAAATTCAAAAGGTTACAAAAACTATAAGTTACTAAATACTATTAGTGATATGCATATCATGTAAAAGAGGTCTGTTTATTTAGATCAATCTAACTTGCCACTAACAAATGCTATAGAGAATCCATGTCTATACCTTCAAGGGTTGAGCTTTATGAGGGCCATTCATTCAGCATGTTATTGATCTTTTTTCTGGCATGCTAGCTGACTTGGAGGCCTCTCAGGTTTGGCTTCCTGCTTACACTAAATGCTCCAGCTTTCCTTTCCTGGAAAAAAATACTTTTTAATTCATTCTATGAGTCTTACTCTTGATTTTAACAAAACTGTGTTGCTGGTTGTTGAAAAACCTGTTTGTGTGGTGTTCAGTAACTGTCATTTAGATAGCTTTTATAAGGAACAATGGTATCTTGAGGGCATGTGGCAGTGTTTTTCATGTTGAAATCTGACCTTTTCCCCTTCTCTAAATAGATAATGCTGTAGAATAAACACAGTTCTATTTGTGTATACTGTCGTACTTTAGAAAACAGATCTTTATTGAAACTTCAAAGTGCGTATTATAATTGCAGCTCTTTTGTTTCAGTGCAAAATGGTTCTCTTCATCAGAAGGATACAGTGCATGACAATGATTTTGAGCCTTATCTTTCTGGACAGTCAAATCAGGTTAGTCTATATGCTTGAAAAGTGATTTGATTTTTTTAAAAGGGATTTTAAACATGTCAGTTGGAAGCAGTGAAATTTGTTTAAAAAGATTTTTTTTGTAGCACAGACACAATCAAAGGCCACTTACAATTCATTTTATTCTTTTTGAAAACATATTCTGATTGAATTTATAATAATAGTACTGGTTTAACTAAATCCACATTAGCCCTGAATATTATGACTTCTTTCTACAATACTCATTTCCAAAGTAAAACTATTTTTCTTGTGGGTTAAAGTTGATTGAATCTGTTACCATTTTAGAATATTAAATGGGATTGACTGAATCAGGCTTTAATTGATATTTCTAGTTTTTATTAAATTATGTAGTATCTTTCTTCCGTGTAATCCAGCTTTAGGACTTCCTATTTCAATTTTTATCGGCTTACTTATTGATCATATGTACATGGCCACCCACCTCATGAAAAACTTGACAATAAAAACCATAAAACTGGCACAAATACACAGAATTAAAAATTGTTATTGAAAGGCAAAAAAAAAAAAAAAGAGCAGCAGATATTAACAACAATGGAGTCACTCAACACCTCACCAGTCCCTTGAGGCCCCTGGGCCTGATAACACAACCAGGTTTATGGCATGGAGTCATGATGTTCCATAAGGTGGGCATCACTACAGAAAAGACCCACCTCTTCGGTTCCACCAAATGTAGCTCTTCGGCAGATGGCACCCATAGCATCCCTCTTCTGCCAGATGCAATAGGTTCTTCTTATTGATAAGAACTCTGTATTTTTACTGTGTATCATGTCTTATGGCTGGCTTCTATATTTGCTATAGTCAATAATTGACTAAAATGGGCTTCAGTTTCACAGAATGGATTAGTGTCACTCAAATAATTTTGAAAGATTTGAGTGTGTGTGCCAATTCAAAGGATATACTAATCTTCTGTAAGACTAATGTGTAGTCAATAGTGATAGAGCAGCATCCGCTCGCAGGATAAATTTCCCATTTCATGGATTGCTTGGGTCTACCTTGAAGGTTAGGCCAATCCACTAAAGCAGGGGCCCCCCAATCTGTGGTCCATGGCCCATTAGTGGGCTGTGAGGGGTTTGCAACCAGGCCATGGAAACAGTGGGTGAGCACACACACATGCACGCGTCTTCATTTGCACGAGCAGCATGCGCATGCTCCATTTGCATGAGCAGGTGCACATGCATACCACATGCGCAAATGAAGTTTCACACGGGCTTGCCGGCCACTTGCACAGAACCATTCCCCCTCCCCCACTTGCTGGTCCGCAAAGCCGGAAACATTGGGGAACTCTGCTTTAAAGCATATACAGGGCATTGTACCGGGGAGCATTTCAAGCTGTAGAAAAAGGTAAACAGAAGAGATAAGCTTTCAGAGAGATTGAGTGAAGATAGCACTGGCTACATGATAGATGAAGACTCCTGACTCATGTGGTGTAGAGTTTAAAAGCAATGTGAGAGTTTGATGAGCATTGCCAGAAAATGAGCCAATGTAGCTTGCAAAGAAGGTAGATTTGCAGAAAATATTGAGGAGAAAGAATGACGCTACTGGGATCAGGCTAGAGGCGAACGGAACTGGAATCACTAAGCAGAAGGACGGTTTCAAAAATAGCTAGCAAAATGGACAGATAAGCAGTGGGATTTTAAATAGGTAAGTTGAATAAAAAATGAGTGTGGAATGCAAAGAAAATTAATGATTATGTGAGCAAACAAAACCTGAAACAAAGAGACTGTAACAAGGATTTTAAAAAGCCAGAATTTGTGTGGGTATGGGAAAATAAGTAACACGACAGATTAATGAATCAAATGTGGAAGTTTTATTATATTCTTTAATTGAAATAGATGAGAACACACTCTGGAGTCCGCATTTAATCTTCAGGGATTTTTGGTTTTTTTTTTTTGAAATGCATAATTTGCACAGAGGGATTCACTTTGTTTCAGATCAGTTGATGCTTTAGTCAAAGAATCTACAAATATTTGATTTTACGAAGATTTAATATAACTGCATAATGTTATACTGTTTGAGAACAGTTCAAAAGCAGTCAGATTAATTTAGCTCTAACATAATATTAGTGTACTGTGAAAGAAGTTTAAAAATAACTTCTCACTTATCCAAACTGCAGATTTTCGAACAAAACATGTCTACTCAAATTGCTCTGTGTCTTGTGATTAATCCTTGAAGCAGTCGGTGAGAAACCATGTGAAAGAATTGTCCTGCCTTAATTTTGAAAGTGTTAAGAAGCAAGAGACATATTTTCAGGTTTAAGGCATTTACAGTCTTTTATCAATAAAAGAGAATATTCGTAACTCAGGGTTGAATAGTAGGGTCTTTGGTGCTCTCTGAATGTGGTGCTTTCATTACCAAACTACGTAACATCATCAGTGCAAACTCCACTTCCTTCTAGCACTGATAATGTTACCTAATTTGGTAATGAAACGTCTGCAAGAAAACCACCAAGCTCGGAGAGAACCCAAAAACTTCACAGTCTTTTATATTGTAGAGTGGATTTGAACTTTCCTGAGTGTTTTTCTAGTTTAAATAATGTAAACGGCTGAATCTGAAATTGCGTTTTTTTCGTTTTAACAGAGCAACAGCTATCCATCAATGACCGATCCCTACTTGTCCAGTTATTATCCACCTTCTATTAGCTTTCCCTACTCACTGAGTGAAGCTCCCTGGTCAACCGGAGGAGACCCTCCTATCCCATACCTTACAACCTATGGACAACTGAGTAACGGCGATCACCACTTCATGCACGATGCTGTGTTTGGACAGCCTGGCGGATTGGGCAACAACATTTATCCACACCGGTTTAATTTTTTCCCCGAAAACCCTCCTTTCTCAGCATGGGGAACGAGCGGCTCTCAGGGGCAGCAGACCCAGAACTCGGCTTATGGAGGCAGCTACAGTTACCCACCCAGCTCCCTTGGGGGTACTATTGTGGACGGGCAAACGGGATTTCATAACGATACTTTGAATAAAGCGCCCGGGATGAATAGCATCGAACAGGGAATGGTTGGACTGAAAATCGGCGGGGATGTCACGGCTTCTGCCGTGAAAACAGTAGGCTCAGTGGTAAACAGTGCCGGGATGGCAAATGCGTTGTCTGGCAACGGCGGATCGAACCTCAGCCTGCCGGTATCGAAGCCAACCTCTTGGGCTGCTATTGCTAGCAAACCTGCGAAACCCCAGCCCAAAATGAAAGCGAAAAGCGGGCCTGTAATAGGCGGGGCTTTGCCTCCGCCGCCTATCAAACATAACATGGACATAGGTACTTGGGACAATAAAGGCCCCATGCCCAAAATCCCAACTCCTCAACAACCGATCCCTTCTCCTCAGTCTATCCCACAGCCACAGATCATTCAGCCAATTCCCACCCAGCCACCCCCGCTGACCCAGCTGCCCTATCAGAACCCTCAGCCGCCGCCCCCTCAAAACCGATGGGTGGCACCTCGCAACCGCAATGCAGCTTTTGGCCAAAGTGTAGGAACCGGTAACGAAAGCAACCCGCCTGGGAATACCCCAACGAACACCATCCCCGGCGGAGGAGGAGGCGGCGGCGGCGAGTCCCACCCCGTTCTCGAAAAACTGAAAGCCGCCCACAGTTACAACCCCAAGGATTTCGAGTGGAACCTCAAAAACGGACGCGTGTTCATCATCAAGAGTTACTCCGAGGACGATATCCATCGTTCCATCAAATACTCCATTTGGTGTAGCACAGAACACGGCAACAAACGTTTGGACAGCGCCTTCCGCTCTATGAATAGTAAAGGCCCGGTCTATTTACTCTTCAGCGTCAACGGCAGTGGACATTTTTGTGGCGTGGCAGAAATGAAGTCGTCGGTGGACTACGGCACCAGTGCCGGCGTGTGGTCCCAGGACAAATGGAAGGGGAAGTTTGACGTCAAGTGGATCTTTGTGAAAGATGTTCCCAACAACCAGCTTCGACACATCAGGCTGGAGAACAATGACAACAAGCCAGTGACAAACTCCCGTGACACTCAGGAGGTGCCCTTAGAAAAAGCGAAGCAAGTGCTTAAAATTATTGCTATGTACAAGCACACGACCTCCATCTTCGATGACTTTTCCCATTACGAAAAGCGCCAGGAGGAGGAAGAAGTGGTACGAAAGGTAAACTGGCTTTAAGAACATTTTAATTCAGTTGGGGGAAGAATTCCACCCTGGAGGTGAATGGGAGTTGAGTTTGCAAAGGGACTGTGTTTTTTTTAAAAAGAAAAAAAACAACTTATTTCGAAGATAGATATTACGCGTTCTTCAGATTTAACCCACAAGGCTTCAACCCAACAGCTTTCTTTTTTAAAAAACTTGCTTTATTGTAATAGGCCAAAAAATTGAGATGTGTCTGCTTTGTTAAATATGGCTTAGTTTTCAGTGCTGTAATGGATGTAGGCTGGTACAGGGCTTGGAATATACAGGTAGTCCTCGACTTACGACCACAACCGAGCCCAAAATTGTGGCTAAGTAAGACGTTTGTTTACCGAGTTTTGCCCCATCTTATGACCTTTCTTGTTGCAGTTGTTAAAGTGAATCACTGCAGTTGTTAAGTTAGCAACGTGGGTGTTAAATTAATCTGGCGTCTCCATTGATTTTGCTTGTCGGAAGGTCACAAAAGGAGATCACATGACACCGCAACCGTCATAAATAGGAGTCAGTCACCAAGAGACTGAATTTTGATCATGGGGATGCTGCAATGGTCGTAAGCGTGAACGATGGTCATAATTTGCTTTTTTTCAGTGCCATTGTAACTTAGAGCAGTCACTAAGTGAACGGTTATAAGTCGAGGACTACCTGTAAGTGAAATATAAATCGCTCACCCATGCACGAGCAAGATGTGTTTCTGCTTTAAAGAGACGTCTATAAAAGAAACCCACGATTGGCAGTTATTTTGTTCCTTGTGTGGGATATTCTGGCTGCTACTTGAAGAAGGGCTTAAAAAGTATCCATGTGAAAATGAAAGCCTTTTTACACAAATTAGATGTTGGTGTCTCCTTAGCACAGGCATGCAAAACCTTACAAATCCAGAATGCCACATTTTGTCTAAATGCAATTATTTGATGTTCAAAGTGGTCTGTTTCAACCTTTTTTTTGAGGTGTTTCAAGCTCATCATGCTTTCAGAATTATCGACCAAGCCTGTTTCAAACACAGAACAATTGATTCAACCTTGACATGAAGTATTTTGAATTTGAAATTTTGTACAACACTCATATTTAGAAAAAAAAATATATTAGTGTACTTCTCAATTACAGGAACTATTTTTCATATGTGTAAAATGGATTGATTGTAACATTATTGATACAATATGATAATACATGCTCAAGCATTATGGCAATGATAGATTTAACCAAAACCAAAAGAACCGTAAGGTTTTAAAAGGAAAAGACTATAAAGACTATAAAATTCACCTATAAATAAGATTTATCAAATATCTCTTTAAGGGCATTAACAACTAAGCCATAGCACAAAATAGAAGCATAGACTGTTTAGTTTCTCCAAAATGCTGCAATATAAGAATTTATCCTTATTAAAAAAAACTTAATTGCAAATCCAAAGCATGGTAGAACTCATGAGTTTTCTCAGGAACTTGGCATAAAATAAAAATGGAGGGGTAAAATAAGCACAAAAATCAGAAGTGTGAGTAAACTAGAGTTACTGTAACATTAAGTTCATTGTTAAAAATGAGATCTGGGGAAATGTTTCTGTATATTTATATTAAACAGCCGCATTTAGGTGCCTATTAGGCTTACGGAATTAATTTCTTTTTATCAGCTGCTGTTACAATGGGTGGTTCTACTGCACTATATCTCAGCTGCAGGTTTTCCACTGGTGTCAGGCTTATAGTTACTGGTTTTAAGAGCTCTTTGGTCTACATGTTGCCCAGGTAGATTGCAGCGTCTAATCAAGTATGGCTGACTTAGCTTTCTATTTGAATACGACATTAACTGGAAAGTTGGGGTTGTATGCTGAGTGGCAAATATAGATAAAAAGCAAAGGCAAACTACAGATACTCCTTGATTTACGACCACAGTTGAGCCCAACATTTATGTTGCTAAGCGAGGTAAGGGGTTGGGTTTTGCCCCATTTTACAACCTTCCTTGCCACGGTTTTTAAGTGAATCACTGCAGCTGTTAAGTTAGCAACATGGTAGTTGAGTGAATCTGGCTTCCCCATTGACTTTGCTTGTCAGGAGGTCGCACAAGGGGCTCATGTAGGCCCCTGGGCCCTGCAACCGTCATAAATTTGAACCAGTGGCCGAGCCTCCAAATTCTGATCGTGTAACCATGGGGATCCTGCAACGGTTTTGTGTAAAACCGTCATAAATCACATTTTTTAGTGCTGTTGTAACTTACAAATGAACTTTTGTAAATCAAGGACTACCTGTAGTTTTCATATCACACTGAGAATGTGGCAGAAATATGGCAGTATACGCCATCAGGAATGGAATCAAGTTGAAGATGACCTGTTAGTTTGTGAGCTTTAGATAAATAAGACCAGAGTATTTCTGTCGTTTTTGTAAGCGTAGTTGAAATTTCAGGTGGTACCTTTACTTCACAAATCCCCTTAGGAACGGAACAGAATGTCTTCGACTGAATATTTGCTTGTAGAATTTCAGTATGCTTGCACCAGCTTAAATTGTTTACACTGAAGCACAGAACAAAATGATCTCACCTTGCATTGCAATAACGACATGACAGGTTATTGTATTTAAATGGCATTATTTATTTTGCAAAAATGTTATTTTAGCTGCACCTTTATCAAATATTTGCAAATGATTTACAGAACACAACAGAGCAATTAGATTTAGGCTGACACATAAATTAATGCATATAACTAATACCTACGGGGGAGGGGGGGGAAGCAGGTTTCTTGGTGCAAAATAAACTTGCCTTCTGGATAGCATTTTCTGCTTCTTTCACCTTAAAAGACCACCATGGATTGTGGCTTTGGAGTTACTGTAATGTAAAAGCTTCCATGCAGGTTTTTTTTAGCACGAACATGCTTTAGGCAGTCAAGTGTGTGGGCTGCAGTAGTTTTGTTTCTAAGGAGTGGTCATCAGCCTGAGCAATCTTGGAAGATTACATGTTTCGAGTACTACATTTCCCTGTTTTTAAGATCCTATTCAGTTTCAGAAGTGATGCAGAACCTGCAAATGGCTGAGACTATCCTTGAAGACATGCAGGTCTAAAGTATTCAAAATATTTGCATGATTTACCTTGTTTAGGATATATATTTTTTATCCTGTTGATCAGCCAAAGGGTTTTTGCTCACAAAGGTTTTAAGGTCTTTAAACATTTAAAAAGTGGAGTTGAGGAGCCAAATTATTTATTAATCTAAGCCCTTTGAAAACATGAAATTAATAGGACTAAGAGGATATTGAGTGGGAAGTAGATGCTATTCCATCTTGTTGAAGATCATATCCAAACAGAAGCTGTCACTTGTCCAGGATATTGGAGTTACCATTTTTAAAATTGTGATTCAGAAAGTTTTCACAGAAAAAAGTCCCAAACCACAAATGTCTATGGAGATTCTCAGTCATCCAGGTCATGGTTGTCCCAAAGGTGCTTTTTCAAAAGGCAACTGGACTTTCTTGTTTTTGCCTTGAACATGTTTCGCTTCTCATCCAAGAAGCTTCATAGTTGAACTGAACAGAGAATTGAAGAAGCTTCTTGGATGAGAAGCGAAACATCTTCAAGAAAAAACAAAACAAAAGTTGCCTTTTGAAAAAGCACCCTTGGGCCCATAAAATGTTTTTCTGCCCTTAAAGTAACAGGCTTGTGGGTCTGCGCTGAGACTTATGTACAGTACTTTATGATACTTATTTCTGATGAGAAGAAGGCTACATTGAAGATTAAAGTTCCTTATGCACACTCTTGAAATGTTTTCGCATTATATAATCCATTCCTATTTTCTGGCGTGCTGTGAACACTCCCCCAGCAAAGACAAAGTTAACTGTACCACAGATTACATCACTTTCCATCCAGTAGAGTCACTTTCCATTCCATAGAGTTCTAGAAACTGCAAAACGTACTCCTTTAAGCTGGTTTTAAGGTGTTAACTTGTAATTTACAAAGAAATGTGCTTCTCTATATTTGGAGTATTTCTTAATTTTACAGAAAACACTGCCTTTAGGTATCCTAGTTTAGCTTTAGGAGTTAAAATTATCACGAAAAGCTATATTGTGGTATGTTTAAAATATATAGCATGGCATGAAAGCAGTTTCCTTGTGTTTTATTATAAGAAAATCTTGTTACATCATATGCAGGCCACAGTGTACATGCAACAAAATAGACATTTTAAAAGATTGGGTGTCCCATTGTTTTAGGGTGACGCGGCGGCTTGTAAAAAAATTAAGACGGGTAAAAGAGTTTTTATTGGGTTTTCACATTCTAATTTCCTGTTTTTCTCTTTGCAGGAACGTCAGAATCAAAATAAACAATAAGAATAAGCATATATGGTTTGCTATATATATATACATATATATATATATATACTAGAACTGATATTAAATTTGATTATGAAAAATTGAATCTTTTTTTAAAAATGCCTTGGTGCTGTGTATTCTGGCATCAGGAGATTATAAAGCTTTCAGCTCCAATATCTTTTTTGCAGGGGAAATTCAAATCTTGCATCTTTTAAGTACACTGTAGTGGGAGGGGTTGGGTTTTATTTTGTTTTTGTTTGCCCAGCTGAATATGCATTAAGTTGTAATCTTTTCTATGTAAAATGCTGTAGAATCCATTAATAAAGATGTTTCTTGTTTTTTTATTATTTTTTTAAAGTTGGTTAAACAAGTTCATCTACAATTGAAGATTTTGAAAATATTAGCCTTTTTCCAAAGACCTTTAATTGCGGCACAAATTATGTTTCTAATCTGAAAAGTCATTGCTTTTATATTTATGTACCACAGATCCCCTTGTCTCGCCATTCCCACAGTCAGTTTGATTCTTACGGCAAGTAGAAACAAAAATACCAGTTTGTTTTTTATTTTTGTTTTTTGAGAAATAACCTGTGTCAAAAATATTGACATTTAATTTAGCAAGCTCAGGTTATTTTATGAAGTTCAACTTTATCTGTCACGTTCATTATTTTTGAAAGTTTTTTGAAAGTATACTTCTGCCTTCCTTACAAAAAAATCAAAAAGGCGTGATTCACTGGGGTAATTTCGCATGCAAGAAGTATAAACGGGATTTCACACAAACACAATTGTACATTTTCATCATTTGCAGTTATTTTTTTGTGGATATTGCATGAGAAATATTCCTCATGGATTGTACTTTACGTCTTAAATTATTTTGTCTATAATTGGTGAACATTAGTGAACATCTGCGTTATATCATATCTTGCAAGAAAAAGCTGACAAGTTTCCTACCATAATTTTTTGCTTTATCTGTAGCTTTTAATCATTTAAATATGTGTTCAACATTGCAGGGGCTTGGGCAAAATGTGGCTTTTTAATTTCCCCCCTGCTTTTTAATATTATTAAATTCATTACTTTTAATATGCCACCCCCTTTTTTTTCCCCCACTCACCCCCTCGAGGAAGTCACTTAAGATTTTATACTAATAATGGTGAGCTTTAATCTCGAATCTTAGTTCAGACTCATACGATGGATTATGCTTCAGATGTTTAAAATTGATTGTGTGTGCGCGTGCCTATTTTTTCTGTTGGATGAGTAAAAAGACAACTGTTTTAAGAAATGAATCTTCTGTCATGTTTTTGTGGAATGAGGAAGCTGTCGGAAGAAGTGGCCACCAACCGGAGTTTTCAAAAAATTTAGCATGAATTCTTGGTGCTCATGCCTGTTGCTCTAGCACATTGAATCTGCACGTGTTTAATTGTAGAGGATCTTTTACTTATATTAGAAAGCAGATATCTTCTGAAAAACAATATTTACGCAAGAGGACCTCCAATTTAAATGAAAGTTTTAAGCTGTATCATTTAGACTTGTATTTAGAACATATAGCTTTGTCTGTTACTTCTGGTGTAAGAAGTAATGGAACAGCATCAGATTAACTTTTTCCTCTAGGAGAATACAAGCCTTAATAAATAATACCTACTTAGCAAGTGTGACGTTCTTTCATTTCTCCCCTCTCCCTTTATTTAGCCTTCAGGCTCCTGCCAGTTCTTCGCACCACTTTCCTTCTTCACTAAGATGGGTTACAAGGATGGTAGAGACCTTCACATTAAGGCTGGTGGTGCAATAAATGGCTTCTAGAACTCAAAACTTGGTTTGGTTATGCTCTCCTAGGTGTCCTGCTCTGAGAAAAGAGGGCAGTACTAAGCACACATGAATAAGATGAAGGGTGTCAGGTAATCATCTGTCCTGTGGAGCAAAATCCAGACGTCCTTTTATAACTTTTTCTTGTAAGTTTTTCTCAGTTAATGGCCTTTGCAGCATCCCCGTAATCGTGTCATCAAAATTCAGATGCTTGGGAATTGGTTCTTATTTATGACCATTGCTGTGTCCCAAGGTCATGTGATCAACTTTTGCGATCTGACAAGCCAAGTCAACGGGGAAGCCAGATTCACTTAACAGGTAACTAACTTATCAGCCGCAGACAGTGATTCGCTTAACAACTGTGGCAAGATAAGTTGTAAGAAGTCGCAAAACTCAAACTCTCGCTTAGCAATAGAAATGTTGGGCTCAAATCGTGATCATAAGTCAAGTACTACCTGTTCAGGCATTTATATTTTCTCTATCGTTCTGTTCATCAAATAGCTAAACTTGCCTCCATCAATTCACATTGTGCCTATCAAGAATGGGAGAAGGGAGGAAAAATAGGGTGGTCAATTCAGTTTTTTTTTTTATGCTGGTCTTTGAAATTAACTTTGACCTAAAGTGATAGTCAGCTGACCTATCACACAGACAGCTTGTTTAGGATTTGTAGTATGTTCCCCCATGTTAGTGGATCAGAGGATTTGCTTTTGGGACATTCTTAGAATGTCCCAAAAGCCTCAGATAGCTCAACTGGCTAATAGCCTGTTATTAAGATTCAGCTGTCTGCAATTATTGCAAGATTCGAGGCTCAAGCCTTCCATCCTTTCTAAGGTAGGTAAATTGAGGACCCAGTTTGTGGGGGCAATAAACTGACTGTATAAAATATACAAAAGTATGAAGGCTATTGCTTAGTGCATTGTAAGCCGCCCTGAGTCTCCGGAGAAGGGCGGCATATAAATCTAATTTTAAAAAAAACAACTTAGAATAACTTTATTTTCACTTTGAATGTACACTAATTGGCATACATTAAAATGAAATTTTATATACAGAACTGCATACAACTCTCAAAACTATCACCACCTCCAATATACATATATATTCTTTGGGCAAATGTATGGAAATATTAGACTTGTAACGAATATTCATGACTTAAACATGAGCCACCAGTGTGCGGTAGCAGCCAAAAAAGCTAATGCAATCCTTGGTTTTATAAACAGGCATATAGAATGAAAATCACATGAAGTACTAATACCGCTTTATAAAACTTCAGTAAGACCCTACCTGGAATACTGCATCCAGTTTTGGTCACCACATTACAAAAAAAGATGTTGAGACTGGAAAAAGTGCAAAGAAGAGCAACGTAAGATGATTAAGGGCCCTGGAGACTAAAACATGAAGGAACAGCTGCAGGATTTGGGTTTGGCTAATCTAGAGAAAAGAAGGACTAGGAGGGACATGATCATCTTCGGGTATTTGAGGAGCTACCACAAAGAAGAGGGGTCAACTTATTTTCCAAAGCCCCTGAAGGCAGGGCAAGAACCAATGGGTGGAAACTAATCAAGGAGAGAAGCCACCTGGAATTGAGAAACTTCCTAACTGAGGACACAATTAACCAAAGGAAGAGCTTGCCTTCAGATGTGTGTCCTTCATCAATGGATGTGTTTAAGAAGAGACTGGACATTCACTTGTCTGAAAGGGTATAGGGTCTCCTGCTTGAGCAGGGGGCAGGACTAGAAGACCTCCAAGATCCCTTCCAGCTCTACTCTTGTCTCTGACCGATTGATTGATTGAATCAACTAAGGCTACACAAGGGTACAGTTGCCTTAGAATCGCAGGTAGAATTTCTTGTTGCTATGCGGGATGGTTGTTATGTGAATCGTCATTCATGAGTGCTGTTTGCAGTCCAGGTGTAGGTGATTTCTCTTGCCAGTTTAGAAATGATGTTTTTTTTTTATTTAAAATGTGGATTTTATGTGTGTGTGTAAATAGAGAAATTATCTAGAAATTGTCATCAAATTTGGGTAATGAAACACATGCAAGAAAACAATCAAGCTCAGAGAGCATCAAGGACCCCACCGTTCAACCCGGAGCTACAAATACTCTATTGAGCAAAATCGTCATTTCCCAACCCCCACACCTGACATAATTCCAGGGCCCTGTTCTGCTTCACTTTTAATACTCATCTGATCCTTTTCAAAACTGGTCCGTGGAAGCAAAACAAACTCCACAGCCTGAAGAATTCAATTAATATCAGTACCCAGATAATAGCTGTGGATCAAGGATGGGCCATTAATTTTCCCAAGGACCACATGAGAAACTCATGTGATTGTTGTAGAGGGTTGAACCAATAGGATTGGATGAAAGTGCATAGGTATGTATGCCCAGACATACATAAACTGGGGGGAAAAAAACAGTAGTCACCTTCAAAATAAAATCAATGTACACGGGCCGGATAGGAGCCAGATGTAGCCCAGGGATTGTCCCTCTCATCTGGACTACTGTAATGCTCTCTACATGGGGCTCCCCTTGAAGAGCACTCGGAGGCTCCAACTGGTCCAGAATGTGGCCGCTCGGGTGATTATGGGAGCGACACGGCGCACCCATGTAACACCCTTCCTGTGCAAGCTGCACTGGCTTCCAGTGGTCTTCCCAGTGTGATTCAAGGTGTTGGTGCTCATCTTTAAAGCGCTCCATGGCTTAGGACCTGGATACTTACGAGACTGCCTCCTGCTGCCGATAGCCTCCCACCGGCCAATACGCTCCCACAGAGAGGGACTCCTCAGGGTGCCGTCGGTCAAACAGTGTCGACTGGCAGCCCCCAGGGGGAGAGCCTTCTCTGTGGGGGCACCTGCCCTCTGGAATGAATTGCTCCCGGAGATACGGATGATCCCTGACCTACGTACCTTTCGCCGCGCCCTCAAGACGTTTTTATTCCAACAAGCCGGCATGGCCTAAACACGAATTTTAATTGGTAAGTAAATTAAAATTTTAATTTAATTTACTTTTAACGATTAGGGCCAAATTATTGAATACATTTTAAACTGCTTTTAAGTTTAGTATTTGAGTGTATTTTACTGTTGGCTGTACATCGCCCCGAGTCCTCTGGGAGAAGGGCAGTATAAAAATTAAATAAATAATAATAATAAATAATAAAATGCCTAGGTCGGCTGTAGAGAAATGAGACAAAACAATTTCCTCACAACCTTTCCAGAAATCTTCAGTGTGGCGCTGTTCACTTCAGAAATCAAACCAGTGGTGGGATTCAAATAATTGAACAACCGGTTCTCTGTCCTAATGACCAACCGGGTGGGCGTGGCCATGGCAGGCACCATTCGGCCGCCTGCACCTGTCTGGGGGCAAAAACGGGATGCGGGAGGATGTGCCGCCCCCCTGTGCCCCATTTTGGGCCTAGTAGGCTTCCCTGCACCACCCTGGGAGCAAAAATGGGCCCCAGGGGGGTTGTACTGCATCCACCTGCATCCCATTTTGGACCTAGGAGCCTCCTGGAAGCCTCCTAGGAGTGAAAATGGGCCTAGGAAGCCCCCTGGGAGCCAAAATGGGGCATGTGGGGACTCCTGGAAGGGATGGGGCAAGCCAACAATTTAACCTTTCTGCTTTGTGGCATAATCACACAATTTCAAAGATCTCTCACGCATTACTTATCAGCCCCGGATTGTTTATGGAGATTTCCACTCATGGTTTCCTCCATAAATGAACTCTGTCCATCTAAAGCTGCACATTAGGGTGGGCCAATTGAAGGGGGCTGATGGGCCCCAAAGGTGCTTTTTCAAAAGGCAGCTGGACTTGGTTTTTCGTTGGAGATGTTTTCACTTCTCACCCAAGAAGCTTCTTCAGCTTCTTGGATCAGAAGCAAAATGTCTTCAAGGAAAAACAAAACAAAACAAAAATCCAGTTGCCTTTTGAATAACACCTTTGGGATCATCAGCTCCCTTCAATTGGCCCACCCAATGTGCAGCTTTAAGGGACGCGGTGGCTCAGTGGCTAAGACGCTGAGCTTGTCGATCGAAAGGTCAGCAGTTCAGCGGTTCAAATCCCTAGTGCCGCGTAACGGGGTGAGCTCCCGTGACTTGTCCCAGCTTCTGCCAACCTAGCAGTTCGAAAGCACGTAACAAATGCAAGTAGAAAAATAAGAGACCCCCTTTGGTGGGAAGGTAACAGCGTTCCGTGCGCCTTTGGCGTTGAGTCATGCCGGCCACATGACCACGGAGACGTCTTCGGACAGCGCTGGCTCTTCGGCTTTGAAACGGAGATGAGCACCGCCCCCTAGAGTCGGGAACAACTAGCACATATGTGCGAGGGGAACCTTTACCTTTTAACGTGCATCTTTAGATGGGAACTTGAGAGGACAGACTTCATTTGTGGAGGAAACGTCTCCGTTCAGCCAACTCCACAGGTCTCACCCTCCTTTCCGTGATCCAGGAAGTCTCCTTTGACACAGATCACCCAAAATAAGTACAGGGTTGTGTGACATGTTGACACAGGCAATGTGAAAGTAAGCCATTAATTCGTCTTAGGAAAGGAAATCAAATTCCCAACGGGGAGTCCTTGATACAGTATATATTTGCTCCTTTGCTCCCATCAAGAACTACATTTCTTGGGTTCATTTCACTGCTACAAAATGAAACGTACTTTGCTTTAGCTTAGTATGTACCGTTTGTCCCGCAGACTCAGTTACCTTGCTGTGTTTAATAACTCACGTTTTCAGGCTGTTTTTCGGGCCGATTTTGGCTGGGGAAACGGCCTGAAAACGGCCCGGAAAACAGCCCGGAAAACAGCCTGGTTTTGGGCATTTTCAGGATATTTTGGGGGGCATTTTCAGGGTGGAAAACAGCCTGGAAAATGGCCGAAAACGGCCTGAAAAATGGGCAGGGATGGGGCTAGCCAGTGGTCCAATTGGCTAGTTTGGGCCGATTTTGGCTGGGAAAACGGCCTGAAAACGGCCCAGAAAACAGCCTGGTTTTGGGCATTTTCAGGATATTTTTGGGGGCGTTTTCAGGGTGGAAAACAGCCTGGAAAACAGCCGAAAACGGCCTGAAAAATGGGCAGGGATGGGGCTAGCCGGTGGTCCAATTGGCTAGTTCTCTGAACCATGCAGAATTGGAACAACCGGTTCAGATAAATCAGTCTGAACCAGCGACAGCATCCCACCTCTGATATAAATCCTTTCATTCCTCACCAGTTAGTTAGAACCGAAAAAGCTTTTTGGATGAGAAACTAAACATTTTCAAAGAAAAAAAAAACAAGGAAGCCCAGTTGCCATTTAAAAAAAAAACAACACCTTTGGGACTCTCATAGAATCTGTCTTCATCTTCTCACATACATTCTTGAGATGATTTTCTGGATTGGAACAACAGAGCTTGGATGAAACAGGTCAGGTGGGCCAACTTTAGATGACGGGAAATTTATTTTAAGCTTTTTTCCGCAGTGAAATGCTGGGTTCCACCTCTGGAGGGCGCCATTCTCACTTTCAAAGGTTGATACAGAAACCATTCTGGGTTCTACATTGTTTTATAATGCTGTTTTACGATGTTGCAAGCCTCCCAAAGTCGATTGACAGTCAGATGGGCAGCATATTAATTTAATAAATAAAATAAATCATAACAACACAAAAGCGCACTCAGTTGGGAAAGCTGGTTTGAAAAAGTTGGGGTGGGAGGGAGATTCCCATATATTAGAGCTAAGAACGCTGTAAAAAAATGTTAATAGTATACAGGTAGTCTTTGACTTAGAGTGGTGCGGTGGCCTAGAGGTGGAGCTCTCGCCTCACAATCAGGAGGCTGTGGGTTCGATCCTAGGTAGAGGCAGATATGTCTCTCTCTGGGAACAATGAGAATGTATCTGCTAAACAAAACTCTGCATTGGCGACAGGAAGGGCATCCGGCCAGTAAACATTCTGCTAGCTCTATTAGTTGCCCAGACTTTACCCTGCAGGGGATTATGTGGTCATTAAAAGAAGATGATGATGATGACAGGTACTCCTTGACTTACAACAATTTGTTTAGTGACCATTCAGAGTTAAAACAGCGACTTATGACCATTTTTCACACTTATGACCATTGCAACATCCCCATGGTCGCATGACCAAAATTCAGACGTTTGGTAACTGACTCATACTTATGACGGTTGCAGTGTCTCGGGGTTGTGTGATCCCTTTTTATGACTTTCTGACTGATCTGTCCCCCTCTGCAGATACCCACAAAAACACAGCCAGTCGAGGGTTAAAGAAGCACTTGGCACACACCCCAGTTCTTATCTCTAACTTGGCAGCGATATGCACACCGTCTGCCAAGGGCTTTAATAGTACACAAAAAGAAAATCACAACAAATATTCAGCAAAGTCTCTGATCAGCTTCAGCTTTTAACTCCAATGCCTATCCGATTGAGTATTTGTTCATCACAGAGATCATTACCACCACCCTGTCTATTATATAGTCTCTGGGTGTGGTCCAGTGACTCATTGATCCTGTGACTCCAGTCCAGTGACTCAGGTCTATTCCCTCATGCGTCTGCGCAACTGCTGTAAGCGTTTATCTCACCTTCTTTGGCGTGCGTCCAGGAATGACGTCTCTCCCTCACTCTCATCTGAGACACCTGTTTCCCCACTACTTGGCTCTCTTTCAGCCGGCACCTGAGACGGTGCCAGGGGGGGGGGGGGGGGGGGCTGGGAGATCTGGCTGGCTCCTCTTCCTCCTGCTCAGAGCTTCCTTCCTCCAATGGGATAGGCTCAGAGGACGGGGCCACAACACTGACATGCAAAATCAATGGGGAAGCCAGATTCACTTAAAAACGGCGTTACTAACTGAAGCACCTGCAGTGATTCACTTAACAACTGTGGCAAATAAGGTTGTAAAATGGGACAAAGCTCACTTCACAAATGTCTCACTGAACAACAGAAATCTTAGGCTCAATTGTGCTCAAGGGCTAGCTGGAGTAGGGAATATTATAGGCAAATCTACATTTATTTAAGAGTTGATACAAAATGTCCGAGGGCAGGGGTGAAATCCAGAAGGTTCTGACAGGTTCTGGAGAACCGGTAGCGGAAATTTTGAGTAGTTCGAAGAACCGGCAAATGCCACCTCTGGCTGGCCCCAGAGTAGGGTGGGAATGGAGATTCTGCAGTATTCTTCCCCTGGAGTGGGGTGGGAATGGAGATTCTGCAGTATCCTTCCCCTGGAGTGGGGTGGGAATGGAGATTTTGCAGTATCCTTCCCCTGCCACACCCATCAAGCCACGCCCACCAAGCCACACCCACAGAACCGGTAGTAAAAAAAAAAATTAAATTTCACCACTGGCGCAGAGAGCTTTAAGTAAAAAGGACATTACAGCATACCAAGAGGTTTCTGCAGCAAATTTTTAAAAGTGAAAAAGCAGAGATTTGATAGAAATACGACAATCCCACGGTGTATTGGATTTAATCTGATTCATATAACCCTGTTTTTGGTTTTATGCTATCCCTGCTCTATATGCAAACACAGGTACAGGAATTATTTCTGGAAAAAAACCCTCTACATTAGACATTTCCAAGTTCACAAGCCCTGGACCTCAAATCTATGTGTTTCAAGAAGCTGTTTCTATATTAACGGCAAAGAAAGCATGTTTGGTGGTATAAAAGAGGTCATATAAAACGTACCGTGTGAACTGAAATTGCAATTCGTGAAACATTTCACGAGTGATAAATTGAAACATTGATTTATAATAAGATCCTAAGGGAAATTTAGCCTATCTCTGCTGGGAAAAAGGATGGTAATGAGTAATGAACGCTACATCTAAAGCAAGTAATTAGAATATAAACTTTCTCTAGTCGAAATGTTCTTTCCAGATTAAGTCCTCACATATAACAGCGAAACATCGGCTGTATCTGGAATAGAAAGCAGATAAATATTTATCAACCATGGAGCTATTAAATGAAGATATTTAGGAATAACCAGGGCGATAAAGTTAAGTCTGTACTTTGTACCTCCTGGTTATGCTGAATTCAGCAATGCATTAAAATGTAAATATGCTTTTTAACAACTCTTTCTAATTTGGATGTCAGACTAGTGTTGCACAGAGTAGCAACCATAACTTTATAGTTTTTTTTTTTTTTTTAATTTGATTTATATGCCGCCCGTCTCCGGAGACTCATGGCGGCTCACAGTGTGTTAAGCAATAGCCTTCATACTTTTGTATATTTATATTTATACAAAGTCAGCTTATTGCCCCCAACAAACTGGGTCTTCAGTTTACCCACCTTATAAAGGATGGAAGGCTGAGTTGACCTTGAGCCTGGCTGGGATTGAACTCGCCAGTAATTGCAGCAGCTGGATCTTAAATGCTGCCTTTGTAGGAGGCATTACTCCCCTACGCTACTCAGACTTCCTTCAATCTGTTTCTTTTTTTTCTTTCTTAAGGGTATTACTAACTGCACATTTATGGCCATAAGTCGCAATAGTCGTAAAACAGGTGGGTGATATGACCAATTTTATTACTTCTTTGCGGTGGTCATTAAACAAATCCCTGTGGTTGTTAAGTGAATCCATGGTCATGAAACGAACACCTCACGGTTCAATGGTTTGCTCTGGATGCGGTTTCACTAAAAACCAAAAAGTCAAGGACAACTTCAAAGTTATAACGGCACTGAAAAAAGTGACTTGTCAAAATTCACTGTTGGAATGTATTTCTATGCAACAACTACAGTAGCATTCAGCCAGTAGATGGCAGTGTTTACAAGTCTGGATCTATGGTATATACTCTATGCTCTTTTGTTCTAAGTGGAGTTTCCTGTTAAAATTAAACAGATGAGCAGTAAAGCACATGGTGACTGTATTGTTTATTTGCTCTGTGGTGCTATATATAAATAGAATTTCTAACATGGCTGTTTTTTAAACTTCTGACCCGTGCAGCATGTCCATGGTCAAATGATCAAAATTCAGATGCTTGACAATTGGTTCATCTTTGTGACGGTTGCAATCTCCCGGGGTCATGTGATCCCCTTTTGTGACTTTCTGATAAGCAAAATCAACAGGGAAGCCAGCTTCACTTAACAACTATGTTACTAACTTAAGAGCTGCAGTGATTTACTGAACGACTATGGCATTTTTTTTGTCTTTTAATGACCCCGTAATCCCTTGCATCGGGGTGGAGTCAGGGCAACTGAATGGAACTGAGTGTTTACTGGCTGGATGCCCTTCCTGTTGCCAATGCAGAGTTCACAGTAGATATTTACTCATTGTGCTCGGAGAAAGAAATATCTACCTCAGTGGTGAAATCCAATTTTTTTTACTACTGGTTCTGTGGGCGTTGTTTGGTGGGGTACTGTAGCTTGGTGGGTGTGGCAGGGGAAGGGTACTACAAAATCTTCATTCCCACCCACTCCAGGGGAAGGATACTGCAAAATCCCCATTCCCTCCCCATTCTGGGGCCAGCCAGAGGTGGTATTTGCCAGTTCTCTGAACTGCTCAAAATTTCCCCTACCGGTTCTCCAGAACCTGTCAGAACCTGCTGGATTTCACCCCTGATCTGCCTCTACCTAGGATCGAACTCACAGCCTCCTGATTGAAAGGTGAGAACTCCACCTCTATGCCACTGCATCACTCACAGAACAACTATGGCAATAAATGTCATAAAATAGGGCAAAACTCACTTAGCAAATATCTCACTTAGAGCAACAGAAACCTGTGGCCGTAAATCGAGGATTGCCCATATAGAAGTTCCGTCAAAGAGTACTGAATCACAGCAGAATGATCCTACTTTTTCTGTCTTTTCAGGGTCCATTTTGTTTTTTAAAATCTCAAAAACTGAAAAAGTGAAGCAAATTTGGAGCCATTCTATTAATAACAACACCCCCGTGTTACCACCATATCCCTTGCTGACCTCAATGGCAGATAGCTTAATTTGAAAATGGTCTGTAAGAGAACAAAACGTTAAGCATTCCCCTGCCAATAAATTCCAGTTTAGTCCCTGCATTCATTTCTAAAAATCTGCAGTTCCTCCATTTTGCACCGTTCTATCACATTTTGATGAGTTCCTTGCTCGTTTCTTCATCCTGCACGCCAGCAGTTCAGCTCAACACCATCCTATCAATATATAGATTTTTATTCCCTGAAAGCACTAAAAACACTCGGGATTTTGTTTTATGCCTATTCATTTTCATTTGTATCTAAGACTTTGCAAAGTTCACCTGAACAATTTAATCAAGAGAAGTCTGACTTTTGGGGAATCTGTAGCATTGCTCTTATCTGCTCGGATGATGGAACCAACAAGAGAGTCCCCAGACAAAAAATGTCAAGATGACAACTATGAGAGACAAGAGGAGGAGGAGGAGGAGGAGGAGAAGGGAAGCTGGGAACAGAGAGGGAGAAAGCACTTAGAATAATAGAGTTGGAAGGGATAGGAGGAGGAGTATAAGGAAAAAGAAGAGGAGGAGGAGAATAGAATAGAATAGAATAGAATAGAATAGAATAGAATAGAATAGAATAGAATAGAATAGAATAGAATAGAATAGAATAGAATAGAATAGAATAGAATAGGAGATTGGACACACAAGGAATTTGTCTTTGGTGCATATGCTCTCAGTGTACATAAAAAAACAAGATACATTTGTTAAGAATCATAAGGTACAACACTTAATGATAGTCATAGGGTACAAATAAGCAATCAGGAAACAATATCAATATAAATCGTAAGGATACAAGCAACAAAGTTACAGTCATACAGTCCTAAGTGGAAGGAGATGGGTGGTGGGAACAATGAGAAGATTAATAGTAGTGCAGACTTAGTAAATAGTTTGACAGTGTTGAGGGAATTATTTGTTTAGCAGAGTGATGGCGTTGGGGGGAAAACTGTCCTTGTGTCTAGTTGTTCTGGTGTGCAGTGCTCTATAGCGTCATTTTGAGGGTAGGAGTTGAAACAGTTTATGCCCAGGATGCGAGGGGTCTTTAAATGTTTTCTCAGCCCTCTTTTTGACTTGTGCAGTATACAGGTTCTCCATGGAAGGCATGTTGGTAGCCATTGTTTTTTCTGCAGTTCTAATTATCCTCTGAAGTCTGGGGACAGAAAGGGAGGAGGAGGAGTACAAGTAATAGAAGGAGGAGAAGGAGCAGGATGAGAAAGGAAGATGGGGACAGAGAGGGAGGGGTGAGGAGGAGGAGGAGAAAGGAAGCTGGGAGCAGAGAGGAAGGAAGCACTTAGAATAACGGAGTTGGAAGAGATAGGAGGAGGAGTTTAAGGAAAAGGAGGAGGAGGAGGAGAAAGGAAGATGGGGACAGAGAGGGAGGAGTAAGTAAGAGGAGGAGGAGGAGGAGAATCTTAGCATCAGAAATAGCAAGAGCTCTTAGACTTGGACCTTGGACCACCAGGATCTTGGAATCCTAGTGGACAATCACTTAAACATGAGCCAGCAGTGTGCAGCCACAGCCAAAAAAGGCTAATACAATCCTTGGTTGTATAAACAGAGGCATAGAACTGGAGGCTAAAACATACGAAGAACGGTTGCAGGAATTGGGTATGTCTAGTTTAATGAAAAGAAGGACTAGGGGAGACATGATAGCAGTCTTCCAATATCTCAGGGGCTGCCACAAAGAAGAAGGAGCCAAGCTATTCTCCAGAGCACCTGAAGGCAGGACAAGAAGCAATGGGTGGAAACTAATCAAGGAGAGAACCAACTTAGAACTAAGGAGAAATTTGCTGACAGTTAGAACCATTAATCAGTGGAACGACTTGACTCTAGAAATTGCGAATGCTCCGACACTGGAAGTTTTTAGGAAGAGATTGGATAACCATTTGTCTGAAGTGGTGTAGGGTTTCCTGCCTAAGCAGGGGGTTGGACTAGAAGACCTCCAAGGTCCCTTCCAACTCTGTTATTCTATTCTATTCTACTTCCCCCAAAGGAGTCGGAAGTCAATGGTTTCCTTTCCCTTTTCCCCTTTACTCTATTCTTTCCCCTGTTCCCTCCCTTATTTTCCCAGTGTTTTCTTTTGCATTTTTGTCCTTTATATTATATTTGGATCAGGTAATAAAATTTTGAATCACAAAAAAAAAGCACCTTTGGGACATCCATGCAAATGAAAAGCCTCTAGTATGGGGGTGGGTGGGGAAGCAGCGTAAGTAGTTTGTAAAATTGAAATTACTTTTTACCACAGGGGGGCGATGTTGGTACAGGAAACCTAAGCAGAGCATGTTTCCTATTCTGAATTCCTTTTGCAGCATCAAATTATTTTACAACAATTGGCACCCTCATTTGTCGTAGTTCCTCCTCTCCTCCTCCTCCTCCTCTTCCTCTTCCTCCTTCTCCTCCTCCTCCGTTGTGCTTCATGCAGCCTTCGTGCTGAAAATCAACATTTACCGCATTTCTGCAAACATACCACGGAATACAGATAGACCTCGACTTCGAATGACAACAGAGACTGGAATTTCTATTGAAACTTGTGATCGTAAAACGAGTCGGATTGGATTTTATGACCATTTCTACAATGGCCGTTAACAGAATCCTGCAGTCATTAAGTGAATCCAGTCCTGTACCCCCCGCCAATGGGCATTTTGGTGGTAGAAATTGGCCCAAAAGATTGCAAGTTGTGATCACATGATCCCAGGATGTTGCAACTGGTTGTAAAAGAGCCTTGGTGGTGCAGTAGTTAGAATGTGGTATTACAGGCTAATTCTGAATTCCCACTGCCAAGAGTTCAATCCTGACTGGCTCAAGGTTGACTCAGCCTTCCATCCTTCTGAGGTCGGTAAAATGAGTACTCAGATTGTTGGGGGCAATAGGCTGACTACGTAAATGGCTTAGAGAGGGCTGTAAAGGGTATATACCGTATTTTTCAGAGTATAAGATGCTCCAGAGTATAAGACGCACATTAGTTTTTGGGAGGAAAATATGAAAAAAAATATTCTGCCTCTGCCTACCAGCATACATTGGTATTCATCTGGCTAGCATCCTTGTAGCAAACAGCAAACAGCTTGGTCAGCTTCATCATGTTATTGCAGCCTGATTCAGCACAAACAGCTGATTGGTGGTTGGTTCAGCCTCCCGGAATACCGCCAATCAGCTGTTCCAGGCTGCGGGGCTCATCACAGCACATCGCCACCAATCACTGCCTCTGCGCGTCACATTTTCGACCTCAGCATACCCCATTTTTTGCCTCCACATGTCGCATTTTTGGCTGCTTCTGGGCGATGGGGATGCGACGCACAGAGGCCAAAAATGGGGTGCGCAGAGGCCGAAAACATGATGCACTGAAGCCAAAAATGGCTAAAGGGTGGGGGCCAGCGGGTGGGCAGGGCTTCAGCAACATTTGGTGTATAAGACGCACAGACATTTCCACCCACTTGGGGGGGGGGGGAGTGCATCTTATACTCCGAAAAGTACAGTAAATCTAAGGGCTTATTCTATTCATTTTACCGATCTTGGAAGGATGGAAGGCTGAGTTGACCTTGAGTCGGGAAGGATCGAACTCCTGGCAGTGGGCAGAGTTAGCCTGCAGTACTTCATTCTAACCACTGTGCCACCACAGTAACTGAAATGTATAAGAATTACTATGGGGTGGGGGTGGGGGTGGAGGGAAGAGGCAAATTACAGGTAGTTCTCGACTTGGTACATGCACAATTGAGTCCAACATTTCTGTTGCTAAGTGAGACACTTATGAAGTAAGTTTTGCTCCACTTTATGACCTTTCTTGCCACAGTTGTTAAGTGAATCTGACTTCCCCCTTGATTTTGCTTGCACCTCGCTTGATCTTGATTGTTTCCCTCTGTTGATGCAATTTAGGATTGCATTGGCTTTTTCGGCTGCCTCTGCACATTGTTGGCTCATATTTAGCTGATTGTCCACTAAGACTCCAAGATCCCTCTCACAGTTCCTGCTATTAAGCCTGTGATCTGTCCCCCTCTACAGATACCCACAAAAACACAGCCAGTCGAGGGTTAAAGAAGCACTTGGCACACACCCCAGTTCTTATCTCTAACTTGGCAGCGATATGCACACCGTCTGCCAAGTGCTTTAATAGTACACAGAAAGAAAATCACAACAAATATTCAGCAAAGTCTCTGATCAGCTTCAGCTTTTAGCTCCAATGACTACCCTATTGAGTTCTTGTTCGTCACAGAGATCATTTACCACCACCCTGTCTTATATAGTCTCTGGGTGTGGTCCCGTGACTCATTGGTCCTGTGACTCAAGTCCAGTGACTCAGGTCTATTCCCCCATACGTCTCCTCAGCTGCTGTAAGCGCTTATCTCACCTTCTTTGCCGTGCGTCCAGGAATGACGTCTCTCCCTCATCTGAGACACCTGTTTCCCCACTACTTTGCTCTCTTTCAGCTGGCACCTGAGACGGTGCCAGAGGGGGGGGGGCTGGGAGATCTGGCTGGCTCCTCTTCCTCATGCTCAGAGCTTCCTTCCTCCAATGGGATAGGCTCAGAGGACGGGGCCACAACAGCCTGGTTTCACCCAGTCTATGTGTAACTTTTGGTTTTTCAAAAAAATGGGGGGAAAGTCGCAGCCCCCTATTAGGAGACGAATTAGCCTAATCAGGATGTTAGTTCACAATGGGGGCAGCCTACAGTTATTGTCAAATAAATCATTTGATTTGATGCCTCTTTACAATTCCCTTCACCTGCAATAAAAACCTCCTAACAAGATTGATGTTAGGATTTCCTTGGAAAATAAACCGAAAAGGGAAATGTGGAGAAGAGGGTAAAGTCCAGATCTGAACAGCACACTTCAAGTAGGGTTCAGAGAAATGGGGACTAATTCAGAGAACCCTACTTGAAGTGTGCTGTTCAGATCTGGACTTTACCCTCTTTTCCACATTTCCCTTTTCGGTTTATTTTCCAAGGAAATCCTAACATCAATCTTGTTAGGAGAGAAGGGTTGTGAGGATTTGAGAACAGAGAGGCAGTTTGGTCCAGTGGTTAAGGCACCAAGCTAGAAACTAGGAGATTATGAGTTCTAGTCCCACTTTAGGTGTGAAAGCTGGCTGTGTGACTTTGGGCCAATCACCAGGAGACTGTGAGTTCTAGTCCTGCCTTAGGCATGAAAGCCGGCTGGGTGACTGTGAGTTCTAGTCCTGCCTTAGACATGAAAGCTGGCTGGGTGACTTTGGGCCAATCACCAGGAGACTGTGAGTTCTAGTCCTGCCTTAGGCATGAACGCCGGCTGGGTGACTGTGAGTTCTAGTCCTGCCTTAGACATGAAAGCTGGCTGGGTGACTTTTGGCCAATCACCAGGAGATGGTGAGTTCTAGTCCCGCCTTAGACATGAAAGCTGGCTGGGTGACTTTGGGCCAATCACCAGGAGACTGTGAGTTCTAGTCCTGCCTTAGGGATGAAAGCCGGCTGGGTGACTGTGAGTTCTAGTCCTGCCTTAGACATGAAAGCTGGCTGGGTGACTTTGGCCAATCACCAGGAGATTGTGAGTTCTAGTCCTGCCTTAGGGATGAAAGCCGGCTGGGTGACTGTGAGTTCTAGTCCTGCCTTAGACATGAAAGCTGGCTGGGTGACTTTGGCCAATCACCAGGAGACTGTGAGTTCTAGTCCTGCCTTAGGTATGAAAGCCGTCTGGGTGACTGTGAGTTCTAGTCCTGCCTTAGACATGAAAGCTGGCTGGGTGACTTTTGGCCAATCACCAGGAGACGGTGAGTTCTAGTCCCGCCTTAGACATGAAAGCTGGCTGGGTGATTTTGGCCAATCATCAGGAGACTGTGAGTTCTAGTCCTGCCTTAGGCATGAAAGCCGGCTGGGTGACTGTGAGTTGTAGTCCTGCCTTAGACATGAAAGCTGGCTGGGTGACTTTTGACCAATCACCAGGAGACTGTGAGTTCTACTCCCGCCTTAGACATGAAAGCTGGCTGGGTGACTTTGGCCAATCACCAGGAGACGGTGAGTTCTAGTTGGGCATCAGGCATGAAAACCAACTGGGTGACCTTGGACTGGTCATACAATCTCAGTTGAACCCACCTCATATGAATGTTATCATGGGGAAAATAGGAGGAGGAATATGGATGTATTTGCTGCCTTGAGTTATCTGTAAAAATAATAAATATTTGGGGTACAAGTAAACAAACAAACAAATACACACTGAATCTTTTCAAAAGAAATGGAAGATGTTGACCCAGGAGGATCCCTGGAGGAGGTCAATAATATCCAGATGTTGACTGAGCTGTGATTGACATGACTGATTGTGTGATAACCCATAACAACTGCTTGGATCTTCACATATAGGTAGTCCTCAATTTACAACAGCTTCAGATGCTTGGCAACTGACTCAATTATGATGGTTGTGGTGTCCCGGGATCACGTTGGTTCCCCTTTTGTTAACTTCTGACAAGCCAAGTCAATGGGGAAGCCAGATTCACTTAAAAACTATGTTCAGAACTGCATGGATTCACTTAACAACCATGGCAAAGAAAGGTTATAAATGGGGCAAAATTTACCTTAACAACTGTCTTGCTTAGCAACAGAAATTTTGGGCTCTATTGTGGTCATAAATTGAGAGGCATTGCGACATCTTAGGTTCTTGGGAAGAACTCGATACATATGAAGACCATCACCTGTTAAAGAGCTGGCAACTGTGACTTCACATTGTTGGCTATATTATAATGCTGCGTTTCCCCCAAAATAAGACCAGGTCTTATACTAATTTTTGTTCCAAAAGATGCATTATTTTCTGGCTAGGTCTTATTTTGGGGGGAAATACGGTACTAAATGCATCTGTCTGGCTGACAATCTTAACTGGGGCTTATTTTGGGGCATAGGACTCCCTACGCACGGTCACTCACGCTCTCGTCACTTCCCGCCTGGACTACTGCAAGGCTCTCTACATGGGACTCCCCTTGGGGTGCACCCGGAGGCTCCAACTGGTCCAGAATGCGGTCGCGTGGGGGATTATGGGAGTGACAGGGCGCTCCCATGTGACACCTCTCCTGTGCGAGCTGCACTGGCCCCCGGTGGTCTTCTGGGTGCGCTTCAAGGTGTTGGTGACCACCTTTAAAGCGCTCCATGGCTTAGAGCTGGGGTATTTGCGAGACCGCCTTCTGCCGCCAATAGCCGGCCAGTATGCTCCCACAGAGAGGGCCTCCTCAGAGTGCGGTCGGCCAGACAATATTGGCTGGCGACCCCCAGAGGGAGAGCCTTCTCTGTGGTGCACCCGCCCTTTGGAACGAACTGCCCCCAGAGATACGCAGGATATCAGACCTCCGGACTTTTCATCGGGCCCTTAAAACCCACTTGTTTCATCTAGCCGGGCTGGCTTGACCCCATCCTCTGTTTTAAATTGGAATTGATCTTAACTTGGACTGTTTTAATTGTCGGCTGAAAATATTTAATATTTTTAAAACTGTTTTAAGTTTTGTATAATTATGTTTTATTCTGGCTGTTCACCGCCCTGAGTCCGGTTGGAGAAGGGCGGTTTATAAATCGAAGCAAATAAAAAAAAATAAAAAAAATATTACGAGCATCCTGAAAAATCATGCTAGGGCTTATTTTCCAGTTGGCTCTTATTTTGGGGGAAACAGGAGTAAATAACAGAATAATCAGGCCCTTCCCACTCTAGGATTCTCTAATATAAAGAAAAATAACTGCTTCGTGGCAGGGATTTCTAAAGATAACTGGATGAAGGCATTTCATTCTATTAGGATAAACAAGCAGTGTGGGAAAAGATTTGGTTTGCACGCGCCCCCAAACCCAAATATGTTAGTTTCATAATAAGATTGGTTGCAATCCCTTTGAAGTTGGAAATTCATGGACTGGAACATTAATTCTCATAGCTTTGACTTTGTCCTCATATTGCTTCATATTCAGCTGAAAAATCAACAGGAATGTTCCTATGATTGGATGGTTTGATGCTTGGAACTTATACTATCTTGCCATACAGGTAGTCCTCGACTTACAACGGTTCATTTAGTGACCGTTCAAAGTTACGACGGCCCTGGAAAAGTGACTTACGACTATTGTTTCACACTTACGACAGTTGCCGCATCCCTTGATCATGCGATTTAGAGGCTTGACCGTTGGTTCATATTTATGACGGTTGCAGTGTCCAGGGGTCAGGTGATCCCCTTTTGTGACCGTCCGTCAAGCAAAGTCAACGGGGAAAAGCTGGATTCACTTAACAACGTTGTTGCTATTTTAACAACCGCACTTAGCAAACAATGCAAGAAAAGTCGTAAAATGGGGGCAAAACTCACTTAACAAATTTCTCACTTAGGAACATCTATTTTGGGCTCAGTTGTGGTCGTAAATCGAGGACTACCTGTACAATGGAACCTCAGTGCTCAACTGCTTTGAAATTCATCAAATTTGGAACTCAACACATTTTGGTGTGAAAATTTTTCATCTGAGCCGCGGTGGCGCAGTGGTGAGAATGCAGTACTGCAGGCTACTTCTGCTGACTGCCGGCTGCCTGCAATTTGGCAGTTCAAATCTCACTAGGCTCAAGGTTGACTCAGCCTTCCATCCTTCCGAGGTCGATAAAACGAGGAGCCAGATTGTTGGGGGCAATATGTTGACTCTGTAAACTGCTTAGAGAGGGCTGTAAATAAGCGATATATAAGTGTAAGTGCTATTGCTATTTGTTAGGTACTCGACGCACAAACTAGAATTTGTCGGTGTCAGCTGCCTTGTGACTCACTAAATTATTTCTTGTGGAGGAAAAAATGTTTGGTACTCATCATTTTTGGTACCAAGGTAGTCTATTGAGTTAGATTATGGTTCAGTGTGATTGCATGACCTCAAAAACTGAGCTAATGAAGTAGCTACCTTAGATGTCTCATGAGATCATGGCTAATGTGTTTCATTCCTCTTGAGTGTCCCCCAGGTTTCAGCATTCTCCTCACCCCCTCAACCACCATAACCTGATTTCCATTGAAGGATCTTCCATATTTGTTTTTATTTTGTAACTGCTAAACTTGTCTGAGATGGTGTGATGGCTCAACAGTTAAAGACACTGAGCTTGTCAGCTGGAAAGTTCGAGACCCAAGCGCTGTGCGATGGGGTGAGCTCCTGCCCACCAAGCAGTTCGACAGCATGCAAATCAGGGATGGGTTCTACTTACCTTTACTACCGATTCGCAGCGGGACCGTGCACACACGCTTGCTTCACTCACACGCGCACGCTTCTGTACATGCGCAGATCACCCATGATGATGGCGTGACAGGTGGGCGGAGCCTCCCGCCAGTTTTACTACAGGTTCTATAGAACCAGACAGAACCGGGAGGAATCCACCACTGATGCAAATGCAAGTAGATAAATAGGTACCACTTTGGTCAGAAAGTAACAGCATTCTGTGCCTGTTTGGTGTGTAGCCATGCTGGCCACATGGCCACACAAAATGTCTTCGGACAACACTGGCTCTCTTGGCCAAGAAACGGAGATGAGCACCACACCCTAGAATCGGACACAACTGGACAGGAAAGGGAAACCTTTAACTTTACCTTAAACTTATGAATGAAGGTGAATGTACATGTCCCAGGATAATGTTGCAGGATCCAATCTGGGTCAGTCACTGGGAACAGAGGTTTTGTCTTCCGAGCTTTCGGATTTGTGCTGAAACCCTCTCTCATCAGAGTGTGTGCTGTTCTGCACCTGGTATTTATAGTACCTGTTGTAAGTGGTTTTTTAGGTGTTGATTGGTGTGTGTTGATGGCTGGCTTTGTTTCTGCTGCTCAGCCCTTGCCTTCTAAATATTTGATAGGCTGGGAGTAAATCAGCACTCCTGTTGAATGACTAGGGACCCGTTTCCCAGGCTTCAATTCAAGGGTGAAATTCAGCCGGTTCGATCTAGCTCCGGCGAACTGGTAGCGGCTGCTGCAAGAGGCTCCATCTACCCATATGGATGTCATGGCGTCACTTTTTGGCGACATTTTAAGCTTCTGCGCATGCGCAGAAGGCTTTGTGCATGCACAGCAGAGATGGGTTTCAGCGGGTTCTGACCAGTTCTGGAGAACCGGTAGTGGAAATTTTGACTAGTTCCGAGAACCGATAACTACAGTACCACATCTGACTGGCCCCGCCCCACCATCTATTCTCTGCTTCCTGAGTCCCAGCTGATCGGGAGGAAATGTGGATTTTGCAGTAACTTTCCCATGGATTGAGGAGGGAATGGAGATTTTACAGTATCCTTCCCCTGGGTTGGGGAGGGAATGGAGATTTTGCAGTATCCTTCCCCTGGATTGGGGAGGGAATGGAGATTTTATAGTATCCTTCCCCTGGATTGGGGAGGGAATGGAGACTTTACAGTATCCTTCCCCTGGATTGGGGAGGGAATGGAGATTTTATAGTATCCTTCCCCTGGATTGAGGAGAAAATGGAGATTTTACAGTATCCTTCCCCTGGATTGGGGAGGGAATGGAGATTTTATAGTATCCTTCCCATGGATTGAGGAGGGAATGGAGATTTTACAGTATCCTTCCCCTGGATTGAGGAGGAAATGGAGATTTTACAATATCCTTCCCCTGGATTGGGGAGGAAATGGAGATTTCACAGTATCCTTCCCCTGGGTTGGGGAGGGAATGGAGATTTTACAGTATCCTTCCCCTGGATTGAGGAGGGAATGGAGATTTTACAATATCCTTCCCCTGGATTGGGGAGGGAATGGAGATTTTACAGTATCCTTCCCCTGGATTGAGGAGGAAATGGAGATTTTACAGTATCCTTCCCATGGATTGAGGAGGGAATGGAGATTTTACAGTATCCTTCCCCTGCCACACCCACCAAGCCACGCCCACCAAGCCCCACCCACAGAACCGGTAGTAAAAATGTTTGAAATCCACTATTGATGCGCAGATGATGGTGCACGCGGGCGAAGCCAGCCTGCATGCAGAGCGCGCCCATTCGCGAACCAGTAGGGAAGGTAAGTGAATTTCACCCCTGCTTCAATCACTTCCCTGGCTGTTTTTGTTCCTACTCGTCCAACAATCTGAGATCTAAGGCACAAGTCTGAAAGCTCGGAAGACAAAACTTCTAGTCTCCTTTGATTTTTATCATTTTTTTTTAAAAACCCTGTAGCTCTCAACTTCTCATTGCAGAAAATCAGTGAAGTAGAAAATATAAAATTGCTGGATAGTATCTTTTGTGGGATTGTGCCCGGAACCATCAATCTTGAAATTGCCTTGGTGTGATGCTATCCAGCTTTAAGATAGAATATGTGTTGGCTGAGTTTATAGAATGGGTTCATCTAGATCAAGGGTGGGCAATTATGGCCCTTTTACGACCTGTGGTTGGCTCAGGAATTCAGGGAGTTGAAGTCCACATGTCAGAGCTCGCAGCTCTGGAGCCGCATGTGGCTCTTTCATCCCTCTGTGTGATACCTGCCGGCATGCAATTTATTGAGGTTTTTGACCCCCAGTAGGCCAATCATCGATAAATCCAAGAAAAGAAAAGTTTCAGAAGAAAACAGAACGGTTAATTCAACTACATATGCTAGTTCTGTGGCCTCTCAGGAAATAGTCAGGCACGGGAAACAATTTGTGGCTCCCGATGTTTTCTTTTCTGTGGGAAACGGGTCCAAATGGCTCTTTGAGTGTTTAAGGTTGCAGACCCCTGCTCTAGAGCTACCAGATCTGGTTTGCAGAATTCCACGGCCACTAGGTGGCAGGAAAGAGTTGCAGGTTTCATCATCTCTGCTGCCATCTTGTGGTCGTTATGATGTTTTGCAAACCGACTCTGAAAATGCTTGGTAAGCTTGCCCAAAACACATGATCCTATACCAAAAAGGGGAGAAAATTATGGCTTTGTACAACACCCCATTTCATATAACATGCAATAACGTTTAAGTTCCCACACCTGAAATCAGCTAGCTTAACGTACTTATGTATTTATTTATTTTTTTCATTTTTCTTAACTGCCTGTTTCGTTTCAATATACAGTATACCATATATTGCAAACTCAGCTTACTTGGAGGCATGATAGATCTCCTCTTACAATTCAGAAAGCTTGTAGATGTGTAATAATTATATTTTTTTTAAAAAAAAACATTGGGATCTTTATTTGATGGTTTCAGGGAAGCCTGGGCAGAATTCAAAGCAATTATTCATTGTTCATTTTATCCGGTATCACGGTATTAGGAAGGTCTTCGTGAGCTAGTCAATAGAATTCAAATAAAACATCTCTAGTTTTGATTTCAGAACCATGTTTTCTCCAATGTAGACCCTGAAACAGATGCTTTCCCCAATTTAAATAACAGTGTCTTTGTGCATTTAAATAACTGCATCTTTGGCCTAGTTCAGGGGTGTCAAACTGGATTTCTTTGAGGGCCGGATCAGCATTGTAGTTCTGCAGTGGTGGCTCGCGGCGCGTGGCTTGTTTTGGGGCTATTTTCCGGCTGTTTTGGGAGTGTTTCTCAGCGCATTTTGGGCCCATTATTCGGCCCAGTTTCGGCTGGCAGAGTGCTGCAGCAGAGACCATGGTGGGCGAAAACAAGGTGCGGGGTGAGGGTGTGGAGCTGTACGTGGCTCGTTTTAGCTGCTAGAAGCACCATGGGCCAGTCCCTTCATATTTCAAGTCCGGATTTAAGCACCCCATGGGCCGGATCCTTGAGTTTGATACCCCCGGCTTAGATCACTGTTTCTCAACCTTGGTGAAGTCCAGGTGCGTGGACTTCAACTCCCAGAATTCTCAGCAATGATTATTTTGGAAAGTTGAGAAATGCCGGCTTAGATGGATGGAAAACATTGCCTGGTTTCCAAGTCATCAGTTCAGAATAAGTTCAGGAGCCGCTGAGAGTGACTATACAGGTAGTCCTCGACTTACAACCACAGTTTTATTTATTTATTTAATTTATTTATTGAATTTCTATCCCGCCCTTCTCCCAAAGGACTCAGGGCAGTGAACAGATTAAGATTTCATATACATATACATATATTTTATAAACAGTAAATAATAAATTGAGTCAACTTGGTGTATCTACTAAGACCTTGGCATAGAATTTTGATGTTTATGCTAGCCCTGCTTGTTGAAATAGAATAGTTGAGCCCAACGCTTCTGCGAGACATTTGTTGAAGTGAGTTTTGGCGCGTTTTATGATCTTTCTTGCCACGGGGGTTAAAGGAATGGCTGCAGTTGATACGTTAGTAATCCAGTTGTTAAGTGAATCTGGCACCCCCATCAGCTTTGCTTGTCAGAAGGTCGTGAAAGGGACCCAGGGACACTGCAACCGTCGTAAGTACGAACCAGTTACCAAGCATCTGAATTTTTGAATCACATGTACCACGGGGCTGCTGCAAAGGTTGTAAGTGTGAAAAATGGTCCTAAATCACTTTTTTTCAGTGTCGTTGTGGTTTCAGAGGGCCACTAATGCATAGTTCATGATGAATTTATTTATGATGGCTATGATCATGATTTATCACTTATATCTTTTATGTACAGTGAGAGGTTATGTACTGAAGACAAATTCCTTGTGTGTCCAGTCACACTTGGCCAATAAAGAATTCTGTTCTGTTCTGTTCTGTTCTGTTCTGTTCTGTTCTGTTCTAGTCTAGTCTAGTCTAGTCTAGTCTAGTCTAGTCTAGTCTAGTCTAGTCTAGTCTAGTCTAGTCTAGTCTAGTCTAGTCTAGTCCAGTCCTCTATTCTATTCTATTCTATTCTATTCTATTCTATTCTATTCTATTCTATTCTATTCTATTCTATTCTATTCTATTCTATTCTATTCTATTCTATTCTATTCTATTCTGAGCCATGGTGGCGCAGTGGTTAGAGTGGAGTACTGCAGGCTACTTCTGTTGACTGCCAGCTGCCTGAAATTTGGCAGTTCAAATCTCACCAGGCTCAAGTTTGACTCAGCCTTCCATCCTTCCGAGGTGGGTAATATGAGGACCCAGATCGTTGTGGGCAAGATGCTGACTCTGTAAACAGTTTAGAGAGAGCTGTAAAGCACTATAAAGCTGTATATAAGTCTAAGTGCTATTGCTATTGCTATTGCTATTGCTATTGCTATTGCTATTGCTATTCTATTCTATTCTATTCTATTCTATTCTATTCTATTCTATTCTATTCTATTCTATTCTATTCCATTCCATTCCATTCCATTCCATTCCATTCCATTCCATTCCACTCCACTCCACTCCACTCCACTCCACTCCACTCCACTCCATTTTAGACAAGGAAAAAACTGACTACCAGTTTTGGTCAAGGGGTTAAGGCACAAAGCTACGGTAACACAAACTCAGCGTAGATCTACTGATCAACCAAAGTCCATGTGATGCCATCCAGTCTTATTTAAATGCACTTTAATCCTGGTCCAAAAACATTGCTAGCAATAATCTGAGAAAGATGGGGAGTGAAGAAGTTTGAAAAACACACAAACTTGTGATTTCAGTATTACTAAAGTCCCATTGCTTTTCATGGAATTTATAACTGACTACAGGTGGCTTACAAGCATTTTTTTTTTTAGTGGTCATTCGAAGTTACGCTAGGGGGAAAAAAAAGACTTACAATCGGTCCTCATCTTATGACCATTGCAGCATCCCCAAGGTCACGTGATCAAAATCCAGGAGTTTGGAAACTGGCATGTACTGATGACAGTTGCAGCGTCTCGGGGCTGGGGGGTGGGGGGGATGTCATCTGATCGCCAATTGTGAATTTCCCAGCGAGTTTCCGACAAGCAAAGGCAGCGGAGGAGCCACATAACACAACTGTGTGATTTACTGAGCTCCGTCAATGATTCCTTAGCAATTCTGGCAAAAAAAAAAAAAAAAAAAAGGCATAAAAGTTTAACCACCACCTTTGCTTAGCAACGGAAACTCCAGGCCCCAGTTGTGGGTGGGAAATCGAGGACTATCTGTAGAGTCATAATTCAGACTGTCTGTATAATTCAGAGTGCAAGGCCTTTCTATACACTTCAGAATAGCAGAGTTGGAATAGATGGAGGTCTTCAACTCCCGGCTCAAACTCAAGGAATGCTCCGTCACTGGAGGTTTTTAAGAAGAGGTCGGACCATTGTTTGTCTGAAATGGTAGAGGGTCTCCTGCCTGAGCAAGGGGGTTGGTCTAGAAGACCTCCAAGGCAGGGGTGAAATGTAAATTTTTTTACTAACTGGTTCTGTGGGCGTGGCTTGGTGGTGGTGGGTAATGTGACTAGATGGGCGTGGCCAACTTTAAAAAAAAAGTTTTCGAAGCGTTTTTTCTAATGCTTTGAAAAGCCTCTCTGCCGATCAGGCAACTCAGCTGGATCGTCAGAGAGGCTTTTAAAAAAATGCTTTGAACAGCCTCTCTGCCAATCAGGCAACTCAGCTGGGATTGTCGGAGAGGCTTTTTAAAAAATGCTTTGAACAGCCCCTCTGCCGATCAGGCAAGGCTTTTAAAAAAATGCTTTGAAAAGCCTCTCTGCCGATCAGGCAACTAAGCTGGGATTGTCAGAGAGGCTTTTTAAAAAAATGCTTTGAAAAGCCTCTCTGCCGATCAGGCAACTCAGCTGGGATCGTCAGAGAGGCTTTTAAAAAAATGCTTTGAAAAGCCTCTCTGCCGATCAGGCAACTCAGTTGGGATTGTCAGAGAGGCTTTTTAAAAAATGCTTGGAAAAGCCTCTCTGCCGATCAGGCAACTCAGTTGGGATCGTCAGAGAGGCTTTTTAAAAAATGCTTGGAAAAGCCTCTCTGCTGATCAGGCAACTCAGTTGGGATCGTCATTTAAAAAATGCCTCTCTGCTGATCAGGCAACTCAGCTGGGATCATCAGAGACTTTTCAAAGCATTTTTTTTACCACATCTTTGGCCAAGAGGTTGCAGAAAAAAATGCTTTGAAAAGCCTCTGAGGATCCCCGCTGAGTCGCGCAATCATCAGAGGCTTTTTTTCTTTTACTTTTAAAAGCATTTTTTCATCGGAAGAGGTTGTAGAAAAATGTTTTTAAAAGTAAAAAAAAAGCCTCTGATAATCATACGGCTCAGCTGGGCACGGTGGGGAGGCGGGGGTGCAGGGATTTTTGCTACCAGTTTTCCGAACCACCCGTCACCATCGCTACCGGATCGGGCGATCCGGTCCGGACCGGGAGCATTTCATCCCTGCTCCAAGGCCCCTTCCAACTCTGTTATTCTATATTTTATTCTATATCGTATAAAATTTCCAGACAGTGAGAATATTTAACCAGTGGCAAATAATCCCATTGAAAAAAGCCCATTGAAATGAATGGAAACCTATGTAAATAGAAGTTCTCAATGGCCACTTCATAGTCAAACCGACCTGGATCACATTCGTCGTGTCCTCTGGCAGATAAGCCAAAATCCAGTACAGGTAATCCTCAACTTACAACGATCCATTTAGTGACAGTTCCAAGTTACGTCACTGAAACAAGTGACTTATGGCTATTTTTCACACTTACGACCATTGCAGCATCCCTGCGGTCACATAATCAAATCGAAGACACTAGGCAATGGATTCATATTTACAACGGTTGCAGTGTCCCGGGAGGTGATGCGATTCCCCTTTTGTGACCTTCTGACAAGCAAAGTCAATGGGGGAAAGCCAGATTCACTTAACAACCGGGTTACTGACATAACAACTGCACTGACTCACTTAACAACAGCGGTAAGGAAGGTCAAAAAATGGGGCAGAATTCACTTAACAGTTGTCATGCTTAGCAGCAGAAATTTTGGGCTCCATTGTGGTTGAAGGTCGAAAGTTAACCTGTACAAATAATAAGCATTGACATAGAATCTTTGGTTTTATAAAAATTACAATATTCATTACGTCAGACATAATATTTATACAAAGTTTATAAATAATGAGCCAAGAGGAAAGCAGAAAAAACAGAAACCAGGCTCCTACATTTTTTAGAAGGTTTTATTTTCTGGAAGGACAAGACCCCCATGTCACAATCTCCCGACCCTCACAAACACTTAAAAACTGGGAGAGGGGGAGGAAAAAAACCGCCAATGCAGACAATTTTTAAGTATGCAAAAAAAAAAAAAATCAATCTGTCCTACTGACACCTCGCCAGCAGATGGCGCTGTTTGACGCAGATACCGTACAAGGTGCGGCAGATGGCTCTTATGTTCTTTTTAATCGGAATAACGACTTAATGTAAATTAATTGTTCTGACATTTTCCGTTAACGTTTGGGGAAGAAAATGTTTACCCTGCATGGAGGAGGGGAAAAGAAATACCCTAGCAATTTCAAAGACTAACGATATCGTTCAAGCATTTTGTTAAATTGACGCCTGTCTACTCTAGCATTGTTTCCGATTAGGAGTGAGTCTCTGTTTTTTTTAAAAAAATTGGATAAATGAATTATTCCCCCCCCCCCCAAACATGTGGCTGCTACATGTACACTAATGCAACGGTAAAGGAAGCTCCACTGTCAATGCAACAGATCGAGCCTTTACTCTTAAATTTGAACACGCTAATCTGCCTATATCAGGAGTGATCAAAGATATTCTCTTGCTGTAAATTAAATATATGTACACAAAAGGATATATATATATAGATTTTCAGTAAAAACTATTCTCTTTCTCTCTCTCCCTCCCTCTCTCTCTCTCATATGAGAGAGAGAGAGAGTCATATGAGAGAGAGAGAGGGAGGGAGGGAGGGAGAGAGAGAAAGAGAATAGTTTTTACTGAAAATCTTACATTGGGAGTTGCATAAAATATATCTTTGTATTTCACTTTTTTTCTATATTATGCGAGAGTCAACCTACAAAATAATTTTGCAGTCAATCCTAACGTAAAAATGGCAACCAGTAAAATAACCCACCCGATATGTAAGTCAAAACACTGGCATGTTTTGATTTTTATGGGTTTTACTCTTTGTTGATATGCGTATGTGGGTTTTTCCAACAGTCAGCATTTTTGGGGTGCGTAAGAGGCTGAAGATCACCGTTCACACAGTAAGCTACATCCTAATTAAAAAACGTATTGTATTTGATACAGAAGCAGACATACTGCGAACTCCGGAACTTAAGATTCATATACATACATACACACACACACACACACACACACACACACACACACACACACACACACACACACACATAGGTAAGCAAGCATAAAGTTTACCAGGAATATGGGATAAAAATACATTTTAATTGCAAGTCACCAGAACAAGATGTCAGTATAGAGATTTTAATCACCTGCAGAGAAACGACAGAAAATCATTAAAACAGTCAATCATTTAGATATAGTATATTTAATTTTTTTAAAAAAAAGATATCGGGAAAATATGCACTGGGGAAAAAAAAGGAAATGGACATTGCATCCAACTGTATTTAGACTTAAAATAAAACAGAAATTATTGCCATAGAAGTGATGATGATGATAATGACGGATAAGGTCATGTAAATTTGCCTGGTCATTTTCAGTTTAGACAGGAATAGTTCTAGTGGAATAATCATAACAACAACAAAAAATTAATGTTGACTTATTGGTGATGCTTTTAAGTATGAAAAATAGCCACTAATATTTTAAAAAATTACAGCCGAAGACCCTCTTGGTATTTAGAGATAAACATTTATTCCAAATGGGCATTGTATCGATTCGGTGAGAATATGCCTTGTTTGATGAAAATGTGATATACCCTGAAAGTAAGACATCCCCTGATAATAAGCTCAATTGGGCTTTTGAATGCATGTGTTAAAATAAGCCCTCCTCAAAAATATTTAAACATAGAGCTGTAAATCAGGTAAGATGGCAAGAGGAGCCCCATCTTGCCCACGTGCCCCAAAATAATAAGACCTCCCCGAAAATAAGGCCAAGCACTGATTTCAGGGTTCAAAACAGGGTCTTATTTTCGGGGAAACATGGTAGTTAAGAAACCATCTGCAGTGAAAAGGCCAGGATGGGCCTCAGTATTGCCAGTCTGTGAAATGGGTCTATGCTGTTGACATCCTCAAACCTCTATTACAGTTCATTTCAAAAGAAATCAGAATATATTGCCCGGTTTATGAAAGACAACCTTGCAAAATGACATAGGCTTAATTTGAGGTTATATTTCACCCCCCCCCCCGGAATCAACGGTGCTTCTGATTGGGACTTGCCATTAAACTGCAAACCCATCAGATGGGTAGCTCTGCTTAAATGTCCAGAAAAAGGACAGAATTAAACCAAGGTTAACTGTAGGCTTAACTTGAGGTTATGTTCCTGAATCAACCCATGATTCTGATTGGCACTTGCCATTAAACTGCAAACCAACCAGATGGGTAGATCTGCTCAAATGCCCGGAAAAAGGAAAGAATTAAACCAGGGTTAACTGTTCACCCAACCAAGTTTGGATCTTAACCCTGCTGTCTTTTCTCCAAGGGGGTCATCTCAACCCCTTGGAGATGGGCTGGTAGTGATGGACCATGGATAGCTTCTTCTCCTCCTCAACCTTTCTGGCTTTTGCAGAGATCCCCTAGGGATGCAGAAGCTCTCGTTTTGGAAGTCAACATCTCTCCATGTTGGGGGGGGGGGAGACAGAGAGGGAAGGGAAGGGGATGGAGGGAAGCGGTGGCACATTGGCTGAACTGGACTGCGAAGGGAACCGATCTCTTGGCATTCACCGCGTGCCTTAATTGTATGGACATTAAATCAAGGTCCGCTGTGAACACGCAGAGAAGGGCCCAGGAGGTGCGGGCGAGCCAAGGGGACGCGCATTCAGAGATGGGTTTGGGGTGGGTGGGGTGGTGAGGGAGGGGAGGGGAGGGCGCCACAGAGGAAAAAGGCTGAACCAGATCGCGTTAAGGCTGATCCCTTTTCCTCCATTTACACACGCCGCCGGATGCCCAGCCCAGAGTCCGCAATTGCTTCCCAGACCCAGGCGCTTTCCAGCTTCAACCACCCCTCGCTCCCCTTGGCACAACCCTCGCGCGCCCTGCAGAAATCCACGCACCGTCCCAAACCCCTGCGCTCGGCTTTAAAGCCGTTGGGGAGCTGCAAGCGGTCCCTTCCTTGCGATCCCCTCGACCCACACGATTCCGGATGCAGCCCCCACCCACCCCCCACCATCTCTCCCAAATAGGCTGCAGCCGCCCGAAATAGGCAGCAGATCCCTTCACGCCCACCGCCTCTCTCTCTCTCGCGCGCGCGCGCGCGCACCCGCGCGCCCGGGACACAGACTCGCGATGGCTCACTTCCTTACACCCACAGAGGGCAGCACAGCTAATCACATGCAGCGATAATCACACATTACACCTTCCTCATACGCCACTGCAGTGTGCGCGCGATACAACCTCACACTGCAGCCCCCTCTCACTATCCCCAGATGAAGATGGCTTCCTCCGGGGTTTTTTTTTTTTTTTGGAGTGAGGGGCGGCACAATGTCCAGTTTCTCCAAGCTGACCCCAATAGGTGCAATCTGACCCACGCATGAGAGAGAGAGAGAGAGAAAGAGAGAGAGAGAGAGAGAGAGAGAGAGAGATTGCAGGCAGAGAAGTTGGAAGGAAGGGAGGAGAAAGGAAGAAAGGGAGGGAGGGAGGGAGGGAGGGAAGGAAGGAAGGAAGGAAGGAAGGAAGGAAGGAAGGAAGGAAGGAAGGAAGGAAGGAAGGAAGGAAGGAAGGAAGGAAGGAAGGAAGGAAGGAAAGAAAGAAAGAAAGGAGGGAGGGAGACAAGGAAGGAAGGCAGGCAGGCTCCCAAAATTACATACTGATACAAGGGCATAGGCGCGCGCACACGTACGTACGCGTACGCGCACTCACTCACACACACACACACACACACACACACACACACACAGGGTTTTCAAGCCTGTGCCACAAAAAAAATGTGTGTGTCTGCCTGCACAGAGGACGCACACAGAGCCTTGTCTCTACAACCACTCCATTTCAAATCCTGCCGCGGCATTACGGAGCGGCCCTTGGTTGTGGTCCAAAGCCACAAGTACCCTCTGCCTTAGTTCCAAGAGACATTTTATCTCAGAGGATGCCCCTCCCCACCCCCCACCCCCCACCCCTCCTTTCCAATCCCTTTCCTCATTCTGCCCGGTCCCTTTCGCTCCAAACGCGATTTCCTCTCTCTTTCTTGTAAATCAAAATCCGCAGCCCTGGACGTTTTTGGTCTCTCCAGATCCGCGCGGAGACGAAACAAAGAAACAACCCCTAGCAGCTACCCAACCACACTTCCAAGCCTCCTCAGATATTCCCTCCTCATCCCCC